>BSBM01000196.1:1800000-2222500 GCA_027924585.1 Larix kaempferi | reverse complement strand
GTTTATCCCCTTTATTTTTCATTGTCGTGCAAGCAGTCATTCTTACCAGCTGTAAAAACAAGCAAAAAGGTGTCTCTTGTTGTTTTTTAGATGACTTCAAATGGAAGCTTGGTCTACGGGTTTATCGATAGTCTTCTTTCTCTGTAATACATCCCTTGATCATCATTCAATACAGGCTAGAAATTATTACGAACAATGGTGATCACTGGTTATTCAAATAGCAGAGCCATCGGTCAAAATTTTTTTTGATTGATAAATCTGTATGCCAGGCGTTGAATAGGAAATCCTACAGTAAAACACGTCAGCAAATATTAATAACATGCAACCACGATATAGTTACCTTTTCTTAGAAGCATTCGTGAAGTTCAACGACTTGGTAGCTGAGACAATCCTTCATGAGAATGAGAAACCAAATTCCCAAATGGGAATATGTTTCAACCAATTGCTAATTTATGAAACTAGTCGCAACAGTAATCTGAGAATTACACGTTCAGAGAACCAGCTGTATAGCTCAAACCATTGCTTTGTTTGGGCGATTTCTCTCTTATCAGGTAAATGAGGTCGTTGCACACAAAAACCATGTCCCCAATTTTCGCGATTCTTCTCCATCTGCCTGCAAATCACGACGCAAATCAATGTGTTCTTATGTGTTTTTGGTTGGAACTGTTTCATTATCAGTTGGGGGCAGTTGTGACATGAAGAGTTTCCGTTTCTAAGTATGGGAACATTGACAATCTATGGTAGCCAAATGGAAATTGTGAATAGCCTTGAACGTCTGTTTTGGAATGCAAATGGGAAAGATTTTGCACAATTTCAACAATGTAATTCAATCAATCCCAATCGCAGTTTCAGCTTTTATTACTATTTTCTTGGCTTGATCTAGACAATGCACCTTCAAACATGCAGATCTAAATTGTTATTATCATGTTGTTTCATTGTTGCTGCAGGTTGTTCTTTAGATCGAAGGATCTTTTAAGGAATTGCAGGTGAATGGAGTGTGCAAATGCAGAAAATCTCAGAAATGGTTTGGCTGAGGCATTATTGCAGAGTTAGTTTGCAGGCAGCTACATGATGAAAGGCAAAAAGAAAACAACATTGTTACTCCAATCAATGAGAAATTTGCAGGTGTAACACTATTTCAGCATGTAATTTTTTTTATTTTTTATTTGCATTACTTCAAATTTTAGCAAATGGAGATAAATGATTTGCAAATTAAGGATAAAATCGATTAGGAATAATTGAAAACATTAATTTATTCTTTCCTGAAAACGTTAGAAAACATCCTACTTTCTGATCCTCAGATCGCACGAAACGCGGAGGAGAGCATACTTATTCTGGGTGAAAGCAAAAACTGAAAATAAAATCCTTCCTACTCTATGCTAATTAACATTCAGAAAACAGTTATGTGTAGTTAAATATCCAGTGTAGCCATTCACGTAACAGTAATAAGAATATATTCTATATTAATTTTGCAAATAGAAAATGAGGATAAACAGAAATGTGTGAAATTAGTTGCTGTGACTGTGAATTAACTAGAAGAAAAGAAAAACTAAATTGTTCTAACCTCGTACTTGCTTGAAACCATTGTTCGATAGGGCTTTCATAGGGATAGTTTTCACTCCTCAGATCATGCTGCAACTCCTCGTTGTCCTCCTCGACCTCCTGCTCGCATAATTGTTTTTCATCAAATGTGCAAGATTCTTTGTATGTTAATTCTTCATCTGTTTCTGGAGGAGTAATTAAGCTCTTGGCTGCTGTCAGGATCTCCTTTTCATGAGAAGAGGAGATCCATACTTTTGGAAGGATCCGAGTGAGCTGTTCCAAGCCTAAACTCATTGTTAAATAATTTTGAAAAAGGGATTCTTACAACACCCAAATCTAAATGAAAAAAAAAAGAAAATAAAAAAAAACACTCCGGAAAGAAAAAAAACACTCTGTACAGAAAACCATTACTCTTCACAGCTATAAAAAAACACAGTTGCTGAAATTGAAATTCACACTTGTAGAATTGAAACACTCATTGCAGAAATTGAAATTCTACTGTACGCTTGCAGAAAATCAAACTAAACTTCAATCCATCGTGCTTTCCCGACAACGACACCAAAATGTTAGGCGAAAATATTGTCATTTAATTCCGTTGTAGTATTTGCCCAACCATTTAATTTTTCAATCCGAGGTTCGTAGGCTTACGAATCACATGCAAAGTATATGCAAGACTGAAGTGAAATTAATCTAATCTAACCCCCCTTGCTAATGGCTAATTTCTAATCTAATTCCCCCTTAAGCTGAAACACACAATTGCTAATCTAATGCTGGAAGCTGAAACACACTGCTGAAAGTAAATTGCATAAAATAAAGACAACATATGAAGAGCAACGAGACAACACATGTGAGCTCACATTAACAATAAAGAAATTTTAATTTACATCACACAAATCAATGACAAATCGTGAAAGCATCAAAACTAATATTATGAACAAAAGCTAAGAATCCCCTTCTCCATATTACAAAGTCAAAACTAACTTCTACAATCTGAGACTAATCTTCTCCTAATCTACTCTCTAATCTATCTCATCATCTACTACTTCTCAAATGAAGAGAGAGCACTCTCTTTTATACATGAATTTCTTTGAGAAGAAGATAACCATCTCATAATGACAGATCCACTATTCTCTCAACCACTCTCAACTAATTTCCTATTATTACAAAGTATGATCCCTTCAAATCCTCCACATGTCTCTCATAAATTCTCCACATGTTTCTCATACATCCGAAATAAGATATGCCAACCAAATCTCCATGATCTTCTCCTTGGAATATTCTTTGAATAAATATCTCCTTGAAAGGGTGGAGGAGATATTCGAGGAGTCTTTCTTTGAATCCTTCCATATTCCTACACATTACAAAGCTCATCCATACTTGAGATATTAGTGAAAAACATGTTATTTTCCAATATTTAATCATAAATTCACTTATAATACTAAAATGACTAAAGTGGAAAATAATAAGATGAAACTCAAGTATATGTATGGAAATGGTATGATGAAAGGTTAATGGGATGATGAAATGTGAAGAATAGCGAAAGGAAAAGTGGATGAAAATAGGACATTTCTGAGTCCCAACATCAACTACTACATATACATCACATCAACAAATTGGCAACATAAAGCAAAATACATAGATCACATACATAAAGAGACGGATACATCATGTGCCGCCAAAATGGTATATATATATATATCTTTAAAAAATATGTGTGTCGTGTACAAAAACTGGCCCTCTCGGGGCATATACATATTAGCCTTATGGGGGATACATAAAAAACCGCCTCCCATAGGCTCATAAAAAAAATGATGCGTGTGTATCTACAAAAATGGGGATCATAGCCCAACAAAATAATCAAGCCGCCTCGCCCAATGGTGGATCTTGGGGTCACAAAATAGCCAGTGGCCGCACATCCTCCCCTCGCGTCGACTCTGGTTCCCGCCATGCTCGTTGTCGTGGAGGAGGGGTTGCTCCTCCCTGCACCTCATGTACCACATGGCACACAACTGTGACCTGACGCATGATCTGCCTCCAAGCTATCCCACAATCAGCTGGCAGGTAAAGCGTCAAATCCACCTCATCATCCTCGAGTTCGGCTCAATCCCTCTCATCAACCCCAGACATCATCCCATCAAACCTCTGCTCCAAGTCGGCTACCAAATCCGCCATCTGGTCCCCAAAAGCCACCCCACCTATCACAGCTCCTCCATCTTCAGTTCCTCCCGCTCTGACAAGACCACCCTCGGCTGCACCTAATCCTCCAACGGCAGGCCCAACCCTGACGAATGGATGATATCTCCTCAGTCTCGGCCTCTGAGGTGGCCTCAAAGGACCTACATCTGCATCACAGAGGATGAAACCATCATCCGTACCTAATAACATGTATATCATGAATGTTAAAAAATAAAAGTATGTACAAATATATATGCAAAAAGTACATAAACATAAAAACATACAAGTAGCATCGAAACCGCCAGTAGGAATGGGAAGCTCTAAATACCATCAGAAATCCATACCGCTCCAAGGGTACCTCTCCGCTTGACCTATAAAACTCTCCCAAACATCCAACACCTAGGGCATATAATAGTCCCCCACAGGCCCACCCACAACACGAGGAATAATACGTCCCCAAAATTTCATCTGTGGCTCATGTCGTACCCTCAGGGTCACCACTACCTATGGCCTCAAGGACGGATAATGCTCAAAGGAATAAGAGCATAATACACTGTCGAAGCAAAAGGTGCACCTCCCTAGACCCCGGCTTAAATCTGACATCGGTTGCATCATCAATTGCAGCATCAATGAACCCCATGCCACAGACTGACCAGCCATCACCCTCTCCACCAACTAGTGTTGTCCTCCTGTAACTTGATTGAGGTACATGGCCCCAAACACACATACAACAGATGTCGCCACAACCTCAACTGGTAGAGCCCACAAATGGCTCACCAACACACCACCAAATTTCACAAAACTTTGGTCACCACCATAGTACCGATCTAGTAAAGTGTGGATCATCTCCCCCACCTAACCACATGGAACACTTTGCGAGTAGGGTCCCACATTTCCAGTAGCTTCCATAGAAGGTAATCAGTCGACCGCATTAGAGGGATCTTGAAAAACTTCAAGAGCCCAGCATCGCGTAAGGCCTTAGTCGCAACGCGGTTGGCCAACACAGTATCTTGGAGGGAATCATACTCCCTCTATCTCCACTCCACATCCCGAACATGTTCCATCACTAACCAACAATCACCTACATAAGGAAATGGTCACTTCAAACTTGTAAAAATACATCAGTGTGGCTTTCTCTAAAAAGGTCCACACATAGCGCGACATTTTACAACATATATGCACACAGTGTAGCTGAAATATTATTCGGCTGCGCAAAACCAGCGCACAGGAGATATACATATCGATCACACAGGAAGCGTAGTTGTTCGAGGAACATTCGTGCTAAACCAGGCGCGTAGCCGAAGCGCATTTGTCCTGCGCTACGCGCGGTATAATACATATTTCCCACGCTAGTGAGCGCGGTACACCGCGCACGATTTTCAGAAAATATCGCACTTTGACAACGCAATATTTTTCAAAATCCCACATTACCACGTGGTATTTTCTCGAAATCTCATGCAACAACCATAAAAATGACCCCTGGCCACCCAGGGATCCCCTAAACCTAAGTCTACCTAGATACAATTAAACAGGACTAAGTTTAGGATTACCTGGAACTTGCGGATCAATGAATGGTGCATCGTATCTCCCATAAACGCTTGAAATGCACTCTAGGAAGTCGGTGACACAAAGTACAAATGATTTCAAAAAGTGGGCCCCACCCCTCTTTTATACTCATTTGACCCAAACTTCCAACTGATGCCACGTACAAACCGTAACTCCATTTTCAAAACTGTTCACACCATCATGACCAACACTTCGAGCTCTTCGACATGGAACCAACCAATATGGATTCCCACAGATGTCACTAGGACACTATTTTTCTATCCAAGTACCCCATAGGTACACGCAGTTTTGGTTATATGATCCCTGCATTGTCAATACCTTGGTTATGTCTTTTACTACACTTGGGTATGTGTGCCACATGTATAGGACCATGATCAGGCCAATATGGAGCCTATGGTTTTTCCACTATACGGATAAGAATCCAAAGCTCTAACAATAAGAGGCATGCACCCTACCGTAGGTATCATTCTGAAACTGGCATATGGACTTTATTTAGCCTTTGTTTATCATGCATATCCTAGTATTCCCGCTGATAAGCATAGGGTCCCCCCTCATGTCCTTAATGTGCCATCAACATCATTTATGTGAATAGCATGTTCCCCCATGGGTGTGCGCACCACTTCCATCCCCATCATCAATTGGCACCCATGGTGTCGACCCCCCACAAGTCCGAGGAATCTAACCAAACTTGAAATGACCCTCCCTTAGAGTATCATTTCATAATTGTGCATTTATTCCACTAAGTAGACACACATCATACTCATCGAAACATGTTACAAGAATGATTCACATATCCCCCTCATACCTACATGAGCACTTTACCTTTTGCAATATTCCTTGTATCATCACCCCCGCAAAGATACTCATGCCCCCCCCCATTGAAGTAACCAGTTCCATTCAGTTACTCCGCAGACATACATTGCATGGCATTGTTTCATGGGGCACCCGTCTTTGCGTCTGCAAATTAACCCTCACTTCACCATTGGAAAGTGTCCCCCGATCCACTCAAAACCGTGGGGATTTTTCCCATCATCAAATTGGTCCCCTGATACACCCAAAACTGTGGGGACCCCACCGAATTTTTTTATATGTACAAACAAGTTCCCTTATCACCTCACATTGAGGGAACACCATATTATTTTGGCAAAAACCCATGGTCACCTTTGATCAATATATATTGAGTCTCCATATATTCAACAGTATTTGCTTTGTCGGTCACCATTACCCTTTGTTTTGCGTCTCCATCAAAAACCCTTTAATTTCCAGTTTGTCTCCATATCTTTCAACATGTTCTATCCTGAAAGAAAAGTTGTTGTCCTCGATCCCCATGTTTACATCGATCAAAGGAGTTTATGAGCCCTACGCTTATGAACCAGTTTTATGTCAGATCCATTCGTCCACCAGTTTGTTACAATATGATTCTAGTTCTCAGGATAGGACTCTTGTCCTATCATGTACTTCATCTCTCGTTGACGTGAAAACACTATATTCCTAGAGTTGCAATAGTTGCAATTGTACCTTGGGATCCCTTTCAATCACTATAAGGGATCACCTCAAAATTAGTAGGGAGAGCCACTACTGCTCCCTAACTAGGTGGTTTCCTCTATGCTCGATGTTAACACATCATCGCATCAGGGGGGGACGTACTTTTGAAGGTAGCAATTTTCATATTTGGAAATCAATGATACCATTCTCTTCGGTACGTTGAATCCCTCAAGCATATTTACATACCAAGTTTAGTCCCCCACCACAGTGGGTTCATCATGTTCACCAACAGATCCACTTCTTCAATATTTCGTAGCAGCTATGGGGGAATTTACTCTAACATGGATTGAATCCACCTTCATCCATGTCCCGGTAGTATAGTAGAGTCGACACCTTTGTCCTCGCTCATTGTAATCACTTTGACATCATTTCACGATCATGGGTATGCTCATCTTGTTTGTATAAAAAATATTCTTTATTACAACTCCAACAGTCATCACCAACACTCTTCCCCCATGGGAGAACCTTATTTTTTCCACATATGCTTCGTCCTACATAACAAGAGAGAAACAACATAAAACATGATGCATTATCAACTCTACAGTACCCTTCAAACCTCATACATCAGTGGGCATCTGTTAACGCCTAAAAGTCAGACACATGTGACATTTCGGTGATTAATCTAGTAAAGCGCCATCAACATAAAGATTGTAGCTCACCACAGGCATCCTCAACAAATACAAAACATAGTATGAGTCCAAAAGTGCCAATAAATATTCAAAACAAAGGGTAGAGCGGGTATTACATAGTTGACCCGCGCTATAGAGCAGGTTACCTGAACAATGCCCCCACTACAACCATGTGGATTTTCCTTCGATAGTCATGCTACTATCAAAATAGAGGCACCACTCACGCCCATCGGAGCATTAAAGACTCAATCGTCCCCAAGGATCAGAATTCGGCTCCTCATACACTTGGGGGCATTAATAAGCCCCCCTTGTGTACCTTGGAACTAGTTCATGAAGGAGGAGAGTTCACATTTGGATCTGGTTGTTTGATGGTCACCTCTTGGCCTATAAAAGGAATCCATTGGCATACATTTTGTAGAGATAAATTAGAGCAAGGTTATGCTGCTAGATTTGAGTTTGAGCTTCCTCATAGCCTACCATTTCCTACCATTGTGAGCATTCTCAAGCTTGCTTGCCACCTACCACCAAGGGGCAAGTGTTTCACTCCATTGACAACTTTTGTCAAAAGTAAGTTGTAGGTTCCTTTTCTGTTATATTTATTGAAATTTAGAAAATACGGATTCATATTCAGGTTCATTGTTTTTGTTCTCCTAATGTTACTCTCTCCAATTACCATACCCATGTTCAATAGTGATTTCATCACTAAGAGTTATATCTCTATGAAAATACAGTTTATGTCCAATTTTACTCTCTTTTCTATAGTTGCAACTATGTTGAAGGGACACTTTTACAGACCTGTATAAGAAAAACCGTAAGGAACTGGAAAAAATTATATAAGAGGCTGATAACCCATATAATGTTGTGTACATGTACCCTTTCACTATTTGAATTTGATGCTCTTATAAAAAATTACAAAATTATGAAATCACCAACTTTTAATTTTTTCATTCTTCCAGTCTTGGAACTTTTACCAAAACCTGCTATCTTCCAAACTAAGCATTTATGGAAAAAAAATCCTCTAAGAAAAGTTGTTATTCTTGGTTATGTTGGAACATTCTAACCATATCAACATTTTTTTTGCATAAATGCATTCCATTCAGTGGTAGGTGAGTCTCCTAGCACCTAGTCCTTCATTTTGGCCCCCCAGTGCTTCATTTTGGTCACCATTAGCCTCCTTATCCACTCAGAATGCCTTATCCACATCACTGGAGTTTAAATGCACCCTCATGCATGATTTTAGGATTCTACACAGTCAGTTCCATGATCAAAGGTGCCTTGTCCCCTTGATTGCCTAGTTAACTGACTGTTACACCTAGTTTGACTACCAGTGAGTGTAGGATTGCCCTTTTATACCACTCTCAATCAGTTATGTGCCTCCTTGGAGTATCCTCCCCTAATTTCTAGCCCCAATGACTCATTCATGCACCAGTCCACCTCAGTTGACTAGCCATTCAGCATTAGTGGCCACTATACCTTATTAGGTGATGGTTCCAATGCAAACTAATCTTAGACTTGAGGTGAATTTGAATCCTACCTTAGGCTATCGAATTCATTCTATTGTAACATCTTTTGTTTACCAGCTAATTGCTAAGGAATGTATCAACAATGGTTTTTCATATGTGTTTCAGTTTTATTAGTGAATTGATCAGTGTTTCTTCCTAAATCTTTTCAGTAAAAGCATTGTGAAATTAGTGAGGTTTGTTAAATCTTTGTGATCCATCTTGTGGAATTTCATAGGTGAGTAGAAAAAATGTTGAAATCAATAAATTTTCTGGTTATGAGTTCTGGGGCCACTTTTGCCTCCTTCAAGTTTTCAAAAATCACACTTCATAAGGTGAAACCGCCCAAATAGTGGATTTTGGCCTTCTTTAAACCCCCAAGTTCACATATTTTTGAATTTGGCCTCAAGGCTCCAGAGTCATCTATGTGCCTGGATCAAAACTACACTGTAAGGATTTGAGCCTCAACCGGGCCTCCATCTATCCTTGGGATACACACCTTCAAAAACCATTAAACTAAAATTTATGTCCAATCTTAGCATCATGGGTCCTTGTCCCTCACTGGTGATCATGTAGTCTCCTTTAATAGCGTCAAAATGATGCAAGTATCATTAGTTTCTGATTCAATATGCTCCTAATATGGAAAAACAAGATTTTGGCTCCATACTTGTTTTTTTCTTAAACTTATGTAAATCTTTCATTTTCATGCCATATGGTGCATGAGATCATTGTCATATTCTGATCTCGGGCACCCAAAAATCAACTACAAAAACCCTTCTCTTGCTGGTCTACACCCTTTAGATGCCACCCATATCACCTTATCATTTGTTAGTGATAAGCAGTTTCAGGCTCCAAAAAGAGTGGTTTCCTAAAACTGCTTTTACGAGCCTGAATGCATGAGGGGGTGACACGTTGCAAGGTGGTTTCCATCTCAGGCTCATGCCCATCAGTTATCTATCACGCACGTTCACGGGCCTGAATCAATGTTGGACTTCGATTAAATCTACATGATCTTCCATGGTTGATATGATTGACGAGGGTCCCACCTTTCCTAATGTTATTTAGCGTCACATCACTTCCTGAAAGTCGATAGTGGTTTTAGGATTCAGGAAAATTGGTTTCCCGAACCCACTTTCACGAGCTTGAATGCAGGAGAGGGTGACATGTAATAGGGCATTTTACCACTTCATGGTCATGTCGATTGGTTATACTCAGTGCACCTTCATGAACCTAAAACACTGCCAACCGTCGATCTTGATCTCCACCATCCAACGATTAGGTCTATTCCTCCTTCACTCTCCATCACCTATGGTCGCCTTTGCACATGGATCTGATGTGGCTGGTTCACATCACACATTCTGCCCACATGGCCCTTCCACATCAGTTTTCTTTGCCACGTGGATCCTCCACGTCACCCATCCACATGGCTTCTCCATGTCACCCATCCACATGGCATGAGTGGGGCCTGACATAAATTTTCCAATTTTTTTTAAAATTTCATAATTATGCAAAAAAATAATAATCGAACAATACAGAAAAAATTTCAAAAGTGATTTGAATTTATTCCTAACCCCTTCTCTGTCACTTAACAGAAATTGATTTCCCCAAAACCATTTCTGATTTATGCCTATAAATTTGGATTTATGTCCCATACAGCTCCAGTATTGCAACCCGGAGCTCTAATACCAAGTTGTCATGAACCCAGTACCTGTTAAGATTCAATATGATAAGATAGATAACATCAGTATTCAATTCAATTTCACAACAATAGCATATACAAGAACACTGAAAGAATAAAAATCACAACATAAACAAAAGAGACACAAATTTATCCTAGGAAACCCTCTAGGGGAAGAAAACCCAGGAAAAATTCCTCAATATAGATGATCAAAAGTACAAAGACAAAACCCCAAACAAGTGCTCCTTATCCTTGCAGATCTCTCTCTCTCTCTCTCTCTCTCTTATGCGAATTACACAAGTGAGTGTGTGTGTGAATGAATGAATAAATGAGAGAGCCTAACTCTCTATTTATACATTCACTTCTACTTTAATTTTACAACTTGACATGTCGGCCTCAACTAACTTTACCACTCAATTAATGCTGACTGGGCCGACTCCTCTACGGGACTTAAAAACCCCATTAAATTTTACTCTAGGGGGATCTAATGCCCTGACTTACAAAGGAGGATTTACCTCAATGACTTTACATGACCAAATGTAATAATAACATCCCAACGAAGGAATAAAAGATCTCCGAATAAATTACAATAATAAAGTACAATAGAATATTCTTCTAAGTTACAATATTTCAACGCTCCCCCTTAACAAGAAGGGTATTCTACTGAAAACAACAACATCAACTGTAGGAGAAAGGAGAGAGAGCATCATCAACAACATCAAAGTGATACATCTATAAATCATCGGAAGTTTTCTTCAACATCATCAGCAACTGGAACAGCTACTGGAACATCTTCAACATCTTCAATATTGGAACATCATCTTCTAGAACACTGAGTCTTCATCTTCTGTAGCACTCGATCACTCGATCATCTGCAGCAACAACATCTACAACAACAACAACATCTTGACCTTTTGATTAGCAACTACATCATCTTGATCTTTCGATCAGCAACAACATCATCTTGATCTTTCGATCAGCAACAACATCATCTTGATCTTTCGATCAACAACAACAACAACATCATCTGCAACACACATGATCCAATTACGGGATGATCAATCCCTCTCACTTTAGGACATAAGTCCAAGGATGATACAATCCTGATCCAGTTACGGGATGATTAGTCCCTCTCACTTTAGGACATAAGTCCAAGGATGATGCAATCCTATCCACACTCTCGGAGACAAAAGTTTGTGGATCACTTTAGGACTAATGTCCAGGGAAGATACAATCCCAACCACATTCTCGAAGACAAAAGTCTACGGATCACTTTAGGACTAATGTCCAAGGAAGATATAATCCCAACCACATTCTCAAAGACAAACATCTATGGATCACTTTAGGACTAATGTCCAGGGAAGATACAATCCCAACCACATTCTCGAAGACAAAAGTCTACAGATCACTTTAGGACTAATGTCCAGGGAAGATACAATCCCAACCACATTCTCAAAGACAAAAGTCTGTGGATCACTTTAGGACTAATGTTCAGGGAAGATACAATCCCAACCCCATTCATGAAGACAAAATTCTATGGATCACTTTAGGACTAATGTCCAGGGAAGATACAATCCTACTACAACATCATCATCATCAGTATTAGCATCATCATCATCATCATCACTGCTCCCCCTTTCGAGGAAGGTCCTTTCGAACCACACCAAGCTTGTCACGGAAGTACTCAAACTTCACTTGAGACAGAGGCTTAGTCAACACATCAACAACATTCTCATCAGTGCTCACATACTGGAGCTTTATAGCTCCCTTATGTACCATATCCCGTATGTAAAAATATCGGATTTCTATGTGCTTTGACTTGTCATGGAACATTGGGTTCTCCATCATATTTATACAATTTTGGTTGTCACATAGAATCACCGTGGTATCCAGCTCTAGGTCAAATAGACTTGACATCAACTTCTGAATCCATATGGCTTCACAACAAGATGCAACATACTCTGCTTCAGTTGTACTCAGTGCCACGTAGGACTGCTTCCTGCTAAACCAGGAGATCACACCTAATCGCATACTAAAGAAGCACCCTGAAGTGCTCTTCCTACATGAAGCACTTCCTGCCCAATATGAATCAATATAACCCTGCATGTTAACCTTTTGATTCGTGTCATATCTGAGCCCATAATCCACTGTTCCTTTCAGGTACCTCAATATATGCTTTGCAGTAACCAGGTGAACTTGTGTCGGATCCGTCAGGAACTGGCTCAGAGTGTTCACAGCAAAGCATATGTCTGGTCTCGTGTTCGTCAGGTGAACCAATAATCTATCTGTAGCCTATGGAATCCAATGTCCATCATCCTGAATCCCTTCAGGATCTCATCTGCATATTTTCGTTGGATAAGGAAAATATCATTTGATCTCAGTCACATGTCTAATCGCAAGAATCATGCCAAGATTCTTGAACTCTGAGATCTTCTCCCTCTGAGGTGAAGTCCTCCCTCTGTGTCTAACATCCTGCACTCTCTGCATCCATCTGTGAGCTTCTGCGAGAATCAAGCTATCTGTATATATAGAGACCATCCTCAACCTTGTAACAAAGGTTGAAATCTGCATCACTCGTGGTGATCATCAAACTCATCAAATAACTAATGATCCTGGGTGCCTGTTGAACTTGTACAAAGCCTTGTTTAATCTTCTGTAAGAAGTTATCCATATCATTGGTATTTCTCAATGTCACTGGGATCTAGAATATTTCTTCCAAGATATTCTCCTTATCGGCTGGGCAACAAGTCCATATGTCATCCCATGTCTAGGGTGTCTGTCCAAGGCCTCACACATGTATGTGCCTCAAATCTTAGTGGATTCTCCACATACCCTTCATCATCCAGGAAATTTTCCTTCATGTTCTCCTTATGCAACTTTTATTTCATTACTGCGGCTATCATGATTATAGCTCTAGTAGAAGTGTATCCATCAATTCCCTCTTCATGTGAGAAACTGGAAGCCACGGACCTTGGATTGTATCTCTGTAGTATGTTTGATTTGTAAAACTTCTTGTTGAACAATCGTCACTTGTTCTTCAGAACAAGTGTTCATCATCCTTCTCTTGTATATCATAGCACACGATCTTTCCTACAAATCAAATTCAATTACAAGATTAGTAACACTTCATAATCATCAAATCATTTCAATGATAACCTTTTATGCTTACTGATATGATTCACATAGTGTGCTTTCGAATTCTATCTGGAAGGGATTGAGGGGTCTTATGAAATCCGAATACATCTACTTGACACAGTCCCATACACTCTCTAAAGGCCTTTAGGAATTGCACTAATCAAGGAGGAATTAAAGGGAACAGTACTAGATATTTTCGATGTGTAATCCCCCACTAGTGTGGCTGACTCTTTGGATTCCAAAACACTATACGATCCTTCCTAATTTCTGAACAGATGCTTGACATAGGTAAAGGACTTTATTTAAAACCAAAATGCAACATTGATCATGATCTACAGCTGGTTATTGCACCCATCAAACAAAGAGTTGTAACACCTAGACATTGCTTGGAAATTGTGAACAATGGACATGGAAAATGTTGCATAAAATTTAATCAAATTCCCAAGGGGCCTGCATATTTTTGTTTGTTCCTATACACTACATCATAGTCTTCTCGAACAAATTTAAAATCTCAGAGAAATTCTGATACAAAATAGATGTTAAACTACTCCAAAAAGTCCATAACAAAGTAGAGGGGAAACTAGCTCGAATTAGTGGTTTGCTTGGAATTTTTACATGATAGACATAGGATTTAGAGATATGGATAAGATATGCAACTCAAAACAGTTCCATAGATCAAATATTATAGCAATGGAGTCACACAATCATCCTCCACAAGTTTTATACAACTATGAGTGCGCCATCAACACTAGAACATGGACATTGAGAAGAATATGTGAGAAGATAAATGAGAAGAAAATATATGAAAGGAACTCAAACTAAAGAGGTATTTGAACCTGAATTAAACATATGATTTAATATCTAATAAGAGGTATTAATTGCATCTCCTACAACCAACTTGGACAAGAATATTTCACCTTCGAAATTGGTTCAATAACAGGGAAGGTAAACACCCATCGTGCATGGACAAGCTAAGCTCCCCAAGAGTGCAAAACAAAATGATCCAAAAAATGATCTCCTTTTTCATCGTCCCTTTTTATTAACTTGATGTGGATTCATGAGGTCTAATTTTCCTCCAATATACTCACCCATCTTGAATTAGCGATTGATTCCTTCATGAGACACTTGTCCTCCTCATTCTTGCACTCCTCTTTCCCCAATTCGAATTGGGAATATTGGCTGACTATAACTCCCTCTATGTTCCCTCTTGATGTCTATTTTTAGCCCTAATATGTCATCACTTCCATAAGGTATGAATTGGTCATATTTTTCATAGTTTCCTTCATCATTGGTGTCATAGATGCCATGGAATCTTGTCACAAGTGTCACAATTTGTCTATTATGCTTCTTCCTCTTCATTGGGAGTTACACTTCCACTCCAAGTCAAGCCTCCATGATTATTTCCATGAATATTGCCTCTTCATCTAGCCCAAGTACTTTACCCTTCACCTTGAACTCGAATTTGTGTAAGAATTATGCCAAGTGTAGTGGGAAATCTTGCCACATGTGGGTCCCACAACCTCTTATGTGCCCTCATGATCCAATGCCACTTCATTTTCGTCTTTATTATTGTTGATTTTTTCCATTTAATGCAAATTTGTAAGTGTAAGGTCATTTTTGGTCTTGTAGCTCCCTTATTCCAAAATTTGATGCTTCCACCCCAACCTAGAGAACTAGTAGGTTAGTGGAATTTTTCATCCATGATAATTTATTTGGATGGGGACATTACAAAATTTGATTTGTGAATTTTCTCTTCATGTAAACCACCTCGTCCATTTGGATCTAATCTTGCATTATTACTAACATGGACATCATGCTTGGCAATTATTTGACCCTTAACACCAATTTGACAAACTATCAAGAACATGGTCAAGTGGCTTAGGCCATTGTGATCCAATACAAAATTTGGGGACATGACAAATCCTCCCCTCCCAATATTGCTTGTCCTCAAGAAATATGGACCATATCCACATAATTTTGAACCCAACCAATGTCTTCTCACCTCATGCAAGTGATGATATGTGTAGCTGGGGTTTTCACACTAGCTCGTGTTAAAGAGCACCTACTAAGGATTTAGGAACCCTTAGTAGCAGTTCAATAATGGGTAGAAAATAATATGTGAAATGAGTAAAAACTATATATTAAGATGTGACATGTGCAAGTGATAACATAAAAATAAACCTAACAATAACATTATCAGTAAAAAGAAACAATCAAGGAGAACTCATTAATGGAATTTGAAATTTTTGTATTAATGGGGAAAACAAGGGTTTGTAATGGTGTTTACCCCAAATGGTGAGGTTGTTGGAGTCTTTGCAGCTGTACTAAGATTAGTGCACCGAATCTCCATAGTTCCTTTCCCTTCTCCAAATGCTCAATGGGTGGCCAAGACTCAACTGAAATGGTGAACATAAGCTCAAGGTGATAGGCTAGGGTTCAGTAAGAATTTTGGTAGAATAAGGGTATGAAGAGTGACTGATGGATGTGAAATAAGGGGCCTCCATCACATTTTATAGTGATTTTGGGTAATGGAGTATTGACCCATGGTTTTGGGCAACCAATAGTATTGGCTAATAGTATTTGGAGTTTTCCCTCTTTTTGAATTTATTTTTGACTTTTTTCCCCTTTTTATTTTATTTTTGGGGATTTTGGACCATTTTTTGTGGGTTTTGACCTTTTTGAAGGAATTTCATTAACTGAGGAGGGAAATAATGATTTTTTTCCCTTTTGGTTACCATTTGATGGTTTTTAGGGTTTTGGAGGCCAAACATGTAGGAAAAGTGGACAAATGGGTTATGTGACTAGGGAGATGAGCTAGTGAACAATTTTTGGGTGTTAACAGATTGCCCCTTGATGTGTGAGGGAAGGAGATCATCGTATGGCCGATAGACATCATAGGTTCTGTAATTTTACAGGGGTATGAGAATTGTGACGAAGGAGAGAAGAAACTGGTTGGAGACCGGAACACGTGCTCCATACAAATTGCAAAAACTAAAAATACATGACCTCAATAATGAATGAGGAATAATCTCAAATATATGGATGAGGCAGGCATACCTATGCTCGTATCAAGATATAAAAATAATAATGAGGCCCAAAGGGGACCTGAACAATACATAGAGAACCACTGTGTACATCATAATGGTCCGGAAGGGACACAAATCTGGGACATACTCATGGTCTAACCATGACTGGTCTGAAGGACTGATACATGGAAACAATGGCATCCATACTGAATGTGGTACCATGACAACTGATGCTTTGTTGGATTTGAAGCTGTCTAACAACTATGTGGACTCAATTACCGAGAGTTGGAATCTACAATGGTACACTGGACTGCATCTGAACTGGATACTCTGGGAAGCATGTGACTGGATGGCTTCCGAACATTGTCACCAACGCAGCTTGGATATTAGTGGGAACATACAACTAGGGGGTTCCAAATAGACTCACCAATGTGCTAGAGTCAGGGGACATCTGGGGT
The DNA here is from genome assembly GCA_027924585.1 of Larix kaempferi. Classification (NCBI taxonomy): domain Eukaryota; kingdom Viridiplantae; phylum Streptophyta; class Pinopsida; order Pinales; family Pinaceae; genus Larix; species Larix kaempferi. Next base: position 2,205,247 of record BSBM01000196.1, on the reverse strand, counting down.
ATTTGACCAATAAGTGAAGGGATCAATACCCTGTACGAATGTCAACGGTGTGATGATGGAGTTGGCATCGAGCGTGTGAGAAACAACCATTCTAAGAGGCACTAAGGAATCCTCTCAGATGGTTCGTAGGCACTCACCATTGATGGAGATGAGTCCAAGGGACAGGGGCCTCTGGGTCTATCCTTTGGAATAGATGTGTTGGATTCGACAGAGGGAGACCTGCAACTACCAAGGCAATGATGTTTCCTTGATAAGAACGCGAGGTGTACAACCAAAAGTGATAGTATTGAAAGTGGGACTGACATCCTGGAGGGGGGGACAGGGGTCACAGTGTGGGGGGACTCAAAATTCCTTTGTTCATATCATGATGACAAGCCTGACCGGGTAGCATATGAAACTAACTTTGGGAAAGGGGATCATAGCTTAAGGGACTAGGGATTGTGACTGTAATAGGGGAGACTCAGGTGGGAAAAACTAATGAGTGATATCAGGAGACTCCAAGGGTGACACATCGCAGAATACTCTGAACAAAGGCGACCATACTGGGGGTGCTCCCATAATGTGGGGACTAGATATGATCTTTTGTGGCGCCGAGAGGCACCGTCGTGACCTTCTTCATGGTTTAAGGAGATTGAAGAAGAGATAGAACTGTGCTCAAAATGGTACTTCCGTGTGGATTTGTACGAGCCCATGACAGTTCATGCTCGAGGTTTCTTTCAATTTTAAGGAGTTTGAAAGCGATAAGAAGACTCTGAAATGGTGGAAAAGGTACCGTCGTGTGGATTTATGTTAGCCCGGGATGGTGAATGCTCATGGTTGCTTTCAATTTTAGAGAGTCTGAAAGCAATAAGAAGACTCCAAGGGGGTTCTTTTTCATGTGTTAGTCTCCAAGGCCCGAAAAAGCATAAAAGGATGTAATGAAGAACTCTTCTAGTCGATGTGACTAGAGTATTTATTTTTCTTAATTAGTCTACCAGGTCCGGAAAAGGGTTAAAATTATACTAGATAGACGTCCTTTCAGGTACTTTAACAAGCATGAAAGGAAGCGAGATTGCTCAGTGATATTTTCATTGTTTAAGGAGTCAGAAAAGACCTTAATAGAAAATCCCTAAGTGCCTTTTTCGTAAAGGAATTACTCAGCCCGAAAAATGGATAAAATTATACCGAACTATTAGGAACCCATGCCAACCCTTCTATTTACTTGTTAGTATATTGTTGTTGGACGCATATGCTTTGTAAGTCATCCCGTAGTATTTGTTGATCCATAGTTTGTATTATTGTTGTTGGACGCATATGCTTTGTAAGTCGTCCCGTAGTAATTGTTGATCCATATTTTGTATTGGCCCATGGTTTGTATTGACACATGGTATTGACCCATGGTATTGACCCATGGTATTGGTGCCTAGACTTAGTATATAAGTTTGTGTTGAGACCAATGAAGGTACCGTGAAGTTATTTGTATTGAGCTTGCTCAAAGGAGGTTGCCCCCTCGAAGTGGCCTACGATCAATATAAAAGTGATTCTAAGTTCTGTTATTTCTGCTATCTCGTGTGTTTTCATTAATTAATTATTGCAGGTTCTCCACATCTGGTATCAAAGCACTTTCTTGGACTCGCTGGGTGAATTTCTGCCATTTTTTTTTTTTTTTTTTTTTCGCATCTGTTGTAGCTTTGGATCTGGGAATAATCTCTATCTGCTTAACTGTGGGAAGTACTTGGGAATAATCCCTAAAACTCATTGTGAGGAGTACCACAGGAACCCCAAAGTAGCTGGCCCACTGAGAGGACCTTCTAGCGAAAAGGGAAACGACCCCTACTTGATTGACTAGTTCCCACCCGTGAGGTAAACCAAGAGATATCGTTTGTGGCAAAGCGGTTATCAGTTTTACCTGATCCGTGGAGTGAGGGGTGCTGCCCTAATATGCTGTTAGGAACCTATGTCAACCCTTCTCTTTACTATGTTAGTATATTGTTGTTGGACGCATATGTTTTGTAAGTCGTTCCGTAGTATTTGTTGATCCGTATTTTATATTAGCCCATAGTATTGACCCATAGTATTGACCCATAGTATTGGACGCATATGCTTTGTAAATTGTCCCGTAGTATTATATGTCCCATGGTTTTGACTCATAGTATTGGGCATAGACTTAGTATATAAGTGTGTGTTGAGGTCATTGAAGGCACCGTGAAGTTAATTGTATTGAGCTTGCTCAAAGGAGGTTGCCCCCTTGAAGTGGCCCATGATCAATATAAAAGTGATTCTGTTCTATTATTTCTGATATCTCGTGTATTTGCATTAATTAATTATTGTAGGTTCATCACATCTGGTATCAGAGCACTTTCTTGGGCTTGTTGGGTGGAATTTCTGCCAATTTTTTTTTTTTGCATCTGTTGTAGCTTCGGATTTGGGAATAATCCCTATCCACTTAACTGTGGGAAGTAATTGGGCATAATCCCTAAAACTCATTGTGAGGAGTACCACAGGAACCCCCAAGTAGCTGGCCCATTGAGAGGACCTGCCACCGAAAAGGGAAACAACCCCTACCTGATTGACTAGTTCCCACCCGTGAGGTAAACCAAGAGCTGTCGTTTGTGGCAATGCGATTATCAGTTTTACCTGAGCCGTGGAGTGAGGGGTATTGCCCCAGTACGCAAGCCGTCAGACAGCATTGGTGGCCGAGTGAAACACCTGAATTGTTAGGAAGCCGTACATACCTGGGGTCCATATCTATTTTCAGTTGAACTGTTGCCGATCATTTCCGTTCCAGATCTAGCCGTTTCATATCTATTCTGAAAGTTGTTCCAGATCCAGTTGCCGTTTTAGATCCAGCTTTTTTTGATCCCTTCCGCACTGTTGCGCCGCTGTTGCCGATCCATATCTCCCTTGTTTTCACTCTATTTCCCTGAAATTTTTGGGGAACCCCTGTCATCCCATTCTGCATCTTTCATTCCTGAGGACCCTATCCCCAATTCCCCTTTCCAAAGCCCGAAATCCCACATTTGTCTATTTTTAGGGTTTGCCATAACTTCCTCAGATTTCACCCAATCACCTTCAAATTTTACCACAGAGTTCCTTTCTGAATTCTGCTTCTTTGTCCCTCTCTGCCAAATTTTCTCATTCTATCACCCCGCTTCTGAAATCCCCCTTTTTTCTTTCTTGTCCTTTCGACAGTGTCCAAAATCTAGTCCAACCCTAATTACCCATCCGATTGTTTCCCCAATCCAAATTTCCCTTTACTAAATCAGCTTCTGTTTGTGTTTTTCTACCCATTCCACCAAAAAAAAAAAAAAAAAAACCTAGTTATGGTTGTCACTCGTGCAGGAGCACACACCATGGAGGAAGCACTTGCAGCCATCCAAACCAAACTCCAAGATCTGGATGAAAAATTTCTCATCCTCCATCTCCAGCATTCAACCATGAGCAATACCAGACAACCAGAATCTTTTGCAGCCACCGGATTCTCTTCTTCCAACAATTTTCGTGGGCTGAAGCTTGATTTTCCTCGCTTCAATGGTACTGATTCGACAGGATGGATATATTGAGCAGAACAATATTTCAGTCTGCATAATACTTCTGATGCCAAAAAAGTTCCACTTGCATCCTTTCATTTGGAACAAGAACCCCTTCAATGGTACCGTTGGTACATCAAAGCTCATCCCAAGCCAAACTGGACAGATTTTTTCCAACTCATTTTGCCACGATTTGGTCCTAGTGCTTTTGATGATTTCACAGGATCACTCACTAAACTTCACCAAATTGGCACAGTGAGAGAGTATCAGACAGAATTTGAGAAATTGGTCAATCACACAGAAGGATTGTCTAATGAATTCTACAAGAGTTGTTTTATCAGTGGTCTCAAGGATGAAATCCGCTCAGAGGTCAAAATGTTTTGTCCCAACACAATGATGGAAGTCCTAGGGTTGGCTAAGCTGGATGAGGACAAGATCGCAGCTCAACAACACTCCAAACCCACCTTTGTTCCCTTTAGAAATATGGGTTCCCAACGACCTCCCATCACGCCTGCTCCTCAACCAACTCCTATCAAGCATTTATCTGAAATAGAAATGCAGGCACGCCGAGAAAAAGGGCTTTGCTATAATTGTGATTAGAAATTCAGTCGGGGACATATATGTGTTCAACAAAAGCTCTATCTCTTGGATGTGGATTCTCCGCCTGCCTTAGAACTTGGTGAAGAAGCTACAGATACAGTAGATGATCAGGTCGACATTCAACACCCGCCTGTTGACACCCCATCTCAGGACGACCCACCCGAGATCTCTCTCCATGCTGTAACTGGCGTCACCACCCCACAAACAATGCGGGTCAGGGGATACTTCAAGAAGCTCCCTCTTACCATACTCATTGATTCAGGTAGCACTCATAACTTCATTGACCCTCGGATTTCCAAACATGCTGATTGTTTTGTCCATCCTTGCTCCAACTTTGAAGTCATGGTTGCCAATGGGGGCACCTTACCTTGCAAGGGGAAGTGTCACAATGTGCGTATCTCTATGGAAGATTATAACCTACGCTCTGACATGTTTTCCTTGTCCTTAGGCAGATGTGATGTGGTTTTGGGCGTTCAATGGTTACGCACACTTGGCCCCATCTTATGGGATTTTGCTGAACTTTGGATGCAGTTTAAAGTCAATGGGGCACAAGACAAATTTATGGGCTTACAACCAGGGTCTCTCTGCCTCATCAGTTCACATCGCCTGGAAAAAATCCTTAATAAGAATTCACATGGTGTCATCGCTCAGCTCAATTCCATTCAGATGCACCCATCAACAGTCTCCACTACTTCCTTGGCTAGATATGCAGGTATCTTTGCTGAACCAATGCGCTTGCTGCCTTCAAGAGACCTTTCCGGTAAGAATTTAGCCACATCTACCTCTCAGCAGGAAATGATGGCTATTTTGCATGCAGTACAGAAGTGGCAGCCATACCTATTAGGGAATTATTTATGCATCAAGACTAATCTCCCAAGTCTGGAAAATTTTCTGGAACAATGGGTCTCCTCCCCAACACACCTGAAATGGGTTATCCAACTCATGGGTTATCCCTATGTGATCACTTACAAGAAGGGTAAGGACAATATGGTGGAAGATGCTCCTTCTCGCACAATTGATGACCCAGTTTCTCTTACAGCTCTTTCTCTGCTTGTTCCAAATTGGTTGCAATATGTTCAACAGGGCTATCTCTTCTATGAACTCCATGCTTCTTCATCAACAGGGCACTTTGGGTTCTGCAAAATGTATGACCGGGAACAATGTAACTTCTTTTGGCAGGGACTGAAAATGACAATTCAACAGATGGTGGCCAACGATGATACTTTCCAAGTCAACAAGGGGGAAATGACACTCCTTTTGGGACTGCTCGAACCCTTTCCCATCCCTACACAGATGTGGACAACTATTTCTATGGATTTACTAGAAGCACTTAAATGGTACAATACCACATCTAAAAGGACACCATATGAAGTAGTTTATGGACAGGAACCACCAGTTCTTCTTCCATACACGCTCAGTAGCTCCCCAGTTCAGGCAATTGACTCAGTTCTTCGAAACCGTGATCAGATTCTTCTCATTCTGCAGGACAATCTTCACATGGCAAGAATTCGATTGAAACAACAAGCCGATCAGCATTGTTCGGAGTGCACTTTTCACACAGCTGATATGGTCCTTCTTCGTCTATATCCTTCCAAGCAATCCTCCTTGAAACTCAAAAGGCATCAATGGGCCGGAATGCAACTCGAGGATGCTACAGGGGAACCACTCTTTCAGATTTTGCATCAATTTCCACATCTAAATCTTTGAGGACAAAGCTTTTTCTAAGGGACAGGGGATGTTAGGAACCCATGTCAACCCTTCTATTTATTTGTTAGTATATTGTTGTTGGACGCATATGCTTTGTAAGTCGTCCCGTAGTATTTGTTGATCCATAGTTTGTATTATTTTTGTTGGACGCATATGCTTTGTAAGTCATCCCGTAGTAATTGTTGATCCATATTTTGTATTGACACATGGTATTGGCGCCTAGACTTAGTATATAAGTTTGTGTTGAGACCAATGAAGGTACCGTGAAGTTATTTGTATTGAGCTTGCTCAAAGGAGGTTTCCCCCTCAAAGTGGCCTGCGATCAATATAAAATTGATTCTGAGTTCTGTTATTTCTGCTATATCGTGTGTTTTCATTAATTAATTATTGCAGGTTCTCCACATGAACAAATATAATGGCCAAGCAAGGAGGAAGTGTTCAATTCAAGGGACAATTATGAGAACCAATAATGAAGGCGAGGGGGGGAACACTGATGGGGTCTCCCATCGGGGTGATGAATGGTGTAAAAATAACGTAATGATTGCAGTATGGATGGAGCACAGGGCTCATGGATAGGCCACGATGCAAAAAATGGCAAAAAACGACTGCGGCCTGTGTGGCAAGCAAATTGAAGCGGGAAGGGGCATGGAAAAAATGCTTGAAAAAAGTTTTAGCGAGAGCAAGAAATTATCGCAAGCATCATCACGGGCGCAGAAATTTGAATCCGTCGGTGCAAACAGTGCGAAAAATAGAGGTCATATGACTTCGGAATGGTCAAAACAAGAATAGGGACAAAATGGCAATAAATAGCAAAGGGACCCTCATGCCACATGTCATTTTCACTGCAAATTGGGAGAGGTGTGGAGGGGCCCAGAAGAGGAAATTCAGATTTCTCTTAATGCGACCGGTGGAATCCAGTTCTGCAACTTGTAGGTAAGTCTTACAATGATTTTTGATGTTTTTGATGCATTTTGAGGGAGATTTGGGCCTCTGGGGAGGCGTGCCAAGTTGGGCTTGGGCACCACAGGGCAGAAGCACGGATTTCAAGAGAATATGCGCGCTTCAAGGTGCGAATGTGGGCCGTACAATCACGCTTTTGAAGCATGACTATGGGTCGTACAACCGCGATCTGAAGTGCAACATTTCTTGGGATATGCACGCTTCAAAGCACGACTGTGAGCTCCATAGGTGCGCTCAAGGGGCATGCTTTTCGAGGATAAAAATGCACTCCAAAGGGCACCGAAGAGGAAAAAATGTGTGCTTTGGAATGCACATTTCCGCCTAAGTTTAGTTGTGGTGATCCGGAGGAGATCGCTGTATTTGTTGATATGGATCTGATGGGTTTGTGTTGTTTAGTTGACAAGATGCCGAGAGTTAATTGGAGAGAGTGTGATCTCGTGAACTTGTTGGAGGCAATCCAAGATGACAACGATGTTCAAGACAGCTTGGACTGTTGTGGACTATTGAAGTTCACAAATGTGCCCTTGATGCATATAGCAAAGTTGTTGTTGAACAAGTTGATAGAGTTTTGGGATGCCGACGCAGGGGCATTCATGATATAGGGGGAGCGAATAGAGATATCGCTCATAGATGTTTACTTCTTGACGGGGATACCACGGTTGGGAATGATTTTTGATACCCAAGTGAGGAAGCCAAGCGATGTTTCCATGGAGGATTTGCGATAGCATCATTGTTATGCCACAACATTTGTTCATGAAAATGATATAACGGCACTGGTAGTGCACATATTGGGGTCGAAGTCACCCCATAGGGTCTCAGGCCGACAGATGGTGCTAGTGGAGCAGGTCTTGGCAGGTACCTACTTTGGTTGGGGCCAGATGTACTTGACGACTGTTTGGCGTGAGCTTAACAAAGCGAGCCGTATAGGAGGGGATTTCTGTTACCCCTAATTTCTGTGTTCATTTTTCTTCGATCGATTGCCAACTCCATGAACACATAGAGCAGTGCATGATGGAGGGCCCACTAAGCCGCAGATGCGGAGATGGGGCGAGATGATGACTCGCGGGGGTGGAGGACTTGTGGGATAGTTCTTTATGGAGGAGTTGTTCACTCAGTGTATGCAGCTCCCAGTGGTGATCGAGGACTACCCTTACTATAGGATGGACTAGATAGGGGATCCAAAGCTACCATGGCCTGCTGGTCAGGCATGGGGACCAGATGGTATGTGTTTATTTATGTTTGAGCATCATATTGTTGTATACTTCATAGCATAGATGGTAGCTAGAGGATTTTTATGATGCTGAGACTGATGAGATTTTTTTCTATGCAGATATTGGACCGCAGCTGCCGAGAGGATACCGGGCCCGTAGGGGTCGGGTGGAGGGAGTATATTATCCCGTGTGTGGACAGAGCCAACGACGGAGTGCTTCGACGACATTGGAGACTTTGCGGGTTGGGATTGATCGCATTTTGGATGGGGTGGTGGAGGACGGCTGGCATAATTTAGATCAGGAGTTTCCTCAATGTCTGCTATGATGCTCCACAAGAGTGGAGGCCTATTATGAGGCGTATTGCGATGGAGACTGAGGTGGTCAGAGCCATGGAATGGGGGATGTCCTCTAATATGGTGAGGAGGATGAGGAGTCAGAGTCTGATGAGGAGGAAGAGGAAGAGGTGGAGGAGGAGGAGGAGGAGGAGGAAGAGGAAGAGGAGGAGGAGGAGGAGGAGGAGGAGGAGGAAGAGGAGGAGGAGGAGGAGGAGGAGGAAGAGGAAGAGGAGGAGGAGGAGGAGGAGGAGGAGGAGGAGGAGGATGGTGGAGATGACTCTGATTGACTAGGAAGTTGATGGAACTTCCCCCATGCGATGGGCATGGGGAATTTTTGTATTCGGCTGTTATTTTTATGGAGAGGATGCGGTTGGGGATCCTTGATGTATTTATGTGTATTGGGTTCTATGGGCACTATGACATTTCTATGATACTGATATATATATATATATATATATATATATATGTATATGTATGTATGTATGTATATGCATGTGGATGCAGTGTATTATGATGATGATGGTTGTCTTTTTGTCTTTTATGGTGTTATATGCCTATATGATGTATATATGCATGTGGATTGTATGATGATGCACTTTTATGGTTTACTTCCTACATGTTATGATTGATGTTCTAGTCTAGAATATTGTTAGCCATTTGGTCTGCAACATTATTCTGATCTCGTGGGACATGAGTGAATGTAATGGATTCAAAATGTCTAACCAATTGTTTAGTGTGCAGGAACTTTCTAAACAGGCAAGGATCCCATACCTGGTAATAGTGATTGATTTGGGAGTCGAGGAACACATGAAGGTGACATATGCCCATTTGGAGACCAACGGTCAGGATACCGGTCACAACATCATACTCAGTCTGATTATTAGTAGCAACACCAATACACACTCTGTCGAGGTAGATCCACTCATATGAGGGGGAATACATTACCCAAGCTGCGGAGGCGAGGTTTGGAGACCATCTACTTGCACCGTCAGTGAAGCAGACATAAAATGGTGGAACATGATCCATCTGTGGTCATGCAAGGAAGAAAATTGTAAGGTTTTGGATGTAAAAAAGTGTAAAAAAATGATAAGAGAACTGCACAACACAGACTATGGGTCCCGGAAAATGTTCTATGGGTAAAAGCGTTTGAGATACAACCCGTTACTAGGGTTGGATAAGGGATAGCCTTCTGAATCAGTAAGGACATATTCCCCCTTGCCAAGACAGGTTTGGACAATGTAAGGGCCTTTCCACATGGACTCGAATTTTCCTTTACCGTGTTTTCCATGGGCTTGGTCATAAACAAGGGCGAGGACGCCTTCTTGGAAGATACAGGGATGGACATGCTTATCATAATTTGCTTTGGAACGGTGTTTGACAACCTCAGTAATTTGTAAGGCGGCTCTTCGATCTTCATTGGCTTGTTCTAGGAGTAGTAAGCATTGCTCAAGAGGTGAGGTGTCCTGGAGGAGGTCCACAACAATGTGGAAAGAGGGGATTCGACACTCAATGGGGAGAACCGACTCTACGTCGTGAACTAAATGGAAAGGGGTAAAACCCATGGAAGTCTTGGTGGAAGTGCGGTAAGCCAAAGGTGCAGGGAATAACATATGGTTCCAATTTGACTTGTGTTGGTTTACTATTTGTTGAAGGATGGTCTTCAAGATCTTGTTGATAGACTCAACTTGGTCGTTCCCCTGGGGGTAGTAGGATGAGGCATACTGGTGGTCAAACTTCAAAAAGGTGGATAACTCTTTTCATATGGTGTCTTCTAAGTGTTTACCATGGTCGGACACGAGTTGCTTGGGGACTCCGAACCTAGCGATGACATGGTTAAAAAAGAATCGTGCCACAGTCTCGGCTTGACAGTTGAATGTAGGCATGGTCTCATCCCATTTTGTGAAATAGTCGATGACTACAATGATGTATTTATGGCCATTCACTAAGGGTGGATTACACTCCATAAAATCAATGGCCCACTTACAGAAAGGGCCGACGGTTATGACTAGATGGAGAGGGGCAGGAGGGGTCCTGGCTTTGGGGGCAAAAAGTTGGCAATTCCGACAATGTTTGACTGCGGTGATGCAATCAGTAAAGAGTGTGGTCCAGAAATAACCGGCGTGATTGATCTTTTGGGCAGTTTCCATTCCAGAGAAGTGGCCACCGTAGGCTCTGTTGTGACAATTGTTTAAATCATGTTCAACCTCATAATGGGTGAGGCATCGACGTAAGATGGTGTTGACGCCGCGTCGATAAAGGACATCATCGAGGAAGATATATCGTGAAGCATGATGACATATGCAATGCCGATCATCGTGGCTGAGGGTCGGATGAAAATTTTGTGTTCATAAATATACCAGAATGTCACCATACCATGGGTCATCCGATGAAATTGTGAATAAGTGGTCGTCGTGCAATTTTAAGTGACGATAGGTGGCGATGTTGACGAAGATGGTAAGTCATTCATGAGGTTGGCCAAGGAAAGGAATTTAGTACTCTTGGGTATAGAAAATTTCAAGTCATACTCTTACAGGATAATGACCCATTTAACGACGCGACCTTGAAGTAGGCGAAGGATCAAGAGATAGACCATGGGATTGGAGTCTGCCAAAACTGTAGTGCAACTCATGAGAATGTAGTGTCGTAACTTTTGAATAGAGAAGATGACGGTGAGATCCAAATTCTCCTCATGAGGGTAGTGTAATGGTGGATCAAACAAGGTTTGACTCACGTAATAAATAACCCGTTCTTGTCGTGCACTATCTTCTTGGACTAACACACCAGAAACAACATGTTCGGATGTCGAAACGTAAAGGATAAAATCCTTCATGAAATTAGGAGGTGAAATGAAAGGTGTGGAAGCCAATTCTTATTTAAGCGCTTCAAAATCCACTTGCGCTTGTTCATCCAAAACGAAAGGGACGTGGGTCCGAAGCACGCGAAGGAAACCATGAACTTTCATAGCATAGTCCGGAATGAAGCAACAGAGAAAGTTGGGTTTCCCTTGAAGGATCTGTAACTGTTGTAATGTACGTGGTGGTGGGAGGTCCAGAATGGCTTGAACCTTCAAAGGATCGACCATAATTCCTTTTTGGGAAACAATGAATCCCAATAACAGGCCCGTAGGAACGCAAAAGACACACTTGAGAGGGTTCAAGCAAATGTTGTATTTGTTGGTTGTGGAGCCTGATCTTCCTGATTCAGATATGTTGTTGTTCAGCCGTGTTGTACCCCAGGTTTGGTTATGATCCCGACACGTGCAACAAGGGGTCCGGGGGCAACGCCCTCGAAAGAAATTTTTGTTATGGGTTGGTTTTTCGCCAACAGATTACAGGCCCATGGTTTTGGGTAACCCATGGTATTTTTCCTATAAAATAATGACATTGTAATACGGCTAGGGCTTATGGATTAGGTATTGTGTAATGTAAAATATCTCTGAGATCATGTAAAGATACTGAGAGAGAGTGAAGAGGAAGTTGCAGCAGATGTGCTGCGGGTTGTATCCCTTCATTTGTTGGATGGTATAATAATAAGGATTTGCAATTTCTATGTAGACGTAGCCCATCTTGGGTGAACCACGTTATATTGGTGTCTCTCTATAAATGTGTTTGTGTGATTATATTTGCATCTTGTTTATTGTTATTGCTCTGCGATACTGTTTTCTAATAGTATTTACAACAACGCAAAAAGACTTACCGGAGATTGTCCAGGTGGTCGAACCGTTTCTTGGACCGAGCAGTGAGGTCATCCAAGTAAACAAGTATGATGTGAACCAAGTGATGAAAGCAATAGGTCATGGCCCATTGAAACGTGGCACCATCATTTTTAAGACCAAAGGGCATAACTCCGTAGGAAAAGGTGCCCCATGGGGTAGTGAAAGTAGTCTTGTACTGATCTTCTTTGTAGATTTGGATCTGATTATAGCCAGAGAAACCGCCCATGAAGGATAGAATCTCGTGACCCGCACAAGCATCAATGAGTTGATCGATGAAAGGCGTAGGAAAGTTGTCTTTGGGACAAGCTAAATTTAGGTCTCGAAAATCGGTACAGATGCGAATAGTGCCCTGTTTTTCGTTAACCGGCATAGGTTTGGACACCCAGGTGGTGTAAGAAATGGGATAAATGAATCCGGCTTGGCGTAATTTTTTAATCTCGGCCTTCACGACTGGTAACTTAGCGGGGTGAATGGGAGTTTCTTTTCGCGCACCGGTGGGACATCGGGCCAAGTATCAATACGGTGCTCAACAATGGTGGGGTCAATACTAGGCATCTCAGTATAGGACCAAGCGAGCACATCATGAAACTCTTGGAAGAGTTTCTTATAGGCATTAATTTCGTCTTCAGTACATGAAGTGCCTAACGCAATGATTTCAGGTGCACTGGGTGGGATGGAAATATCAACCTGTATGGTAGGTGAAATGTTAGCCATGTTACCTTCCTCAAAGGCATCGAGAGTTGGGAAGGGGTTCTTAAACCGGTCCACTCGGCTAGGGAGAAAATCTTTCGTCTCAATGGAAAGTTGGTTGGCCGTACTTGGGGTAGACTCCTCAGGAATGAAGTAGGATCGATGATACATATCATCCCAAGGGAAGTCAGGGGCCATTAATGTCTCAAGGATTTCTTCATCATTGCGAAAAAAGTGTGTGGATAAATCAAGAGAGGTAATGTTAGTGGTTGGGGGCAATGTTGGTCTATCGTTTGTGGAAATCATATAGATCGTGTTAATCTCTCCCAAAGAGGAGGACTCAGGCGGGTGAATCTCCTCGATGGTGGTAATGGAGGACTCTAACGAGGACTGTTTCATTTCGTGGAGAACCAATCGCCATACTCGGGTAGGTCGAGACAATGATGGGAATAATGTCCATAGATCTCGCATATGGCGCAGGAATGATTGGTGCGCAATGACTTGTTACATAGTTTAGGAGTGGTTTCCAGTTCAACAACAAAAATATTGGGGTCACGGTCCAAAGTTTTCATGTGCTCTTGAAGGCTGGGAAGTTGAGGAAAATTATGGGTAGCATGGCCCAAATCATCGCATAAAGAGCACTTAGGGGGTGCACGAACTGGAGGGGGAGGTTTCATGGGTTTCGTTGCCTGTGGGGCAGTATAAGTTTGTAGGCCTCTTCCCCTAGTATTCTTGGGTGGTAGAGGGGCACTGTTGGATGTAGATGCGTTCGTCACACCAGGAGGTGGATTGTTAACAGTAGTGATTGGTTGGACAGGTTGAAGGATAACTTGTGGAGTCGGAGCGGTATTAGTAGCGGGAAGGTACCACATAGGGAGTCCTAATGTTAACCCAGGGAGATTCAGCGTGGCCATGATAGGCATGCTTAATACTCCAGATGGTGGGAACAAGAACGATATTGTATGGATTAGTGTGGCTCCAACGCGACTAGGTACCGATGGCGGTTGATGCAACAATGGTGGTTGTGGATTGGGGACCGATTGTTTTGACGAAATGGTGCATAGGTCAGAAATTTCGACGGCTGGTGGAGGAGGTGGTAAAGATCAAAATGTGGAGATAATGGTAGTCTCTGAATAAATTCTAGGTCCAATGTTTGAAACCAAAGAGGTGGGTGCACCAAACGTGGGTTGTTCAACCATGGGGAGAATATTTTCAGCTGTAGCGGGTACGTTTGGGTCGTAGTAAGTAACTTGGTCGACTTTGACTACTCGTCCCTCATAGGGAACATCATAATGTGGAGCACCAATGAAGCAAAAAATTTCATGGCGTGTATTGTCATGTCCCAAAATTTTGCATTGGGTCACAATGGCCTAAGTCCCTTGGCCATACTGATGATAGTTTGTCAAATTGATGCTAAGGGTCAAATAATTGCCAAGAATGATGTCCAAGTTAGTAATGATGTTAAATTAGATCCAAATGGACAAGGTGGGTCACATTAAGAGAAATCCCCAATTCAGAGTTTGTAATATACCCATCCAAATGAACTATCATGGAGGAAAATTAGTAGTTCCCTAGGTTGGGGGTGTAAGCATTGGGATTTGAAATAAGGGGGATAATAAATGATTTTTGGACATTAGAATAGCATAAATATTTAATAAAGGATATAAATAAATAAATACAAGGTAAAATCAAATTGGCAATTGATCATGAAGACACATGGAGAATGTGGGACCCACACAAGCTAGATTTTCTATGCCACATGGAATCCTCCTCTTGTCAATTCGAATCCATGAGAAGTCCAATGTTCTTGGGATGATTTGGAAGGGAATAATACTTGGCATGACTCAATTAGGTCGAAATGTAGAGGAAGAATAACTCCCATGGAAGAGGAAGAGGCAATTTGGAGCCAGTGGGACACTTGGGTTAGATTCCCTAGCTCTATGACAACAATGATGAAGATGCTATGACACCTATGACACAAATCAGACCTGAAGGATGACATATGACATATATGACATGTCAGGACTAAAAATAGCATCCAAGAGGGTGCTCAAGTGAGTTATGGCAGCCAAAGAGACACCGATTCGAATTTGGAGAAGGAGGGGGCTAGAATTGGAAGGACAAGCGGCATGCCTGGGAATCTCTTCCCAACTTGAGTTGGCATGAAGCTCTTGGGAGGAATTCGACCCATGGAGGACATTAAAATTTTATAAAAGAAAATAATAAAGAAGGAAGGAAGCTTATGAATATTTTCAGAATTTGCATTTTGCATTTGGAGAGGAGAGCTAGTGGAGTGCTACTCTACTTGCCTTAGCACCAATTTTGAGGGTGAAAGATTCCCATCCTAGTTGGTAATTGGAAAGGCCATTCAGACCTTTCATTTGGAGATACAATGGAGTATTTTGTTACAGGTTGAAGCTACATGGTAGCTCATGGTCACATCTCTTTCAGCTTGCTTCTACAACCATTCTTCTATTTCTTGGCATATTCACGATCATTGAGGAATTGCGCCTTTGGTGAGATACTGTTCTCTTTGGGGGAGCTTATAATGCCCCATTATTTTATCATATGATGTAAATGCTCTGTATTTCATGCTCAAAAGAGTTTCAGGTCGAGATTCCAAGTGAAATTATGTAAATCTGATCATTAATGAGCAAATGGTGTCATTTTCCCCACTATGTTGATGTATGCCGAAAATGTGTTGATAAATTCAAATGAATAAGTGAACCACTGATGGATTATTGGTGTATGGACTGTTATTGATCTTTTATACAAGTTTCATGTTCAGTGCATAAGCTTATGGAGTCATATTGTTAACGTTTATATCATTTGGAGAAGATTGCATATCATTTCCCCCTAGGTCGAAACTAGTCTTTTTGCATCTAATTGGAGAGTGTTGTATCAGACTTAATTAACTGAATGGTGCTTCATATTGGATAATATTAATGTCCCATAAACATCCCCTACCTATTTTCTGAAATTTGAGAGGGTCCAATAGCATTTGGAGAGCCATTTCCAACATCTACCCCATGGGGATTTGAACCCCAAATTGCTAGTCAAACTCCCTACTTTGGCCAGAATTCAAAGGAAAGTTGCAGAAGCCTTTTGAAGACTATAAATAATACATGAAACTCATAATGATGTCCTAATATCATCCATAAACTTTCTGTAACAATTTGGGAGGATTTAGAGTCATTTGGAGACCAAGAGACCAATACTAGTCAAACTCCCTACTTTGGCCAGAACTTAAGGGAGAGTTGCAGAATCTTCTTGAAGACTCTAAAGCATCCTTGAACCTCATAATTATGTCCTAATATCATCCATACACCTTCTGAAACAATTTGGGAGCATTTGGAGTCATTTGGAGACCAAGAGACCAATAGTAGTCAAAGGTCGAACTAGTGGAAAAAGTTGAAAATTTCACCATCATAATAAATTTCAAAAAAGGGACATTACATACATGTAACTTCGTCCTAGGAGCAGGTTGTAGTCGAGCTGTGAATTGAATACTTCTATGTCAATCAAGACAGTTTACCATCTAGTTGGACTGGAACGCTGGCCAGGAGGCCTTGTGGTTGGGATGAATGACCATCATAAGCTTGTAAAGCGGTCGTGGATGGCTGTAGAGTAGGGGATCTGAGCTTCCGCCACACGAATGTAGACATAACACATGTAGAGGCACCCTAATTGATGATGCATCGATAGAACACAAGATTCCATATTGAAACATAAACTTGAAATGCTAATGTGGAAGGCATGCGTGGTTCAGATTAGTCTAAATTGAATGCCATCACCCGTGAGTAGGAAGGGTCTATTGCACCTATGGAGGATAACAATGTTTTTCGTTGTGCGGGGCAGTTCTTCAAAACTTGTAGGGATGACAAAGCAGCAGGGGGCTAAGCTAAGTCATCCACCATATTATAATTGGGGGGCCACATGAGCATTGGGATTGTTATTTATTCGAAGCAGAGGGAAACAGGTAGCTTTGGGAGCCCTGTCGAATGGCGCTGGTGGTATGCGTAGCAACTAATTTGTGGGAAGAGTGTTAGCAGCCTTGTCCCCAGGGATGGTTTTAGTCATGGAACCATACTACTTACGACGTGTTTGAAGGTTGACATTGGCAGAAGACATCATTAAAATGTGGTGGGTACCTGAGTCAATGGGTTGACTATCAAGAGCAGCGTAAGTAACTTGCTGCTGTTGTGTGGGGGGACCTTGAGGGGGATCCAGCAGTTCGGTGCTTATGACCCCTTTTTGTGGGTAGGGGGTTCTGCAACACCATGGGTTGTGCATTGGGTTGGGGTGGGTTTAGTGGTTCCGGAGGTGCAACATGTCCTTGTTGTTGGGCGTCATCACGCCAAAGTTTGCGAGATCGCTCCAGATCGAGACAATTGCACGTGTAATGGCCATATACCCCGCAAGTAGAACATAGGTGGTTCATACGTAAGTTGGGTTTTTTTCCTTGTTTAGGTGGCCGATTAGGATTTTCGTTAGCTGGGGCGACACCATTATTATCGGAAGGGTTCGGTGGTGGATCGCCTCTACAAGGAGGTTGGTTGTTGCCATGGTTACTACCACGTCCCCGATTTTGTTGTCTTTGTTGGTTCTCTTGGGCAGGTTGGTTTTGCTGTTGGTTTCATTGAGCATACACTTTCCCTTGGGGAACATGGGTGTTCTGTTGTTGAGCAGGTGTGGGGGCAGGCTGCGGTGGATAATAAGATGGAGGGGCTTGAGGTTGTGCAGGCGCAGGTGTTGCGGGTTGATAATAAGCTGGAGGGGCTTGAGGTTGTGCAGCCGTAGGTATTCTTGGTTGATGATAGTAGGAAGATGGTGCGACAAAAGGATCATATGCCTACAGGGTGTGTTCGTAACAATGTGTGGAACACGAAGGGCCATGTATGTCAGGGGATTGGGCTCGTGGAGCATACGAAGATGTTGCTCCAGAATGGGGCTGTAGCGCGTGAAAGGTTGGGGCCACTCATGTAGGAATTGGGTGTAGGGTTATAAGCCGATGGGGAAGCTATAGGAATATGAGTATAAGGCTTACTATGAGATGCAACATGCCCAATGATGCCGTCGATAGCGTGGGATGCTCCTGGTTCGTCTTTTCGAGAGGAATCGCTGTGGGGAGCATCAGGTAAAATGGAGTAGAGGTATCCTGACTGTGCATAGATAAGGTCAAATTGTTGGGCTTTAAGAATGGATTCTTCTTCGGTTTGGGGCAGTTCAGATGCCACATCCTTGGCGATAATTGGTATGAGGTATTTTAAGAACCAATCTAAGAAGTGCGGTCGTCTAACTTGTATTGCACAAACTACGACGTCTATGCCACTCATGAATATGGTCAATGATATGGGTAGCCATGTTTTGTCTACAAGACAGTAGAATCTCAACACCAACATCATAATGAACAGGTAACTGAAAGAATTGCAAGAAATTCGAATCGAGAGATGAAAAAGTGGAGTGGGTCCCATGTGGATGTTCAATATACCACTTAACTGCAGAACCAGTAAGAGTCCATTGTAAAAGGCGGAGGCAGATTGAGTCAACCACTATGGAGTTAGAGGAACACCATAAGTGGAAGGACATGATGTGGTTTTGGGGGTCCTCACCACCCTTCCCTTCAAACTTTGGAATGTCTGAGGGGAGTTTGGTAGGAACGGAAGGCCATGTGGGTCATGTCGGATTGAATCGTTGGTCAATCGGGCCAGATCAGGGAGGTTGAGACTAGCCATGAATGCAAAACTAGCAGAAGGATGTGACATGGTTGTAGTGACCTGTGTTCTAGCCATGGCGGAGGTCGTGGGGCCACCTCCATCGGGGGGCAGAGCAATGGTGTGGGTCATAGCGGGGATCGAATAGGAAGGGCCAGTGCCCCCAAGTGTAATCCTAGTGACCAAAGGGACGGTAGTCGGAATAGATTCGCTACCAATAGGTATGGAGGCAGTGACTGGAATGCCATGTGTAGGTCCAATGGATGGTATAGTAGGGATGTATTTTCAAATGGTAATTGGTCTAGTGGTGGAACCACTACCGATAACACCACTAGTAAATGGGTTGGGATTCATGCTAGCCATGGGGATAGATGGAGCTGTGTATGTGGGAAATCCTGACTCAGAGACAAAAGTAAAATAAGGGGCCTTGGGATAAGGATCCAGTGATGAAGTTGTTCCTTTGTGACGTGTAGTGTCAAGAGAACTGTACTGCGGGGACTGGCCCCGTAGGTGATGAGAGTGTCTCGGTGAATCAATGGTGACATGTGTAAAAAGTGATAAATGACTTTGGGAGATAAAAGGCTCAAAAATCCAAGTGCAACCATGTGTGCAAGAGGGGATCTCTAAAAAAAAATGCGGTGCTTAGGCCAACAACAGGCTCAAAACACGTGCTGCAACAACGTGCTACAACAAGCGGAGCGGTAATAAAATGGTCAGAATACCAATCTAATAAAAAGGTAGACTCACTAATCCAATGGGGGTATAGGAGCATGAAAAAACCTATCTAAAATATATGAAAGCTCACACAAATCGTATCCCCTGCAGGGTGATAAAATCTGAGTCAGGCTCAAAATAAAAAGGTAGACTCACTAATCCAATGGGGGTATAGGAGCATGAAAAAACCTATCTAAAATATGTGAAAGCTCGCACAAATCGTATCCCCTGCAGGGTGATAAAATATGAGTCAGACAATACGAAATGGAGAACCAAATGGATAAGGATATCCGTCTATCGAGAGGGAATCTAGGTAAACGAGTCCTAGAAGAATGGAAACTAAGCTACCCTGTTCATGGCACATCCGGAAAGGTATCCCGCAGCTTCAGTTCTTTGGTCGTCGTACACCCGGTATGGGTGCCAACATGCATGACGAGAACAACGAGTTGGTATCCTTGAGTACATAATGGAGAGCGGTATTCCACTCAAACTTATGAAACCAGTCTTGCTACTTGCCTTCCTAAGGGAGAGGCCCTCCGACAAACCAGTGTTAACCGTACCAATAAGTAATAGGGGATTTTGGATCCCTAATGGACAATGTAATGTCCCCATTTTGACCCCCTTTGCATTAAATCGTAAATGATGTAAATATTGTAATTTAATCATGGTGAGGAGCTCAAGGCCAAGGCCCCACCATTGATTTAGTGTTTTATGTAACGACAATTAAAATAAATAGATGCCTATGGTTCTTGTGCTAGATGGGCACAATGTAAATGAAGACATCATGTAAATACAAATTTTAATGAAAAACCCACAACTAGTTATGCAATGCAACAAAGAGATGGGGGCATGATTCTATAAGGAATGGGGAGGGAAATTATTCAAACCCTTGAGCCAATGGTGTTAATCCATGTGTCAATGAGAAAACCCATAAACCCTCAACTACCCATTTTGGGTTATGGACCCAATCATTTAATTCTTCCAAGAGTTGGTTGAGGCAGTTAATGCCTTGGGAATGAAGAGGTATGGCAGCCAATTTCGTGCATGGGCAAGCCATCAACCTGGGAAATCGTATTTTGTCTCCTTGGGAAAGAAAACACCCACGAAAGGGCGCCCAAAGCGATTCTGAACTGATAGTCTTTGCCCTCTCACGCAGTCTAAACTACTGGGCCTTTTCCCATCACGTTTTTCACCATTTTTCCTGCATTTTCCATGCCTGGGAGCTCGTTTTTGCATTGGACAGGAGCTGGGAGAGAAGGGCCACAATTTGGGACTGTTATGGAGGCCGTTTTTGCCCAGAATGTCCATGGATGTTTTTCTAAAAATGGATTTGGCTTCCCAGGGTTGTTCCCCATCTTCTAGTTTCATTTTTGGGTTTCCCACGTTTTTATGAAGCTAATGAAAACCCCATCTTTGGGCATCTCACTGTAAAAAAAAATGTTTCTTCATGCCCAGCACTTAGACTTCTGTTGTTATGTGCATCCCTGTTTTGATTTGAACCTGTGAGCAAGAAAATTGGAGTGGTAGTGGACAGAATTGGCTTGATAAACCTAGTGAACGGAGTAACCTCTCAAGAAGATCAAGAGGGCTGGCTACTCTTCTATGCACACCTGGGACACTCTAGAATTGGAAGGTATGGCCTGAGGGACTGTGAATGGGTGAAGGGAATACTTCCTTGAGTGGGGTGTGTAGGCATTGTGAGTGTCAAGCTAAATAGATCTTGTAGAGGTATCCATAGCTCTGTGGTTGAGCTCACTAGCTTAGCAATTCTTCCTTTCCATTTCCTAGCATCCTGATAAACCCAATTGTAGATTGGCTTGGCTTATCTTGGTGTATGCTTGGCTATGTGTGAGTCTGCTGTTCCCTAATTCCTTGTAGAGATCATGCCCAGCTCAGGGGTGGCAGTTGCATCAAGAGGTTGATAAGCACAACTGGCCTATGGTTGGGTGGAACGTTGCAGATGCATAGCTGGTTGCTTGGGACTACTTTGTTAAGATAAGTATTCTCTTTTATAATTCTGCAATGTCTTTATTTAATGGCTGTCATAGAAACGTTTGAATGTATTTCAGATATCAAACAGGATTTTTAATTCCGCTGTGTTTCTATAGCATGCACATGTATATGTCTTTGTATCAATAAGTTTTTAATTAATGGATATGGGGCTAGATGCCCAGTTTTAGTATCACGTCCTCTCTATCATGCTGGTATGATAGGAGGGGACTTTACATTTAACTATGTTTCAAATGTAAATGACAAAGGGGTGTTATTTGGATTCCTATCCCCAATGTCCTACCTAACTACAAAGTTCTTTTTGTGTTCCTCAAGTGGGGTTAAAGTTGGTTGAGTTAAGTAGATTTTAAGGCTTACTTTGATTATGGTGACCGAGTGTGTGCACAAGTGGTGTGTACCCAATATTGCCAAGCGGGCAAATCAATCAATAAAACTTTTAAATACAAAGTATTAACTACTATATAAAATAAATGGACTTGCTGAAATGTAAATGATAAATAAAATACTTTAACTACCGCAAGTAAAGAGTAGAAAAATATAGCTAGCAAAATGGATGCAAGAAAACAGATGGTTGTTAGGGAAAGAAAAAGTCGAAAAAATGGCAGTAGGGTGCGGCTGTGAGGCAAAAACTCGCGCTCTGGGTTCGGCAAACTGCAGAAAAGTCATGTTGGGACAGACTGACAAAAAACAGGAAAGAGGGCGCGACTTTTGGGGCGACAACCATGCTAAAGGGCGCGGGTTTCTGGGCATGAAGCACACTGAAGAGCGCGGATTTATGGGCCGAAGTCGTGCTAAAGAGCGCAGTTTCCTAGGATGAAGTTGCGCTAAAGAGCACGACTTTTGGGCCGAAAAACGTGCTAAAGAGCGCGAGTTCCAGGCTGGAAGGTGCGCTAAAGAGCGTCGGTTTTGGGCCGAAAGTCACACGAATGAGTGTAGGTTTCAGTCATACAGTCGCGATCCGTGACGCGGGAAAAAGTTTCGGTAGTCACAGGCCGATCCGAAAAAATGGAATTTTGAGGTTTTCTGCGAAGGCAAGGGCCAGATATGAATGTATGGATGCCACGACTAAACCAAAGCTGTAAAATGAAAGCAAAATAACAAGTACAAACTAAAAATAAACCAAATATTCTATGGGAATTGACCAAATGGAGTCGCCAAAACTATAGCTGGGGTTTTCACACCAGCTCGTGCTAAAGAGAACCTAGTAAGGATTCATGAACCCTTAGTAGTAGTTCAATAATGGGTAGAAAATAATATGTGAAATGAGTAAGAACAAGATATTAAGATGTGACATGTGCAAGCGATAACATAAAAATAAACCTAACAATAACAATAACAGTAAAAGGAAACAATCATGGAGAACTCATTAATGGAATTTGAAAATTTTGTATTAATGGGAAAACAAAGGTTTGCAATGGTGTTTACCTCAAATGGTGACGTTGTTGGAGTATTTGCAGCTGTACAAAGAGTAGTGCACCAAATCTCTAGAGTTCCTTTCCCTTCTCCAAATGCTCAATGGGTTGCCAAGACTCAACTGAAATGGTGAACATAAGCTCAAGGTGATAGGCTAGGGTTCAATAGGAATTTTGAAAACATAAGGGTATGAAGAGTGATTGATGGATGTGAAATGAGGGGCCTCCCTCACCTTTTATAGTGATTTTGGGTAATGGAGTATTGACCCATGGTTTTGGGCAACCAATAGTATTGGCTAATGGTATTTGGAGTTTTCCCTCTTTTTGAATTTATTTTTGACTTTTTTCCCTTTTTTATTTTATTTTTGGGGATTTTGGATCCTTTTTGTAGGTTTTGACCTTTTTTGAAGGAATTTCATTAATTGAGGAGGGAAATAATGATTTTTTTCTCTTTTGGTTACCATTTGATAGTTTTTTAGGGTTTTGGAGGCCAAAAATGCAGGAAAAGTGGACAAATAGGTTATGTGACTAGGGAGATGAGCTAGTGAACAATTTTTGGGTGTTAACAATATGTATGATGAAACATTTGTTTACTTTTCCACCAACCTCTGCAAGCTTCTTCATGAACTCCAAAACAAAAATAGTTGAATCCAAAGATGATCCCTAGATCCCAAATGATCCTCAAGAATACAAGGTGCAATATATATTCTCCTATGCGATGCATAAGAGTCAAATTGAAGTCATCATAACACCTTGCAAGGAAAAAAATATAATTCCATCCAAAAATATGTTTCCCATGTAGGAAACCATCACCATCTGCTGCAGAGATGAACCCAGGGGGGAAATAGGAGGCTTTCTTTCTCAAGCCAACCAAACAAAATGTGCTCCCAATGAGATTCCAATGATCAACAATGCCTGGGTCCCATTGTTTGTGCACTCTCCCAGTGCACAATGTCATCAAGAACCAATCTAGCAAGTATGGGATGCCAAGGTCCCAACACTTGCACACCCCATCTGTAACGTCTCCTCCCATGGACCCAATTCGAGGAAGGAAACATGATGACAATCTGTGGGGCGTTTACATTAAACTCAACCCGATTCATTAGATTCATACGAATTAAAACCAATGTGTGCAGATGCAATTCAATGAACATGCACAACAGAAATAAACAAATCGTCCACACACATTTCATATGCATACAACATATCAATACAATCATCAAATTATAACATTTCAGAAGTAAAACATATAGACAGAGAAACACTTATCTTTATGGTGAAATGGCCCCAGGAAACTAGCTATGTCATTGCAACGTTCCACCCAACCATAGGCCAGTTGTGTTCATCAATTCTCTCAACACAACTGCCACCCCCGAGCTGGGGAATGATTCTTACAGGGAAAAGGGGACATTCAGCTCATACACAACTAATTAATCATTTCATCTTAGCCAAGCCAGTCCATAGCTAGGTTTATCAGGCTACATTTGAACCCTGGATGCTTGCTCAAGCTCAAGCCAAAACAATGGATTTACCAACAAGATGGCCATGGGTTTTCCCCAAATCATTTCCAAGCAAAAACGAGTTGTGGGATGGGGAAAAACATTCACAGGGAGGAAAACGGTTTCTCCCCAATTATCTAAGCATTTAACAGCCAAAATGGTCTCTATGGAACCCCAATTCGATTCCCCCTTCTTCCCCACTAGTACACAACACAAAAACGCCCTTCTCCCAGCTGAGAATGAAGGAAAACACAGGAAAAGATGGCTGGAAAACGCCCAGGTAGCTCCAAACTCGCGAGGGAGAGAAATTGGTTGATGGGTAATGACTTGGGGAACAATTCATGGCTCTTTTTTTTCCCAAAGAGAAAAAAACGTTTTTCCATGCAGGGTGGCTTGCCCATACTCGAATTTGGACAGCCATACCTCCCATTCCCCAAGGCATTAACTACCTCAACCAACTCTTGGGAGAAATGAATGATTGGGTACAAAAGTCAACATGGGTGTTGAGGGTTTTATGGGTTCTCTCATTGACACTTGGCTTGACTTGATTGGCTCCAAGGGTTTGAATATTTTCCTCCCAATTCCTTGTAAAATCATGCCCCCATCTCTTGTTGCATTGCATAACTAGTTGTGGGTATTTTATTAAAATGCATATTTACATGATATTCGCAATTCCATTGTGCATGGTTAGCACATAAGCCATATGCATCAATAAATCGATGGCAGGGCCTTGGCCTTGAGCTCCCCACCACGATTTTTATAACAATATTACATTATTTACGATTTTAATGCCATAGGGTCAAAATGGGGACATTACATTTCCCTCCCCCTTGGAATAACACCATCCTCAGTGTTCCAATACTTAGGAATAAATACCCACCTTACACATGTCCAAAATTCACACAATGGTGGCAGGTCTTCTACATTTCATCTCTTTACTTTGAAATTTCAGGATCAATTCCTTTGGCTTCCACAAGCTTCTCTTGCTGGCTTCGATCTTCCAGCTCTGCAGGTGGGCATTGCTCCACAACAATCCTGTCCTTTTATTCACCTTTTAGCTGATCTACAAGTCTGAAATTTCCTGGATTCCATCTTCCTTGCTGTCCTAACAACTATTTGAGGAAGATTCTCAGCCAAAGAAAATAGTGTTTTGGTCTACTTCCATAATCAATGTGCACAACTAGCCCACACTTTGCTCACTAGCAACACTTGGCTAGTAACATCCGCAAACAATGGATTTCAATTTCTCACCTGTGAGATTCATCATGGCAATTCATGTTAGGACAAGCATAACACAATATTAAAATTAGTCAATTATTTTCCCAATTGACATGGAGAGTCCATTTTTCACTCATGAGACTTCCACCTTTTCATGTTTTCCCAACATATACATGAACTCCTTCATGTTCATCCTTTCATAGGGAAATAACTATTTCAGCATTCACAATTCATTTCAAGCAATTTAAGCACAATCTATTTTCAACCATGACATGCACTCACCAATATTTTGTTTCTAAGATGCATCAGTCAAAAGGAAATAGAAGAGTAAGAGTTTCCCCCTCTTAGTCTCGTTCCAATCTGGAGATGCACCACCACTGTGGTTCTATGCTCCTTAGCCTCTTTCACTTCAATGTGAATGCTTGACTTGCCCTTTCTTGGCTATGACACTTAGTGTCTAAGGATTTTCAACTAGGGATCCCTTCCCCATTGATGCCTATAGAACCTTTGGCTACTAGGACCCACACATGTCCACTAGCACCATCTTTCATTACTGCTCATACTAAGCTCCTTAGGACGATCAGATGTCCACATGCATCCCTATGATGCCTTCATAGTCCTTGCTTCCAGCAATACCTATACTCAAACATTGAATGAATTCACATGTTTAGTTTATTTTCATAGGGTTTATCTCTAAACAAGAGTTTCAGAAAATCATAACCAAATCATATACACACGTATATTCATAAGCAAGAAGTTGCAAGGTAACCAAATACTTATTTGCATTGGATGTCTTCACTTTATTTCACAAGCTCCTTCTTCGCTTTATAAGTCTTGAATTTCCCATGGATACAATAATGAATGGGCCAACACACAGGCTACTCCACTACATCACGTAGTCAATGCCCAACCCGTTACTCTCTGGCTTTACCAATAATTTTATAGCACCCAACCAGTTACTTTCTGGATTTACCAAGAATTTTATAGATCCCAACCAGTTACTCTTTGGCTTTATCAATAATTTTATAGCGCCCAACAAGTTACTCTCCGGATTTACCAAGAATTTTATAGCGCCCAACCAGTTACTCTCTGGCTTTACCAATAATTTTATAGTGCCCAATCAGTTACTCTCTGGATTTACCAATAATTTTATAGTTCTTTCAAGGTCTTTGCTTCCTGTATTGTGCATTTCCTTGCTACTCCACAGGTTTCCTTCTCTGCTTTACAAGCCTTTGATCACCTGTGGGGTGGATGCTTGGCCAACACACATGCTTCTCCACAACATCATCCCAATAGGAAATGCCAAGCTAGTACGCCGACTGGGTTTATCAGGCATCCCTAAAATCAGTATGCTAAGCCAGTATGCCGTCTGGGTATATCAAGCATTTCAAAAATGAGTATGCTAAGCCAGTACGCCGACTAGGTTTATCAAGAATTTCAAAAATCAGTATGCTAAGGCAGTACGCCGACTGGGTTTATCAAGCATTTCAAAAATCAGTATGCTAATCCAGTACGCCGAATGGGTTTATCAAGCATACACCGACCATTTCCAAGCCAGTTCTCTGACTGGGTTTGTCAGGAAATAACACCCTTCACCAATACCTCCACAACATGAAAATATCCAATGCCAAGCCAGTACACCGACTGGTTTTGTCAGGCATCCAACAAATATTCACCACAACTTCCAAATAACCAATGCCAAGCCAGTACACCGAATGGGTTTATCAGACAATAAGAACAACATAATATGATTACGTGGCTCCTTCTCTTATGCAAACCAGTGGTTCCCTCCAGGAAATCCATAGGTCACTCACTTGACTGCAGGTTAGCATGGCCCCACAATACCCACTCACATTACACAAGGATGATACCCTTTTTATGTAACACAGCTCCTAGGGCCTATCCATCTCTTCTAGTGTCCTTTAGTGTGAGCGTAGAAAGGTTACCATTGCCCATACAATCCTCTTGAGCACCCTTTCTTCACTTTTCCTCTTACGTGCAACACCAAATTGCATCTGTGTAGCACAAGAAGGATAAGTAGGCTCATCAGTATTGCTGCTCTAAAATTGTAATCATATTTCATAGCATTCACTATCAAGTATTGAAACACCAGGAATGCGTCCATTCCCTTAGGGTGTAGTCAATATTGACAACCCTAACATAACCCATCACCTGAAAGGTATGCATCCCTTTCCGATGTGTTCCATGTAGGCCTTAGTCACACTCAAGCAACCTGAAATAATAATGAAATAATAAAACATGCTCTGCATATTAAATCTAATAACTAGACATGTATATCCTCAGTTAGGGTTACAGAATACTCATTCGTTTCACAGATGTATCTTTTCTTCATTGGTGAAGAATGGGGGCTCCCTTCTCTGAGTCAACAGTCCTTCATTTTGCCACCCCAATCTTTTAATGTTCCATAACTCACACATGCCTTCTTGGCATAATTTTACTGTCTCACTCACATGCTTTACCAACATGTAGTTTCGGTTGAGACATTATCAACATTTACAATGGTGTTTCACCCGAAAACCCATTTCCAAAGCATGGGGTCCTTCCCATCTAGTTTGGATTCTGCAGGCCATCACACATGGTCTTCCTGCAATGTGTTATCCTGGCACACTTATCAAATAGCCAAAAAGTCAACAAACATTTAGCAATAACTTCAAATCTGATTGTTTCATAACCAATTAATGTCATTAATAATTAAATTCAATATGACTTTGCAATTCTGTCTACTACAGAAATTGATTTGCTTAGCAATGAGGCTATCCTCACATTGTTTGGCTCTCGTCAGTGGTATCACTCTGTCCATTATGGTTTCACCCCTTGCTACCATACATGAACATCCACCTACAACATGTCCTCCTGACACAATTTTATATAAGCCAAATAGTCATTAGTAATTATTAGCAAAATTTCAAATCTGAAATTCACAAATCTGTTTCATGCATTAGTTAAATTCCACAACCATGAGAACCTTCTCACAACCTTTGGCTTCTACACATGGTAGATCCAAGTCTCTACTATGGATTTATCCTCATTGCCATATGCAAGACTTTTCTACTTGAAATCTAAACTTTGATCAACCAACACGTTGTGACTATCTATGCATATAATCCTTTCATTGTTGCAACAGTCATTGAAGTGATCTCAGAATTATAACACTCAATAGTTCAAACACCTTAAGCTGTTAACATTTGAAATGCAATGAAACATATATACATATGTATAGGCATCATTATCATAATAAAATTTCTATACACATTCACATTATCCGTGCAATTTAAATAAACTGTACATACTCATTACTTCATATTTCATGCAACTCTATCCTTCCAACAGAGCACTCCGGTAGCCCATCAACGTCTACCTCCTTCATGTAGTATTTCTCCTGCATTCATAGCATCTTATGAAATGGTCTCAGTATTAACAATAGCTCACCATTTCATCTATTATCTAATTACATTGAAACGTATATATATATATATATTATATATATATCATAACCATGCATTCACACAATGCATCTCAACATGTGCACCCCTCACGTATGCATGCACATTCACAACATTTACATAATATTTTGATGTGAATTCACTCAATGCATAACCCCTCAATACAACCTTGCATTAATTCATGAATACTATGCATTCCAGCCTATTATGGCCTAACCATGGTTTTCTCATATGGCATGCATTACCACAACAGGACCATAAGTCATCACTTGCTTTGGTTTTTAAACTCACAACCAATATACACAAATGGCATGATACAATTTCATATGAATTCATTGAGGTTTCTAAGAAACTATAGGGTGTAAGGCTTCCTTCCTTCACTTACCCACACTTCACCATCCTTGGTAGGATGACATTCACATTCAGACACTCAATACCACATGCAAACCAAATCAATCATAGGTTTAACCATAGTTGAAGGGATGTTACCAAATCCTCTTTCAACATTCATGCAATTAAGCACAAATAACCATTACCTACTTGGATGTTGTCAACATCGCTTGATGTTACTTGATTAGTTGGCCTCTTACCAAGGCTTCACAGTCCTTTTTCCAAACTCGTGATCGTAGATTTGTTGCCCCAATTCTTCATAAGGTTGTTGGTCATATGTAACAATATCATCCACATCCTTAGCCATGCTTCAGTTTTCTTTGGTCCTACAACCAATGCGAACACAACTAATTATTAGCAACCACCATAATGATCTTAAGTGGTGTTGAAGAACCTGCAATAATTAATGAATGAAAACACACGAAATAACAGAAATAACAGAACTCAGAATCACTTTTATATTGATCGCAGCCACTTCGAGGGGGGAAAACTCCTTTGAGCAAGCTCAATACAAATAACTTCACGGTGCCTTCATTGGTCTCAACACAAACTTATATACTAAGTCTAGACGCCAATTACCATGGGTCAATACCATGTGTCAATACAAACCATGGGCTAATACAAAATATGGATCAACAGTTACTACGGGACGACTTACAAAGCATATGCGTCCAACAACAATAATACAAACTATGGATCAACAAATACTACAAGATGAATTACAAAGCATATGCGTCCAAACAACAATATACTAACAAGATAAATAGAAGGGTTGACATGGGTTCCTAAAATCCCCTCTCCCTTAGAAAAAGCTTTGTCCTCAAAGCTTTAGATGTGGAAATTGATGCAGAATTGGAAGGAGTGGTTCCCCTATAGCATCCTCGGGTTACATTCCGGGACACTGACGCCTTTTTGAGTTTCAGGAGGATTGCTTGGAAGGTTGAAGAAGAACCATATCAACTGCGTGAAAAGTGCGTTCTGAATGGTGCTAATTGGCTTGTTGTTTCAGTCGAATTCTTGCCATGTGAAGATTGTCCTGCAGAATGAGAAGAATTTGATCGTGGTTTCGAAGAACCAAGTCAATTTCCTGAATTGGGGAGCTACTGAGGGTCTATGGAAGAAGAACGGGCGGTGCCTATCCATAGAATGCTTCATATGGTGTCCTTGGAGACGTTGTATTGTACCACTGGAGCGCTTCTAGGAAATCCATAGAAATAGTTGTCCAAAATTGTGTAGGGATGGGAAAGGGTTCGAGTAGTCCCGAAAGGAGTGTCGTTTCACCCTTGTTGATTTGGCAAGTATCACAGTCAACCACCATCTGTTGAATTGGGATTTTCAGTCCCTGCCAAAAGAAGTTACATTGTTCCCGATCATACTCTTGGAGGAACCCATAGTGCCCTGTCGATGAAGAAGCATGGAGTTCATAGAAGAGATAGCCCTGTTGAACATATTGCAACCAGTTTGGAACAAGCAGAGAAATAGCTGTAAGAGAAACTGGGTCATCAAATGTGCGAAAAGGAGCATCTGCCACCATATTGTCCTTACCCTTCTTGTAAGTGATCGCATAGTCATAACCCATGAGGTGGATAAACCATTTCAGGTGTGCTGGGGAGGAGAACCGTTGTTCCAGAAAATTTTCCAGACTCTGGAGATCAGTCTTGATGCAGAAATAATTTCCTAATAGGGATGGCTGCCATTTCGGTACTACATGCAAAATAGCCATCATTTCCTGCTGAGATGTAGATGCGGCTAAATGCTTACCGGAAAGGTCTCTTGAAGACGGAAAGTCCATTAGTGCATCAAAGACACCTACATATCTATCCAAGCAAGTAGTGGAGACCGTTGATGGGTGCATCTGAATGGAATGGAGTTGAGCAATGACATCATGTGAATTCTTCTTAAGGATATTTTCTAGGCTATGTGAACTGATGATGCGGAGAGACCTGTGAAAATCCTCAAAGCATATCTAAGAGATGATGTATACCTCACAAGAGTAATTATGATTAAGCAGGAAAATAGAAGAAGAGTAAACAATACAGTATAATGAGCAACATAATAATATGGTACAGTAGAACTCAGATAGAAGCAACAATACTTCACACACACTAATTAATTAATCACAGTATGGACAATTAAATAGTACAATGGTAGAGAGGATTCGAATGCCTAAGGTGGCAATTCGAATTAGCCTCTTAGAGTGATCATAAGATCAATAGAGTGTCATCGGAGCACAACTAGGTGTCCTCATGATCATTGGAGCGCAACTGGAAGTCTTCATCATCATCAGTGGAGTCATCAATGCTCAAGTAACTGTCAACCATCAGTCAAACTAACTCTGGTAGGTGTAACTGAGTGTAACTGACTGTAATTGAGTGTAACTAAGTGTAACTGACTGTAACTGACTGTAACTAAGTGACAGCTGGACTGGTAGGTGAAGAAGGGCGAGTTTCTCCCTAAAATCAAGGAAGAAGGGCGCATTAAGCAACTGGAGGGCTAAAACTGAATAGTGAGAATCTCCTGGGGCCTGGTTAACTGAGGGCTAGGTGCTGGACTGATGACTGGGATGCATGCAAACCCTAGAATGCATGCAAACCCTAAAGGTGCATGCATGAATGAAAATGTAAATGATCAAAATACTGGTGGGACTAGGATGGAGTATAGGAATATCCTAACACCCCCCCTTAATACATCCTGGGCCCTGGTAACTAAGACCAAAGGTCACCCAATACAATGAATAATAACAATCAATAAACCAAGGAAGTGGGAAAATTTCTTGGGAAACATACCCCCTCCTCAAAAAATAGACTGTAAGGCACACATAAAAATAAATGCTCCAAACTCAAGCATGTGTGATGCTTGGTCATATGTCTGGAGGTATCTTCTTCTTGGGAAGAAGTGGATCATGCTCAAAAAGCATGTGCTTGTACTTGCTCTTCAGATCGAATGTGATGAGAAGAAATCCAACAGTATGAGAATGATCATTGAACCTGTGATTCGAATCAGCTGAGTTAGGATCAAATCTGTGAAAGTGCATATAGTCTTTTGTCTTCTCCTTAGAACCACCTTGGGTGAGATTATTCCAAAAATAACTATTACATGTTAGCTTGAAATCAAAATCAGATTTAAGACTTAAAAAATAGTTTCTTGATATCTCCTTTGAACCAGCAGGGGTGAGATCAAAACTATCATATGCATGAGAAATTATCCCAAGCAGTGATTGTTTAGAATCCAAATTAGATCCAAGACTTGAATCAAGGTTTCTTGAGATCTCCTTTGAACCATGAGAGGTGAGATCAAAATCAGTAGATGCATGAGAAATTATCCCAAGCGAATGGCAATGGCCATATTCTTCAATGACCTTCTGAAAGCATGGAATTATGATCATATAGTAGTATAAAAGAGGAGTTAGCTGGAGAGGAGCGAATGCATTACCTTCAAAAGTTGTTTTGACCTCCGAAATAATCATGTGATCATGATGCAAACCAACAGACTTTGGTGCAAGAGAGGATTTAGGACCTTCTGCAATATCTAGAGTGTGAGCTGGCACAAAAAGAGAAGAAGGTTTGAGCATGAGTATAGAATCTGCAAGTTCTTTGTCAAAAAATTCAATATGAGATGACACTGGTTCATGATCTGAGAGACCATCAAGAGGAGCGAATGCATCACATTGCTTGATTTCGAATGGGTTAGGACCAAGTCCTTCATTCTTTCTGCCAAATTTTTCATCCAGGTGAGCCCATATCTCTTTTGGAGTCCATAAATCCTTTGGAGTTTCAACACCATTACGGTATTTGAATTGGAATCTCTAGCGTGCAAACAAAGAAAACATTATTGCTTGAAAATGCATGACACTTTTATTTAACCAGTCAATCTTCTCTTCAGGGGATTTGAACTCTCTTTCAAAATAACAATAAAAAAGATCATGGATCTTCAAGGCTGTTATCATTCTTGGTTTCCATTCATCATAGTTGAGTGGATCAAGAGGAGTAATTCCTGATGAATACATAGAAGTTGTAGAGGACTTGCACAAACAATATAGAATAACTGCAACTGCTACTGCTGCAAAAATGCAAAAACTGTTGCAACTGTTGCACTCGAAATCTTGGTAATAACCTGCAAAAAAAACTCTCAAAAATGGAGATAAACAATACTCTCAACATGCTCTGATACCATGTGAAAATCCTCACAGCAGATCTAAGAGATGATGTATACCTCACAAGAGTAATTATGATTAAGCAGGAAAATAGAAGAAGAGTAAACAATACATTATAATGAGCAACAGAATAATATGGTACAGTAGAACTCAGATAGAAGCAATAATACTTCACACACACTAATTAATTAATCATAGTATGGACAAATAAATAGTACAATGGTAGAGAGGATTCGAATGCCTAAGGTGGAAATTCGAATTAGCCTCTCAAAGTGATCATAAGATCAATAGAGTGTCATCAGAGCACAACTAGGTGTCCTCATGATCATCGGAGCGCAACTGGAAGTCTTCATCATCATCAGTGGAGTCATCAATGCTCAAGTAACTGTCAACCATCAGTTAATTAACTCTGGTAGGTGTAACTAAGTGTAACTCAATGTAACTAAGTGTAACTGACTGTAACTGAATGTAACTGAGTGACAGCTGCACTGGTAGGTGAAGAAGGGGCGAGTTTCTCCCTAAAATCAAGGGAGAAGGGCGCATTAAGCAACTGGAGGGCTAAAACTGAATAGTGAGAAGCTCTTGGGGGTTGGCTAACTGAGGGCTAGGTGCTGGACTGATGACTGGGATGCATGCAAACCCTAGAATGCATGCAAACCCTAAAGGTGCATGCATGACTGAAAATGTAAATGATCAAAATACTGGTGGGACTAGGACGGAGTATAGGAATATCCTAACAAGACCCTGGTTGTAATCCTGTAAATTTGTGTTGTGTCCCATTGACTGAAAACTGCATCCAAAGTTCAGAAAAATCCCATAAGATGGGGCCAAGTGTGCGTAACCATTGAACGCCCAAAACCACATCACATCCACCTAAGGACAAGGAAAACATTTCAGAGCACAGGTTATAATCTTCCAAAGAGATACGCACATTGTGACACTTTCCCTTGCAAGGTAAGGTGCCTCCATTGGCAACCATGACTTCAAAGTTGGAGCAAGGATGGACAAAACAATCAGCTTGTTTGGCGATCCGGGGGTCAATGAAGTTATGAGTGGTACCAGAATCAATGAGTACTGTAAGAGGAAGCTTCTTGAAGTAACCCCCTGACCTGTATTGTTTGCGGGGGTGGTGACGCCGGATAAAGCATGGAGAGATATCTCTAGTTGTTCATCCTAAGATGGGGGGTCAATAGGCGGCTCCTGAATGCTGACCTGATCATCCATTATATTTGGAGCTTCTTCACCAGTTTTAGAGGCAGGTAGAGAGTCCATATCCAAGAGATAGAGATTTTTTTGAACACATCTATGTCCCCGAGTGAATTTCTCATCACAATTATAACAAAGCCCTTTTTCTCTGCGTGCCTGCATCTCTGTTTCAGACAAATGCTTGATAGGAGTTGGTCAAGGAGCTGGTGGAATGGGAGGTCATTGAGAACCCATATTTTAGAAGGGAACAAAAGTTGGTTTAAAGCGATGTTGGGCTGCAATCTAGTCTTCTACCAACTTAGCTAACGCTAGGACTTCCATCATTGTGTTGGGACAGAACATTTTAACCTCTGACTGGATTTCATCTTTAAGACCACTGATAAAACAACTCTTGTAGAATTCATCAGACAAGCCTTCTGTGTGATTGGCTAGGTTTTCGAATTCTGTCTGATACTCTCTCATAGTTCCACTTTGACGGAGTTTAGTGAGTGCTCCGGTGAAGTCATCAAAAGCACTAGGACCAAATCGTTGCAAAAGGAGTTGGCAAAAATTTGTCCATTTTGGCTCGTCATGAGCCTTGATGTACCAACGGTACCATTGAAGGGCTTCTTGTTCCAAATGAAAGGATGCAAGTAGAACTTTTTGGACATCAAAAGTATTATGAAGACTAAAATATTGTTCTACACGATAGATCCATCCAGTCGGATCAGTACCGTTTGAAGCGAGGAAATTCAAGCTTCAGACCATGGAAAGAGTTGG
Organism: Larix kaempferi; assembly: GCA_027924585.1. NCBI lineage: Eukaryota > Viridiplantae > Streptophyta > Pinopsida > Pinales > Pinaceae > Larix > Larix kaempferi. Next base: position 2,169,981 of record BSBM01000196.1, on the reverse strand, counting down.
AAGAAGAGAATCCATTGGATGCAGAAGATTCTTGTTGTCGGTTATTGTTCATGGGCTGAATGCTAAAGATGGAGGCTGAGAAATTTTTTCATCCAGATCTTCGAGTTTGGTTTTGGATGGCTGCAAGTGCTTCCTCCATGGTTTTTGCTCCTGCGCAGGTGACAACCATAACCAGGAGTTTTTTTTTCTTTTTTAGGAATGGATAGAAAAATACAAACAAAAGCTTATTTAGTAAAGGGAAATTTGGATTTGGAAAAAAACTTGGATGGGTAATTGGGGTTTGAATAGGTTTTGGACACTTTCTAATGGACACGGAAACAAAAATTGAGGATTTCAGAAGCGGGGTGAAAGAATGAGAAAATTTGTCAAAAGAGGGACAAAGAAGCAGAAATAGGGAATGAACACGGTGGCAAAATTTGGAGGCGAGTGGGTGAAAATTGAAGAAGTTATGGAAAACCCTAAAAATAGACAAATGTGAGATTTATGGCTTTGGGAAGTAGAATTTGGGATAGGGTCCTCAGGAATGAAAGATGCAGAATGGGATTACAGGGGTGTGTCAGGGAAGTTTCAAGGGAAACAGAGTGAAAACAAGGGAGATATGGCGAAAAAACATAATTAATTATTATTATTATTATATATATATATATTTTATTTTTTTTCAAAATGGATCTGCTACGGTGCAAAAGGGATAAGAAATGGATGGTTCTGTAACGACGTGGCAGTGATCGACAATAGATGGATATAAAACGACACCAAATGGATTTGAAAATGACTTTCAGAATAGATCTGAAACGGCTGGATCTGGAACGACTTTTAGAATGGATCTGAAATGGCTGGATCTGAAACAACACAAAAGTGATTGGAAACAGATTAGCTGAAAATAGATATGGACCCCAGGTATGTTCGGCTTCCTAACAGTTCAAGGTTTTCACTCGGCCACCAATGCTGTCTGACGGCTTGCGTATTGGGGGCAATACCCCTCACTCCAAGGCTCAGGTAAAACTGATAACCGCTTTGCCACAAACGACAGCTCTTGGTTTACCTCACGGGTGGGGAAACTATTCAATCAGGTAGGGGTCGTTGCTCATTTCGTTGGCAGGTCCTCTCAATGGGTCAACTAATTTTGGGTTCCTGTGGTACTCCTCACAATGAGTTTTAGGGATTATGCCCAAGTACTTTCAACAGTTAAGCGGATATGGATTATTCGCAGATCCGAAGCTGTAATAGATGCGAAATTTTTTTTAGCCGAAAATTTCACCCAACGAGCCCAAGAAAGTGCTCTGATACTAGATGTGAAGAACCTGCAATAATTAATTAATGAAAACACACGAAATAGCAGAAATAACAGAACTCATAATCACTTTTATATTGATCGCAGGCCACTTCGAGGGGGGCAACCTCCTTTGAGCAAGATCAATACAAATAATTTCACGGTGGCTTCATTGGTCTCAACACAAACTTATATACTAAGTCTAGATGCCAATACCATGTGTCAATACAAACCATGGGCTAATACAAAATATGGATCAACAGTTACTACGTCACGACTTACAAAGCATATGCGTCCAACAACAATAATACAAACTATGGATCAACAAATACTACGGGAATGACTTACAAAGTATATGCGTCCAACAACAATATACTAACAAGATAAATAGAAGGGTCGACATGGGTTCCTAACAAGTGACTCATTGCATATGTAAAACCTCACTATTTTACCAATATGCAGTATCATATACATGTACAAACATTTTCACATGCACTATGCAATGTCTGTTAGTATTCCATCTAGTACATATTCACTTCATCTATCTATCCTCTTGCATTTTCAATCATGCTTCTATGGTCTGATTTGTACAACCATTATCAACAACATTACTGGTGATCAACCATAGGCAATACCATTAATGGGCTATTGCATGTGTAACTTTCACTACCTTTAACCATATGAAACATCATGCTCATGCATATGCACTATGCAATGACTCTGTAATCATGCCCACTAATTTATATTTAATCTGCTACTCTCTTGCATTTCCAGCATTCTCATGCCATAATTTTTCTGTGTATAAAACTTGTAAAATACAAATACAATATCAAGAGAGGAGTTAAGGAATTCTCCTTTTCCAATTCCTCATCATGACACGGAGTTCCTCCTCCACAACATAACTGATCTTTTCTTGGCTTCCCTACCAAGCATACAAGCAATCATTAGCTCTGATCTTCTCATGAATTAGCAATTCAACATATACATACGTGTAATCATTCATTCTTGATATTTTTCAAATATGCAATTCTTATGCTATAAACATAAATAGTTTAAGGTGAGGAATTTCCCTTTCATCCTCCATAATGGATATTACAACCCATTACTCTTACTGATATTCCACATCCCCTTCTATTCAATTCCTACTTCTCATTCCAAGCATAGAGAATGCATTTCACACTTTCAACGACTGTCTCCGGGGGGACGACGGGGGGTCCATTTCGCGCAATCTGGCGCATAAGTTCCATGGCATTTTCAACTTTTGGCACTTGAAAAAATCTCCCTGGAAAACAACTGAAATTCCCTGTTTCGATGGACTTAGCAATTTCTCCTCCGACCATGTTGCAACAATTAAGGTTAAAATTGCCGACCACGTCGCAAAATTTAAGGCTAAAATCAATCGACCGCGTCATAGCGATTAAGGTAAAATTGTCGACCGCGTCGTAGAAGTTAAGGCTAAAATCGTTGACCGTGTCGCAACAATTAAGCTTAAAATCACCGGACCGCGTCGCAGAAGTTAAGGCTAAAATCACAGACCGGTGTCACAACAATTAATCCTAAAATCGTCTACCGTGTCATAGAAGTTAAGGCTAAAATCGCCGACCGCGTCGCAACAATTAAGCCTAAAATCGTCGACCGCGTTGCAGAATTTAAGGCTAAAATCGCCCGACCGCGTCGCAGCAATTAAGCCTAAAATCGCCGACTGCGTCGCACAAAAACTTCGCACAAAATTTCGTGAAAACGCATCGCTGGGATTGAGCTTCTCACCAACTGTTTCGGCATTTTCTGACTTATCTTTGCCGATACAGTCTTGGCAGAAAACTCATAAACACTTAGAAAAATTTCAAATTTTCAAAATTTTTGAAATCTTTCTTAATGATCAGTGCTAAACAGGAAGCATACTTACCTTTGCAAATGTGATAGGTAGTCCATGAATTCCCAAATGTTGCAACCTTCGCTCTGATACCAAAATGTAACGTCCCCTCCCATGGACCCAAATTCGAGGAAGGGAGCATGATGACAATCTGTGGGGCATTTACATTAAACTCAGCCCGATTCATTAGATTCATACGAATTAAAACCAATGTGTGCAGATGCAAGTAAATGAACATGCACAACGGAAATAAACAAATCGTCCACACACATTTCATATGCATACAACATATCAATACAATCATCAAATTATAACATTTCAGAAGTAAAACATATAGACAGAGAAACACTTATCTTTATGGTGAACTGGTCCCAAGCAACTAGCTATGTCGCTGCAACGTTCCACCCAACCATAGGCCTCGATTCTCTCAACACAACTGCCACCCCCCCCCCCGAACTGGGCATGATTCTTACAAGGAAAATGGGACATTCAACTCATACACAACCAATTAATCATTTCATCTGAGCCAAGCCAGTCCATAGCTGGGTTTATCAGGCTACATTTGAACCTTGGATGCTTTCTCAAGCTCAAGCCAAAACAATGATTTTCCAACAGGATGGCCATGGGTTTTCCCCAAATTGTTTCCAACCAAAAACGAGTTGTGGGACGGGGAAAAACATTCACGGGGAGGAAAACAGTTTCTCCCTAATTATCTAAGCATTTAACAACCAAAACGGTCTCTATGGAACCCCAATTCGATTCCCCCTTCTTCCCCACTAGTGTACAACACAAAAACGCCCTTCTCCCAGCTGAGAATGAAGGAAAACACAAGAAAACATGGCTGGAAAATGCCCAGGTAGCTCCAAACTCGTGAGGGAGAGAAACTGGTTGATGGGTAATGACTTGGGGATTAATTCATGGCTCTTTTTTTTCCCAAAGAGCAAAACAAATTTTTCCATGTAGGGTGGCTTTTCCATACTCGAATTTGGACAGCCATACCTCCCATTCCCCAAGGCATTAATTACCCTCAACCAACTCTTGGGAGAAATGAATGATTGGGTACAATAGTCAACATGGGTAGTTGAGGGTTTTATGGGTTCTCTCATTGACACTTGGCTTAACTTGATTGGCTCCAAGGGTTTGAATATTTTCCTCCCAATTCCTTGTAAAATCATGCCCCCATCTCTTGTTGCATTGCATAACTAGTTGTGGGTATTTTATTAAAATGCATATTTAAATGATATTCGCAATTCCATTGTGCATGGCTAGCACGTAAACCATATGCATCAATAAATCGATGGCGGGGCCTTGGCCTTGAGCTCCTCACCACGATTTTTATAACAATATTACATTATTTACGATTTTAATGCCATAGGGTCAAAATGGGGACATTACACCATCAATACAAAGTGTGAATACATACAACTCAAAATGTGGGATTCTGATGTCCCAATGCTTGTGCATTCCTATCATGCACAAGGTATCCTAAAACAATACCTCAAAGTAGGAGGTGTTGTTAACACCCAAAAAGTGCTCACTACCTCATCTACCCGATTACATGACACATTTGTCCATATTTCCTACCATATTTCCTACCATAGTTGCGTCCAAAACCTTAAAAAACCCATTAAAAGCCTCCAAAAGGCCAAAAAACCATTAAAAAAAGCCTCCAAAAGGCCAAAAAAACCCCTTTCTTCCCCCCAAAATATCCAAAATTCCTCCAAAATAGCAAAAACCCTCTAAAAAGGGAATAAAAAATACAAAAAAGAGGAAAAAGAGGGAAAAAGGAAGCAAAAACCCTATACAGTTGACCTAAACCATATGGTGCCCAAAACCATGGGCCAGCACTCCACCACTAAAAAACTATAAATAGGTGATGGAGGCCCCTCATTTCATATCCACAGTCAACCAAACCCTTACTCTGCCAAAATAACTCCTGAAACCCTAGCTCACCCTTGAGCTACTTTCACACTTGAGTGCCCCTTTGGCCATTTCCAAAACCCTTTGGAGAAAGAGAAAGGAACAACACTGGAGCTTGGAAGCAACCCTCTTGGACTGCTGCAAAGGCTTCATCAACCTTCACATTGGAGGTATCATCAATACAAAAAAACCATTTTTATTATCTTTCTGTTATTTTATACACATGCTTAGAGTAGTTTACTGTTTTACAGTACTGTCTTTTATTTACTATATTTTATGAACTGCTACTAAGGAGGCCCTTCTCCTTAGTAGGTGCTCATTTGCACAAGCTAGGGTGAAAACCCTAGCTAAAGTTTTGGCGACTCCCCTTGTGTTCCTTTGAATTTCTGGGTATAGTTGTAAAATTTTCTGCAATATTTTTCTGTTTTTTCCTTTCGGCTGTCCCTTTTGGCTGTCGTAAACCGCGTCTTTTGCGCCCCACAGTTGCGTTCCGACCGCATCTTTCAGACTTTTACCTGCGATCCGACCACGGCTCTCAGACTGTTTCTGCTGATCTACTGGCGGTTTCCAGTTTGTTACCTGCGATTTGACCATGGCTATAAGCCTGTTTCATGCGGTCCGACCGCCTCTGTTAACCCCATTTTCCCGTGGGCCGTCAGTGGCTTGCAGCCCTTTTTCTGCTACCCCGCCTGTGTATTTAGCCATTTTTCACGCGTTCCGCCTGCGGCTTGCAGCCCCTTTTCCGCATCCTGTCTGCATATTTCGGCCTTTTCCCCCGCGGTCCACCTGTGGCTTTCACCCATTTACCTGCTATCCACCTGCAACTTTGGGCCCTATTCCCGCGGTTTGCCTGCGTCTTTCGACCAAGTTCCCACAACCTGGCTGCGACTGTCGACCTGTTTCCCGCGGTCCGACCGCTCAGATTTGCCACAGATCTGCGGTCTGTTTTCTGCACTTTTTTCACTGTTTTGAACCCAGCACTTTGCTGCAATATTTTCTGCACCTGCACAGCCATCTGTCCTATCTGCAACCATTCTTCCCTACAGCCTTTTTTATGCAGTATTATTTATGTTCAGTTTACAGAATATTTTTTAAATTTCAGCATTTTAATTGAAAAGAGAAAATTTTGCATTTTAAAGTTTAATTTCTGCATTGATATTTTTAGTTAAAAAGTTGCCCACCCCCGTGGCACTTTTAGTTGGGTTCATCATCTCACATGCACACACTCTGTCACCTAATTCAAGTGAGCCCTAAAATACTACTTAACACAACCAACATTCTAACCACGGGGGGTTCACTAGTGAGGCAATATCATATCACGTCCATTCATATTGGGAGGTTGAATACTCTTAAAAAACCTCAAAAATATATTGCCCCGTATTAAGGGGTCAAGGGGGGTTTTTTAATTTGACATAGTAATATAAATATTGGGGGTTATTTTATTTGGGAGTGTTGAGGAATAACCTCCAAATCATTTGATGGATTCATATGTCCAAATCACAAGATCGATTCATACCCACCTAAAACTTAAGGACCTTCCATTTTTATTTGATATTGCTTATGATCCTAAGTTTTGCTTAAATTTGATAATAGTGTACCAATGATAATATTGATGAAATTCTCTTTGGATTATCGTCCTTGAGCAATCCTCATTTAATAGCTCATTTAGGCTTGGTTTGAATTGATGTTATATTGTTTTTCATCTTTAAGTTAAGAGATGTAGTTAAATGGGAGTTCTTGACTTGAACAATTGTATTGTATTTTTGTAGGAATTCAAGTAAACGATTAAACTCTTCATTTTTTAGGTTAGGGTTAAGGTGGGAATTGAGATTCAATTAAACCTTGCTCCACAACAACCAAGAAAAGCAAGATCAAACTTTCTTGGTTCACTGGAACCAAGAAAACTTAGATCAATGTCTCTTGACTAATTATTTATTTCAACTTTTTATATTCTTCTTTAATATTTTCACATTGCCAGTTAGGAATAGTTGTTAGATTGAGTTATATTTGGCACATTCATAATTGTAATTTCAATTCTTATATGCAAGGCATCTGTCTTCATATTATTTTGGAATTAACATGAACATAGGTGAAACTCTAAATCCTTATTTACATACCCTATGTGTTATCGTTACCATGAAATGGTATCATATAAGTTTCACTATCTGTGCATATTTATAACTATTGCATGCTTGAAGCCTAACAATGGATATTTTCCCCTATCCTTTAAAGATAAAAAAAAAACTAGATATAACCCAAGATAAGATAACTAAATGTTGTTAATTCTCATGATTGCAAGAATAAATGTAGAGGAAGTGGAGGCAATTGATTGGATCTTGTGAATGACCCAAATCCAATCTATGCACATGATCATATGGTGTTATTGAAAAGTAAAAGGAATTGTTCTATGTTCATTTGGGTTCAAACATTAATGATGTTTGTTCTGATAGGAAGGTAGGGGCGTCCTTCCAAAAAAGGGTTTCAATTTTGAATTTTTATGGAGATTAATTTATTAAGCTTATAGAAAACATGAGTTCTCTATGGCTATATTTGTATTTACATGATATAAAATTGATAGATTGGCAGGTTGTGGTGTGAAACATTTTCAATTATCATATTTTCTAAGCATTGCACTAATAATTGGACTATCGGTCTTTTACATTCTTTGTTATCATTGATATCTTGACTAGGTTGCGTTTTTATGCATTTTGCCTTCCCCGATACTATTTATTTGGGTTTTCCACTCTCCAATGATACAAATTGATCAGTTGCCCATGCAATCCTAGTGGGATCATTATTAGCATTATACTATTATTTTATTTAGCATCTTGCTTGCTTATACTAAGATGTGGCAGGGATCTTGTTTGTTACAACTTGATAATATGATATAAAGGGGTGTTAAAAAATGGGTTGATAAAAATGGATACCTACAATATCTGGTGAAACTAGGGGTTTTCTTAATTGGAAAGGCATATTGGGAGGGGGGTTCAACAATACAATTTTAGTATGCATTTTCCAATATTTAGTGAAATTAGGGGTATTCTTTAATATCATGCGAACGATCGTGCTATGTAACAAGTTCACTAAGTGAACCCCCCGTGATTCTAACCCCACTTGGAGAACACATAAGAATCTTGTAGTTAGGTAGGATCGGGGGGATAGGCATCCAAATAACACCCCTCGGTTGCTTACACTTGAGACACAGTTGTTGTCCATTAGGGAACCAAAATCCCCTAGTATTTTTTGACACGGTTTAAAACCAATTTATCGGGAAGGCCTCTCCCCTAGGAGGGTTGAAGTCGCCACACTGGTTCCGGAAGCTTGAGTGGAATACCACAATCCATTCAGTAACCGAAGGATACCTTTCACAGTTCTCAGTGTATCATCCGTATGGGGATACATCGGTGATAGAACCAAACGGCAGATTCACCCAACCAAACGCGTCATGAACGAGGTATCTTAGTTGTTTTTCTTCTAGGATTGACTACCCGGTGTCCCTCCCAGTAGGGGGATATCTTTAGCCACTTGGCTCTACTATCCATATTGTCTGACTTGGATTTCATCACCTTGCAGAGGATATGTCTAGTTGAGTCAGAATACTATTTAGCTAGGTGTTTGCATGATCCCTTACCTCCTTTTGGTCTAGCGAGTCCACTATTTTTATTTTTTTAGGAAACCTGCTGCTTGTTGGTATTCTGACCATTTCTGTTGATACTCCACTTATTGTAGCACAACTATTACAGTAAGTGTTTTGAGTTGGTTGTTGGCCTGAGTGCCATATTTTTTGTGCCCTCCTTCTGCACACTCGGTTGCATTAGGGTTTTTGAGTTGTTTTTCACTCAACACAACCCCCAGATACTTGACACCATCTGTCACCATTGAGTCCCCGAGACATTCTCGACGCCTCCGGGGAGATCCCTCACCGCACGGTTCACTTGGCATCACCCGCCATAGACGTAGATCTTCCTCACTTGATACCACTCATCATAGATATCGAGCTTTGTCACTTGACTCCACTCGTCAATGGCATAGAACTCCGTCACTCGATCTAGACGCCCCTTATTTTACCTCTGATTCTGAGGCAGAGTCCGAGAACCCCACTTACACTGCACCATCCAGCCCCATGGCTGGCATGAATTCCACCCCTTTCTTTGTAGGGACTATTGGTGGAGCATCCACCAGCGCACCAGATACCACACTTGCTTTGGGTATGCCCTCGATGGGGCCCACATCTACTATTCCGATCACTGTACCTATTCTAGTAGCTGGCATACCTATCCCCACTCCATCAGTGACTCACACTACCCTTGCTGGTGCAGGACCGTCCCATACCACTTTCGTTCCTCCACTTGGGGGAAACATCCCAAACTCAGCCCCTCCACTTGGGGGCACTGGCCCCAACATGATCACAACCACTAGTATGTCACATCCTTCTACTAGTTTGCCATTCATGGCTAGTCTCAACCTTCCTGACCTAGCTAGACTGACTAACGATCCCATCAGACACAACCCTGTGTGGCCTCACATACCCACCAAGCTCCCCTCTGACATCCCTAAGTTTGAGGGCAAGGCAGGTGAAGACCCCCAGAACCATATTATGTCCTTCCATCTATGGTGTTCCTCCAACTCCATAGTGGACGACTCTGTCCGCCTCCGTCTGTTACAGCACACCCTCACTGGCTCTACAGCTAAGTGGTACATCGAGTAGCCCCAGGGGACCCATGCCACCTTTACTTCCCTTTCCTTGACTTTCCTATAGTTCTTTCAGTTACCTGTCCGCTATGACACAGGAGTTGAGATCCTACTGTCTTGCAGACAGAACACGGCTACCCACATCACTGACCACATTCATGAGTGGCATCGACGCCGCAACCTCTGCAAAATCAAGTTAGATGACTGTATCTTCTTAGATTGGTTTCTAAAATCCTTCCTTCCTGTCATTACTAAGGATGTGACATCCGAACAACCCCAGTCTGAAGAAGAGGCCATCCTCAAAGCCCAACAATTTGACCTTATTTACACCTAGTTGGTTTATCTCTATTCCATCATACCTGACGCCCCTCGTGGTGATTCCTCCCGACACGATGCGTTGGGGGCATCTCATGCCGCAGATGGCATCATTGGCCATATAGCCTCACATAACCAACCCTTTTCCATAGCACGTCCTAGCCATGGCCCTGACCTGTCGCGGGCTACATCTCAGTCCGGAGCAACCAATTCGTATGCTCCCATGGCACATCACCATCATTCCCACGGACCCTCGTGTCAACCTCAGTGATTAGGCCATGTCGCCCCCACTTACGCCCCACTAGTCACACCTCAGCCATATTACCACCCACAGGTTGCTCCAGCTCCTGTGTCCTCTCAAGCCCAACCTACTTATTACCCGCCACAGGCAGCCCCTGCGGCAAACCCACAACCCGTTCCGTAGACGTATCAGCAACCCCTACAAGGTTTAGCAATTGCACCGCCTCCACCTACTTATTATCCACCGCAGCCTGCTCCCGCACCTGCACAACCCCAGAACCCACCTGCTGCCCAAGGGCAAGTGTACACCCAACAGAATCCGCAGCAGAACCAAAATAACCAGTGTCAACAAGGCCAGCAAAACCGTGGCAAAGGCCGTAATCGTGGAAACAACCCCCCTCCAGAACAAGGCGGTCAACCTCCCAATCCCCCAAACAAAAATAATGCGTCACCTGCTAACCAGAACCTTGATCAGCTGCCCAAACAAGCCAAAAATCCTAATTTGCGAACAAACCATCCTTGTTCTATTTGCGGGGTCTATGGCCACTATACTCATTCTTTCCCACATTTGGAGCGATCTCAGCAACTCTGGACCGATGATGCCCATCGCCAAGGGCACGGGGCTCCTCAGGAACCGCCCAACCCCCCACCACCTCAACATCAACCCTTGGTGTTACAAAACCCTTTACCGATCCAAGGCGCAGTGAACACTCAGTCGTTGGCTCCCCCTCAAGGAAACACGCCACCAAAACAGCAGATCACTTATGCCGCTCCTGATCAACCCATGATAGACTCAGGTACCCACCACTTGTTAATGATTTCATCCACCGATGTCAACCTCCAAACCCATCGGAACCAATATGGCTCCACCCCTGAAGCCCCTCCCGCCGACAAAAACACTAACGCTCATCCCACTGATCAGAGGTTACGTATACCTCCGACTCCACTAGATGGTGCCTCCAAAGCACATCGCTTCCCACTTCGTTGCATCAACAATAATCCCAATGCTCGTGCTGCGTCTAATTACAACATTGTAGATGACTTAGCCCAGTTTCCCACAACCATGTCTGCGTTATAAGTCTTAAAAAACTGTCCTTCACAGCGCAAGACTTTTCTCTCCGCCATTGGTGCTATTGACCCAAATGATTCGCGACTGATGGCCTTCGATTTGGACCAATCCGAACAACGCCTGCCTTCCACTTTAGCGTTCCAAGTTTCTGTTTCCGTTTGGAATCTTGTCATCCATCGGTGCATTATCGATGAAGGTGCCTCTACATGCGTTATGTCCACATTCGTTTGGCGGAATTTGGGATCCCCTACTCTCCAGCAGTCCACCACTGCGTTGCGAGCCTACGACGGCCATTCGGCTCAACCCCAAGGTCTCTTAGCTAATGTCCCCATCTATTTGGCTGGAAAAACCGTGCTCATTGACATAGAGGTCATCAATGCCCAACTTGATTATAACCTCTTACTTGGCCGCAGCTACATGTATGCCATGCGGGCGGTTGCCTCATCCATTTTTTGTACCATGATGTTCCCCCATGACGGACGCGTGGTTAAGGTCGATCAACTCACCTATTACGATCCCAATGCCCCCGCTGCACCCGAAAATGTTCTCCCCATGGTTGAACAACCTGTTTGTGGTGCAACTACCTCATTTTTTTCCTCCGTGGGACCCGGAGTTTTGCTCAAATACACCGATGACCTCAACATTCCAATCCATTCCACCCCCATCACCTGCGACCAAAGTATCTAACCTATGTACCCTTTCCCACAATACACAAACACCAAACAATCAACCGCCCTTGTTACCCAAACCACCATTGGTACCTAGTCACATTGGTGTTACACCCATCCACACAATCCCCTTCCTATTCCCTCCCTCAGGAGTAGTAAGCACCCCGGTTATGGCTACTCTCAGCCTCCCCAGGTTAACCTTAGGATTACCCGTGTGGTATATTTCGCCTCCTGTTTCCCTGCCGACACCAAATGTCGTCCTACAACCGGTGCAACCCATTGCCACTACTAGTCAACCACCTCCCGATGTCACTACCCCTTCGTCATCTACGAATCCCCCCCCTCTTATCAAGCACACTGGGGGCAACGACCCACAACCATACACTGTTGTACCCCCGCCCAAAACAGTTAAACCCCCCCCCCCCCCGTGTTTCGTGCTCCTCCGAAATGCTCGTTGTGTGATGAGTTAGGCCATCTGACTCATCGATGTCCACAATTACCTGCATTACAGGAACACATGCAAATGCTTGACAATGACCCCAACATCCCGATTTTCCAACTCGATCCAACCCCTAAGCCTCGTGATAAATCATTGCGTACCAACCACCCTTGTGCAATATGCGGTATTTATGGCCATTACTCACATCACTGTCCTGATCTCCCAGATTACAGAGCATCTCTCTACGAGATGAATAGTTTGGACCTTGAGATGGCACCCCCCACAACTGAGGAGATCCACCCCCCAGTATCACCCTCATCCGGAGAGATTAACACCATCTATATGATCTCTTCGACTACCACTCCCTCATCAACCAATTTGACAACTCAAAGTTTCCGCAATGATGAGGAGATTCTAGAGGCTCTCACTGCCCCAGATTATCCCTGGGAAGAAATGCACCATCGCTCCTATTTCTTCCCAAAAGAGTCCTCCTCCACCAGAGCCACCCAATTTGTGGTTGAGTCCAAAGATTTCCTTCCCACCAAAGTACATTGGTTTAAGGATCCCATTCCCACTCCTGATGCCTTTGAGGAAGGTAACATGGCCAACATCTCACCCACAATCCAAATTGATATCGCTGCCCCAGGAGGTGCCCCTGAACTCATCACTTTAGGAGCCTCCTGCAATGAATGTGAGATTGGAGAGTACAAAAAACTTTTCCAAGAGTTCCGTGATGTCTTTTCCTGGTCCTATACTGAAATGCCTGGTATCGACCCCGCTATTATAGAACACCACATTGACACATGGCCAGATGTACCCCCCGTTCGCCAGAAACAACACCCCATTCATCCCTCAGAGCTCCCCGCTGTTAAAGCAGAGATTGAGAAACTTCGCAAAGACACCTCCCCACTCGAGCAACATTTTCTATCACTATAACAAGCTGGTTACAACAAACATGTCCACCCTCGAACTTTCCGTGAAGGGGACCTCGTCCTCACCTATGACCAAGCCCACGACAAGACTGGTAAAGGAAAGTTTGAATCCATGTGGCAAGGCCCTTACGTCGTGCAGACCTGCCTCGGAAATGGGGCATACATTTTAACTGAATCAGAAGGTCACCCTTTACGCAACCCCCGTAATGGGTTGTATCTTAAACGCTTTTATCCTAAATAAACCCGCGGCCCCATTGGTTCGTATTGTACAGTTTGCTCTCTTTTTGTTTTTCACCTTTTTTACCGCAATCTTACATTCATCATTTTTGCATGATCACAGATGGACCATCTTCCACATCATTACATTGGCTTCGCTAATTGAGCAAGCCGCTGGTCTCCAAAACTGGCATCTGCAGCATGGGTCTTATATTCCCCTTCACATGAATTGATTCACCTTGACGGAATATGTACAGGCGATTCTACCAATAACCAAGCGGAGTATGATGCTGTGACCGGTCTCCAAACCGTTGCCCTTCAGATGGGAATATGTCACCTTCATGTGTTCCTCGACTCCCATCTACTTGTCTCCCAGCTCAACGACTGCTACCAGGTGCGTGATCCTTGCCTCTTTAGAAAATTCCTGCACACAAAACAACTCAGCCGACAATTTGAATCCATAACATTCACCCATGTCCCAAGAGCTCAGAATAGTGTCACAGATCAAATGGCTAACAACATCCTATATTGGCACATCAATCACACCATGTAAAACCTCCATCATGCATCATCATCCCATATCATCTCATCAAAAATATATAAAAATCCAAAAATATTACAAGGGGCATCCACGTGCCTGTCAATCACATAAACATTTGCATCCATGTGCAAATAATATAAACACATTACTATACAAGGGCATCCACGTGCCTATCCTACATACATAACGTTGCATCCATGTGCAATACATAACATCAAATACATAAGGGGCATCCACGTGCCCAACATCCTACACTACTTGCATCCACGTGCAGTACAAACATATAACAAACCATAAGTGCATCCACATGCGTACACTAAATCATCATCGCAAAAAGGTGCATCCATGTGCATATATATATATCAAAAAATAAACGTCAATGTGCTACACATGTCCTGAGTACCCCTGTACTTAGCTATACAACAAATATCTATACATCAATAAGCCTCATAGAATACATGCCGTAGCTACAAAATCGGGGGGGAGTCCCTTGCACTCCCTACTAAGAGTCATACCCTCCGTCACTGACTGCATCAGCTGCCTCCGAGTCCATACCCCGCTCCTCCTTTGGCAGCTCCTCATCCCCTGCAAGCTCCTGTGCCCAACCCCTATCCGCCAAAATGGCCACTCGGATCGCGATCGATCGGAACTCCCGTGGCGCCCTCCGACAGTCCTGAATCACCTCCAGATCCACGTCCCGCCACCCATCATCAGTCACTCCAACCAGCAAATGATTGAGAAGCATCCGTACGGACTCCAGAGTCCCCTCAGCGTCCCGTCGACGCACCTCCCCTCGGCCTGGCAGGGTTGGTATCGCCACATGCCCCCTGCAAGCTACATGTCTTGGTGGTGGTCTCGGGCCAACATCTGCAGATCATACATCAGTCCGTAACAACATATCAACATATCAAACCTATCATACACAAAAATTGACATCCACAACAAACAAGCAAATCAATACATACCATCTGGTCCCCACACTTGCCCTGGCGGCCGTGGTGCCTCCGGATCCCCGGTGTAGTCCATCTCTCTGTATGGATAATCATCCAGTGTCAGTGGCATTTGTAGACACTATAGGTAGAGCTACTGGGTAAATTATCTCCCACCCCATCGATGCATCATCTCTCCCCACCGCACCATGCGCGGCTCCCTCAGTCCTCCCGTAGCCGCAGTGTAGGTACCCTCTCCATGAAGAAGGCACAAAGAAATGATCCATAACAGAATCCCTTGCCAGATTCCTTCAACGAGGTCAGCTGCTGCTGAACACAAGTAAGGAACATCTGCCCCATGCGCAGTATACACCATCCAGCACCCGCTCCACCAGCTGCATCTAGCCCCCGGACACCTTCTCAAGTGACTAGGACCCCAAAACCCAAACCACGCACGCCGTGATCGCCTGTACTGCTAGCTCCCGCAGGTCCACCACCCGGAGTGCATTCCTCTGCACCCTAGCCTCTGGACTGCAGTACTGCTCCAACATATCCTCAATATCCACATCTGCGGATACTCGTGGCTGCGTATCAGCCACCCTACCCAGACAGGGCAACCCCGTCAAGAAGTATACATCTGCGAGGGTGAGATCCACCCTCTCTCCCTGCACCCTGAATGCATGAATGTCAGGCTCCCAAAATCTCACTAACCGGTTCAGCAGCAGCGCTGCTGAACGCATCATCAGCACCTATGCAAACTTCAGTAGCCCGCACAACCCCAATGTAGACCGCACATTCCAATCCCTCCGGATGACATCCACTATGTCATCCGGGACATCCCACTCTCACCAAAGCACCAACGACATCCTGTCAATCACACAAGGCAAACTCATCAGACTCATGTCAAAGAAGTAACGGTTCCCTCCCCTGGGGAAACCCTAAAAGCTCAATCCCAATCACGGCTTTAGGGCCCCTTGCCACGGTTTCTGACCGCGGCTGTCAGGGCTATAGGCGTGGTCCGGGACCGCGCCTGTCAGAACCAAACTCGCAATCCTGAACCATGAGTCTAGCCTCGGAACTCGCAGTACAGGACCGTGTATTCCGACCCAAAACTCACAGTCTTCGTCCGTGTGATCAGCCCTGGAACCCGCGGTCCTCGACCGCTGTTCCACCCCACAAACCCGCGGTCCACCCCACGTGGACCGTACAAAAAAAACCCCTAGGACCCACTACCCCCCGAACCCAATGAAAAATGTAGGTATGAGTTTATCGGAATACCTGTAACTCCCGGATCTGAAAACGGCCGATCGGATCGTCCAGAAACACCAACTCAGCTCTAGTCCACTCTGATCACTAGTCCAAGTCAACAAGTCCAAATGACACTTGTCATATTGGACCCACTTATTATTTATAGTCCGTTGACTTTTTCTTGTTTTGGCCATTCTGAACCCATACGGAGTCCATTTTTCGAACCGTCTCCACCACTGGAATCAGCATGACGAGACCGTCATGATGGTCAACTTGTTTTCTTATTTTTTCCCCATCGTTTTTTGAGCATTTTTTCTAGACACCACTAGTCGCCTTGGTTTGTGTGCCACTTTGGCTGCTCTCCATTTTTGATATATTTTATATCATCGGATTCCTTTTTCTGAGCCCGTGATGATGCTTGAGATCATTTCTCACTCTCACCCCCATATTTTTTGGGTATTTTTTCCAAAATGCCCCTCGTCGCCTCGGTTTGTGTGCCACATCGGCCGTTATCCATTTTTGACACTTTTTATATCACCGAATTCATTTTTCTGAGCTCGTGATGATGCTTGAGATAATTTCTCTCTCTCACCAGGTACAGTTTCAACATTGTGTCCCAACACCTTGCTGCCCCGGTTTGCGCGCCACATCGACCGCCATCGGATTGTTCCACATTTTTACATGAGCCATTCACTCCTTTCATATTGCAATTATTTCGTTATTTTGCCACCATTCATTATCCCGCAAGGAGGCCCACCAGTGTTCCCCCCCCTCCCTCGTTCTTGGTCATCATCAATGTTTCTTGATTGAGCACTTCCTCCTTGCTTGGCCATTCCTTTTGTTTGGTATAATTTTATCCCTTTTTCGGGCCAGACAAGTCCTTACAAAAAATGCACTTAGGGAGTTTCTGTTAAGCTCTTTTCTGACTCCTAAAATAATGAAAAGATCGCCGAGCAATCTTGCTTCCTTTCATGCCCGTTAAAGTACCTGAAAGGGCGTCTATCTGGTATAAGTTTAACCCTTTTCTGGACCTGGTAGACTAATTACGAAAAAGGAATACTCTAGTCACACTGGCTAGAAGAGTTATTCTTATCGCTTTCAGACTCTCTAAAATTGAAAGCAACCACGAGCATAAACTGTCCTGGGCTCGTACAAATCCAAACGACAGTACCATTCCATTATTTCGGAGTCTTCTAATCGCTTTCAGACTCCTTAAAATTTAAAGCAATAACGAGCATGAACTGTCCTGGGCTCATATAAATCCACACGACAATACCATTTTGAACACACTTCTTCTCGTTCCTTAACCTGTGAAGAAGTCCCCCCATGCCTCTCGACACTATGATCGATCATCTCGGCAGCACCCCGAATCAGGTCACCTTTGTTCGCAGTATTCTGCAGTCTCCTGTCGTTTTACACCAACTTGAGTATCACTCACCCCAATCACTATCCTTGATCCATTACAGCTATGATCCCTTTCCTACCAGTCAGTTTCATATGCTTCCTGATCATCCCCGCCATCATACTCTGAACAAAGGAAGTTTGAGTCCACCCACTCTACTTGCCCAGTTATCCCCCACAGTATGACAGTCCTACCATCAGTACTCTCACACTTCGATTTTCCACCTCATGCTCCTATCAAGGAAACATCATTTCCTTGCTAGTTGCAGGTCTCCCTCTATCGACGACAACCCCTCTATTCCTGAGGATAGACCCAGAGGTCCCTGCGCCTTGGACCCATCACCATCTGTGGTGAGTGCCTACGGACCATTTTGAGAGGAGTCATCATTACCTCTCTGAGTGGTTGTTTCTCACATGCTCGACTTCAACACCTTGATCGCATCATTGAGAATCACACAGGGTATATATCCTTCAGTTATTGGTCCAAGACCCCGGATTTCCCCCGACTCTAGCACATTGGTGAGTCACTTCGGAACACCCAGTTATATGTTCCCGTGGATGTCCGGGTTGCGTTGAAAATTGTATTCGAAAGCCATCCAGTTATATGCTTCCTTGAGTACCCAGTTCAGTGTACCATTGAGGGTATGACTCCCCGTCACTATGATCTAGCAGCTCATCAGTTCCTCTGGTACCACACTCATCGGCACTGTTGTTATTCCAGTGTATCAGTTCTTCAGCTCAGACATGGTCAGCCCAGCAGTATGTCCCAGATTTGTGTTCCCTCTGGACCCTTATGATGTACACATTGGTTCTCTATGTATCTTACAGGTCCCCCTTTTTTCGGGCCTCACAGTTATTTTTTATGTTTCTTGATACGAGCATGGGTATGCCCACCTCGTCCATATATTGATATTCTTCCTCATTCATTATTTGAGGCCATGTATATTTCAAGTCCCCATATTTTGGACCCCATTGTTATTATTGTTCTATATCTTGATACGAGCATGGGAATGTCCGCCTCGTCCATATGTTCAGATTATTCCTCATTCATTATTGAGGTGATGTACTTTCATTTTTTGCAGTTTGTTCGGGACCATTGTTCTGGGCTCTAGTTCATTTCTTCTCTTCTCCACATCCCAGGAAAACCATAAAAGACTTATGATGTCTATCGGCCATACAATGAGCTCCTGCCTTCACACATCAAGGGGCAATCTGTTAACACCCAAAAGTGCTCACTACCTCATCTACCCAATTACATGACTCATTTGTCCATATTTCCTACCATATTTGCCTCCAAAACCTTAAAAACCCATTAAAAAGCCTCCAAAAGGCCAAAAAACCCCCTTTTCCCCCCAAAATGTCCAAAATTCCTCCAAAATAGCAAAAACCCTCTAAAAAGGGAATAAAAAATACAAAAAAGAGGAAAAAGAGAGAAAAATGAAGCAAAATCCCTATACAACTGACCTAAACCATATGGTGCCCAAAACCATGGGCCAGTACTCCACCACTAAAAAACCTATAAATAGGTGATGGAGGCCCCTCATTTCATATCCACAGTCAACCACACCCTTACTCTGCCAAAATCACTCCTGAAACCCTAGCTCACTCTTGAGCTACTTTCACACTTGAGTGCCCCTTTGGCCCATTTCCAAAACCCTTTGGAGAAAGAGAAAGGAACAACACTGGAGCTTGGAAGCAACCCTCTTGGACTGCTGCAAAGGCTTCATCAACCTTCACATTGGAGGTATAATCACTACAAAAAACCATTTTTATTATCTTTTTGTTATTTTATGCACATGCTTAGAGTAGTTTACTGTTTTACTGTACTGTCTTTTATTTACTGTATTTTCTGAACTGCTACTAAGGAGGCCCTTCTCCTTAGTAGGTGCTCATTTACACAATCTAGGGTGAAAACCCTAGCTACAGGTGTACAATATCCTCCAAATTATTTCAACTAAGTGTGGACTGCCAGGATCCCATAACTGGTGCATTCCATCAATGAGCATAATAACACAAAATTTTACATCGAGGTGGGAGATGCCAGGATCCCACTCTCTAATGAGCATCCTCCCAAACATCATAAGTACAAAATATAGACCGTCAAAGTACATAACAACATAATACAAATGTACATCAAGAAGGTGCCTCATCAAAGAATCATGAAAGTGCTTGCACATCCAAGCAAGTAGATCATCATGTGCCAAGTTCATACAAGCATCAAGTGACCAACCAAATATTCTCCAATGACATCGATGAGGGTCCCATGTCCAAGAATACTTCTCCAAGAAAGTGTGGGAGGTGTCATAGAGTGTTTCTATGTGTGCTTTAACCCAAACATTGGATGAAGAAACTCTCCCATCAAGTGAATTACATAGTGAGCAAGAAGAAGAATGATTATCATATATGCATCCATGAATATGTGTATCATCAAAAAATAACAAAGGATTTTGCTTCCAATAAAAATGTTCTCCAACCATATATCTCTTCACCCAAGTATTGGATGAAGTTCCTCCAACATCAAATGAACTAAGCAAGGAGCAAGGAAAATAATGAGTCTTCAAGTGACTCAAGTGAACATCATAGGTGTGTCCGTGTATGTGAGATTTATCAAAGTAGAGCAATGGATTCTGTTGAAAATGCAAATAGGAAGGTGCTCTATTCATGTCATCATCAAAAGGAGATATAGGAGTTTCATACTCCTCATGTGGCACCATCAGAAAGAAACCTTTCACCCACACTTCATGAGGATGAATGCTGCAAAATGTGGAAGTGTAGGATGTAGGAGAATGAAGCAACTCACTCAAATGATCAGAAAGTGCATAAGTTTCATCATCTAAAGGCGCCATAGGGGTATGATCATGCACCTCCCTCAAAAGTGTGAAACTTTCCTCATATGTTGGTTCCAAGGTAGTGGAATCATGCACTTCTTCAAAAAGTGCATAACCATCATCAAGAGGCAACTCAAGTTCCTCTTCCACAACAACAAGTTCTTGGCTCTCATCAATATCATCTTCAAACACATCAAGCACATGCAAGTAACCATGTTTCTCATGATCCATCATGTCATTAGAATCCTCTAATCAATCTACCATATGACAATCTGAAACATAAGAGGAAGAATGAGTATCTTGCAACCTCTCAAGAAGTCACTCATTTTGAATTTTGAGATTATGATTATCCTCATTATTCTTCAAGTATGCCTTGTTAAATTTTCTGAATTTACTTCAATATGATCTAGGATATTAACTGAGAGAACAACATGTACAGCATATCTACAACATATCAATCATGGAGACAATAATGCAAGCACACAAGAGACACAAAGATTTACTTGGGGAAAACCATAAAGGTGAAAAACCCCAATAACTTCCTCAGAGATAGATAGAGCAATGATACAACCAACCAAGAGATAGACATAACCTAGCAGCAGATCCTCCTCCTCCATAAGTGCGCCTCTCCTCCTTGAGAGCATGTGTGAGAAGTGAGTGAGTAAATAGAGTGCCTCCCGCACTCTATTTATACTTGACTTGACTTGCCTTTTTACCTAACTCATGTCGGCTCTAACTTAACCACATAACATAATGCTGAGTGGGCTGACCCCCAATAGGGTGGTCTAATAACCCTTTGACCCACATGGCCGACCCCCAATAGGGTGGTCTAATAACCCTTTGACCCACATGACTTATACAGGGCCGACCCCAAACAAGGTGGTCTAATAACCCATCAAGTATAAGTTACGACACTTACAATATAAATGACGACACTTCCTTATAGAGGAATAATACCATCTCTATAGGAATACAATATACATATATGTGAAATACATTCCGAAGTTACATATACATCAACACTCCCTCTTAACTAGGAAGGTATTTCTCAGCACAGTTCTTCTAGCACAAGTCATCTTCTCTGGATCATCGTCACTGGATAATCGTCATCGAGTCATCATCATCGTCACTGCTGCTGCTATCTCAATCAATCTCTGAATCTACTCGTCATAGGAAGTTCTACAGAGCCAGTCCTTTTTCATACTGGATGTAGGCCCACCACCTGCAGGTCTTCGTCATCACTGGCCATACTGTGGAATCCTCAGGACTTATTACGTGCGTCACAAAACCTCGAAAGAGCATCCCAGGATGTTACGGGTACACAACTCCGACCTGTAGGATCTCCCAGGGCGCTATTACATGTGACCCCACCACAAAACCTCGCAAGAGCATCTCAGGATGTTACGGGTACACAACTCCGACCTGAAATCTCCCAGGGCAACGAATTACATGTGGTCATGGCAAAACCTCGCAAGAGCATCCCAGGACTGATTACGGGCACACAGCCCAACCTATCGGATCTCCCAGGGAAACGAATTACATGCCATAGGACAAAACCTCGCAAGAGCATCTGCCAGATATCCCAGGGCGCTATTATATGCCATAGGAAAAACCTCGAAAGACTATCTGCAGATCTCCCAGGGCAACGAATTACATGTCCTCCCAGAGCAAAACCTCGAAAGAGCATTTGCCAGATGTCCCAGGGCACCGAATTACATGCCATAGGCAAAACCTCGAAAGACCATCTGCAAATCTCCCAGGGCAACGAATTACATGCTCATCTGCACAACCTGATCCACGGCCATAGAGTATCAACCTCATACTCACCATACATCATCCTGATGTATCCATGATCATCCTGATCATCATCACTGCAACGTCCTGCTGCATGTCATCTGGAGCAACATCCTGAAGCTCGTCATCTATGATCATCCTGATCATCACTGCAATATCCTGCTGCATGATCCACCTGATCATCAATGCATCTACCTGATGCATACCAAGTATCATACATGATCCTCCTGATCATAAATGTATCCACCTGATACAAATACATGATACATATCATCATACATGATCCTCCTGATCATCAATGCATCTACCTGATGCATACCAAGTATCATACATGATCCTCCTGATCATCAATGTATCCACCTGATACAAATACATGATACATATCATCATACATGATCCTCCTGATCATCAATGCATCTACCTGATGCATACCAAGTATCTACCTGATACATATCATCATACATGATCCTCCTGATCATCAATGTATCCACCTGATACAAATACAAATACATGATACATATCACCATACATGATCCACCTGATCATACAATGTATCCACCTGATACATATACAGATACATGGTCCAAGCATCCAACATGATGCATACATACATACATAAAATGATCCAACTGATCATATCCAAGCAGAAACCAGAACATCATCCTGATGCTCATCATCCAGCGCTTACATCCACAGCCATGTGAAGGATCCTCCTTCCAACATGCTTGGAATGGCTTCAGCAAATGTGTCCATCACTTCTTCCTCAAAGTATCCTTGATCTGAAGCACACCAAGCCTCTCTCTGAAGTACTCGAACTTCACCCTGGCTAGTGGCTTCATCAGCACATCTGCAATCTGCTCGTCCGTCGCAACATACAGGAGCTTCACAGCTCCTCTCTGCACCATATCCCTGATATAGTGATATTTGATCTCTATGTGTTTCGACCTGTCATGAAACACTGGGTTCTCGGACAGCTTCACACAACTCTGGTTATCACAGAAGATACCAGTAGCCTCCAACGGGAGATCAAATAACTCAGACAGTAGCTTCCGTAGCCATACTGCCTCACAACTAGCTGAACAGGCTGCAACATACTCTGCCTCAGCTGTACTCAGTGCTACGCAGGACTGCTTCCTGCTAAACCAAGAGATCACACCTGATCCCATACTGAAGCAGCACCCAGATGTGCTCTTCCTGTCTGCAGCACTGCCAGCCCAATCTGAATCAACATAACCTTCCAGGTTAAACTTTTGATTCGCCTCATACCTGAGCCCATAATCCACTGTACCCTTCAGGTACCTCAGAACATGCTTTACAGTAACCAGGTGAACACTTCTCGGATCCGTCAGGAACTGGCTCAATGTGTTCACAGCAAAGCAAATGTCTGGTCTCGTGTTCGTCAGGTACATCAAGGACCCAATCATCTGACGATACATAGAGACATCAACTGACTCAGATGAAGCATCACATAGAAGCTTCAGATTCGATGCCATAGGTGTGGCCATGGCCTTGCAATCCATCATCCCGAACCTCTTTGGGATCTCTACTGCATACTTCCCTTGTCCAAGGAAGATTCTATCTGCACTTTGCCACACTTCCATGCCAAAAACAAATAGTGCATCATCCCCAAGTTCTTCATCTCGAACTCGGTAGTAAGCTTCCGCTGCGTGTCGGCAATCAATCTATCTTCACCATACCAAGTTCTGGGAGCTTGCTTCAAGCCATACAAGGCTTTCTTCAATCTGCATACATATGACTCCCTGTTAGGTCTTGGGACTGCATCCCAAACATCTTCTTCATGATCTACGGATCATGGCATTCCATTTCTTCATCCCAGATCCTGGGAACTTCAATATCTTCAATAGATATCTTTCTTGCTGGAACAAATGTTGTAGTCCTTTTGTAGGAGATGGCATATGATCTTTCCTACACAACAAGTTAAATTGCATGATTAGAAAACATCTTATAGTTTTCAGAACAAATTCTTACACATAAAGAAATATGCCATACAGTCATGCAATTATCTTAGCCAATGCTTCAATACAACATTGATCCATATCCCGTAACTTTCTAGATGCCTTCCAATCTCTACCAGAACATTGTTAAGAGTGTGCACAACTCCCAACATGTCAGCAAAGAGGTTTCATTCTAGATAAGTAGCAATGGAATGTTGTACAGTTCCATAGGCTACTTACCCATGCATATTAGTAGTATACTGTTCATCAATGCAATTATTCTAATATGCATAATACACAACCTAATTCTAGGAACATCAGTATATACATTATTGAACAGTATTATTTAAGAAATGACAATTCAAATACTTATCTTTGTTTGTTCGTTGGGTGGACTCCCTCTGAGTCTTTGCTTCCTTGCAGGAGCTGCTGGAGTCCTAATCTGAGGTAGCTTCTTCTACACCTTTCTGTTGTGAAATGTAGAGAGATGATCAACTCCCTCTGAATATCTGCATCCTTGCAGAAACTACTGAAGTGTGCTCCTTTGCTTTCTTGCAGGAACAACTAGAGTGTGCTCCTTTGCTTTCTGGCAGGAGCAACTAGAGTGTGCTCCCTCTTGATCTTTGCTTCCTGAATTACCTGTTCTTGAACTCATATTCATCCTTGGTCCCTATGCATGCTTATTAGTATCATGAATGTGTTATCCTTGTGATCTCATATAAAATCATACATTCATTAGTATACTATTAAAACACAATAATCTCAAGCATGTATAGTCATGATCATTTCAAACAGAAATAATAAGCATGAGCATTCAAGGATTCTTATGGTTAGTCAAATCATAAGAAACATAACATGTCTAAACCTGTAATTACTCAAGCCTATGACTCTTCAGGTTAGTTGAATCATCAATCAAGATAAGATATAAAATGCATAAAACCTGTGATTATTCAAGCCTATACTTTCATGATTCTTCTGGTTAGTCATATCATCAATTATAATAATATACATCCAACCATGATTATTCAAACCTATGACTTCATGAATAATTATTATCAACAACAGTATAAGATCCTAACACAAGGTAGGATTTTAGCTTGATATAGGAAAAACATACCTGGATTAGCATGCTAGCTATTTTATGTCTAACATACCCGCATAATGTCTTCTGGTTCTCTTTAGTGACTTGTGCTAGTAACCTGCATGTCTCATAAGTTAACCATTATAAAACTAAGTTATACATACCTCGAGAATGGATCTTCTATGAGATCCATGGCAATGGATGAATCTTTGTCCTCATGATCATATGTTCTTGAACTAGAACATGATTTGTCTTCTTGGTGTGCCTTTCATATTAGTAGACAACATAAAACTCATACAACATCACAATGTGTTAGTACAAACATAAGTTTCATACTCCTAATAAATGAATGACTTCTATCATAATTTTATTAAGGTGATATGACAAGTCTAAAATCAAGATTGTACTAACCGTGATAATATGAAGACAAGCATACCATAAACTTAATTATGAACAAATCTCAAAACATACCTCGATGAGTCATACCTGTCGAGATCACTTGTAATCTTCTTATGTAAGGCCTTAGCCTCATCTCCCTCTGAAACAGGAACTTCTTCACTTATGCAAGTGATTAACCCAATCCACTTGATTTGCAAGAACTGGACCTTGAGCTGGATATGGGTTTGTCAGAGAAACCCCAAAAATTCAAACTTTGAATTTCAAACTTCTGATAGGATAGAAATATGTGCCTTGATGAGCTGATCAAGTTGGTATATTCAGAATTTGAAAACTACAAAGTTTCACTTCTCAAATTTGCCTTTGAAACTTCTGGATTCACTGGGTGTGACCCTGAACTGGGGTTTGATGAAGACCACTCTTCTGACCAATCAAAAGGTTTGATCCAAAGCTAGAAGCTTCTATTTTTCTGAGGAGCTTCCAGCCGTGGTCACAGATTTAAAAAATTCCCATTTTTACAGAAGCCCTAATTTTCCACTTTTCTGATCAAAGTCCCGAACTAGGGTCTAATCAAGCCCGGCCTTCTGCCCAACCAAAAATTCTGATATTGGTCTCTAAATTTCTATTTTGATGAGTAGCATCCAGCCGTGGTCTCCGATTACAAAAATTCCAACTTTCTCCAAAGCCCTAAATTCCGGAAGCCATGAATGAAGGTACCAAAAAATAATTCTGTTTTGACAGAAATATGTACCTGATTGTTTCTGGTGTAACTCCAAAATTTTTGATCCACAGGGTCTGAAAAATTTTCCTGAGATAGCCTGACCTGTTAGCTTTCCATCCTGACAGGTCTGACCTCAATTGGATGTTCTGAGAGAGAGTTATGCCAAATGTCGCAACGTGACCTGTTTTGGGAAAATACAGGAGAGCGAACTTGTACGGCGTGCCACGTGTCACTGTTTGACCTTCGGCCTCTGAAAAAGTTTTCTGAGATAGCTCGGCCTGTTATCTTTCCATCCTGACAGGTCTGACCTCAATTGGATTCTCTGAGAGAGAGATATACCAAGTGTCGCAACGTGACCTGTTTATGGGATAATACAGGAGAGCGAACTTGTACGGCGTGCCACGTGTCACTGTTTGACCTTCGGACTCTGAAAAAGTTTTCTGAGATAGCTCGGCCTGTGTAATACCTGTCACTTTTCACTAAATTTCATTTGGAGCTTCCTAGCCCAAGTTATGACCTTTTTCCCAAGGTCACCTGATTTTGACTCAGATCTGGAAGAGGCAGAAACCCTATATTGTACAGATCATAAATCACAAAGTACAACGAATTAGAGGTTGTCCTTTGGACACAAGGTACCTGGAGATTTTAGCTTTGTCCTGTAACAATTTCAGATCCGAAAAATTCTCCAAAACGGATTTATAGCGAAAGTTCTACGATGACTGGTTTTTGCTATATCAAGCCCTAGCATCGTTAGTGCAACAAGTGTCATACATGCCATATCATGCCTTCTTTCAGGCTAGCTCTGATACCATGTTAAATTTTCTGAATTTACTTCAATATGATCTAGGATATTAACTGAGAGAACAACATGTACAGCATATCTACAACATATCAATCATGGAGACAATAATGCAAGCACACAAGAGACACAAAGATTTACTTGGGGAAAACCATAAAGGTGAAAAACCCCAATAACTTCCTCAGAGATAGATAGAGCAATGATACAACCAACCAAGAGATAGACATAACCTAGCAGCAGATCCTCCTCCTCCATAAGTGCGCCTCTCCTCCTTGAGAGCATGTGTGAGAAGTGAGTGAGTAAATAGAGTGCCTCCCGCACTCTATTTATACTTGACTTGACTTGCCTTTTTACCTAACTCATGTCGGCTCTAACTTAACCACATAACATAATGCTGAGTGGGCTGACCCCCAATAGGGTGGTCTAATAACCCTTTGACCCACATGGCCGACCCCCAATAGGGTGGTCTAATAACCCTTTGACCCACATGACTTATACAGGGCCGACCCCAAACAAGGTGGTCTAATAACCCATCAAGTATAAGTTACGACACTTACAATATAAATGACGACACTTCCTTATAGAGGAATAATACCATCTCTATAGGAATACAATATACATATATGTGAAATACATTCCGAAGTTACATATACATCAACATGCCTCATGTAACCATTCATTAAGCTCAACCAAATTTCTTCTATAAAAAATAAAAAAACATGAAATTACCTTCGATGTTGCACATTGCTCTTTGAATCTTCTCCATGTCTTCAAGGAAGGATGGATCCTCCAATGAAGAAACTCTCCAACAAGAATTTGACACCAATGCTTGAGTGTCATGGAGTATGATAAGGGCCTCATAGATCTTCCTTTCACTCATATTCAAATACCCTTCAATGAAGGATGGTTCATGAGAGAAAACCTCCTCTTCTTCTTTCTTGGGATCAACTTCACATGGAAGCTCAAGTGGTGACTTGGAAGCTGATATTGGTTCATATTTTGGTGCTACAAGGTCTTCTTTTTCATGCTCAATGGATTTGGGACTTGCAACAACCTCATTAAGTCGGATATCTATGTCACCAATATAGAGGGATGGACATCCATTAGTAGGTATCTCCATGCAATATTGGTACCCATCAGTAGGCACCACATCATAACATCCATCAGTATATGCTTCCATAGAACTTGAGCAACCATCAGTAGTTACTCTTTGATCCATTTTCTCTGTGAGATATGCCTCTAAATAATCCTTAGTAGAATAGGTGATGGATTCATTATGTTGACAACCCTTAGTAGTAAGGGTTGTGGTCTTGCCTTTCCCAACACTGGCGGTGGTCTCCTCATCTTGCTCCTCCTTTTCACTCAAACATATATGATTTTATCTCCGAGGTTTTTTGCAAGAAGGGCATATACATTTTTTCACTAACTCCACATCTTCATCTTGGGCCTATATCCAAACAAAGCATCCACAAGAAATTCGAAAGAAACTTTTGAGGATGACTTCATTATAACACTATATCTTGATATTGTTGGGGCATAGTTTTGCAAGTTTTCCTCCACCAGGATATTTCCTCCAAAGGATATTTGATTGTGGAACATGCATATTATATATACATATGGCTATAATAATAAAGGATCATTTATTCTTCCAAATATGATTTGATGGGAGATACTTGTAGAAGGTACCTCCTGGACATTTTCTTCCTCATATTGCCTACATTACTCTTCATATTGCTCATCATAGTCATCATCATACTACTCATAGAAATCATCATCAGAGTAGGACATGGCTTAATTTTCTTCTTCAATAAATTATCCAATGTACAGGTGCAAGCATCATGCTCTGATACCACTGTAATATCCCTAATATGAAAATTTGTTCAATTTTGGCCAATTTCGAACGTTGGACTAGTGAAACCCCAAACTGTCCCAAATGATCCAAAATGATTTTGAATTCCATATGGAAGGGATTGAGCGGTATTAGGACATCCTAATACATCTACTGTACACTCCTACACTTGCTAAAGGCCTTTAGTACTTGCATTAATCAAGTAGGAATGAAAGTGAACAATACTAGCAATTTCAATGTGTAATCCCCCACTAGTGTGGATGACTCTTTGGATTCCAAAACATTGTATGAATGTCACTAATTTCTGAAAAAAATCTTGGAATAGGTAAAGGAATTCATTGAAAACCAAAATGAAGCATTGATCATGATCTACAACTGGTATTGCACCCATCAAACAAAGAGTTGTAACAATTAGACATTGCTTGGAAATTGTGAACAATGGTCATGGAAAATGGAATAAGCTTTAATAAAATGCCCAAGGGGTATGAATACTTTAGTTTGGTCATATATAGTAAATCATAATATGCTCGAACAACTGCAAAAACTCAGAGAAATTCTGATACAAAACATATGCAAAACTACTCCAAAAATCCCATAAGAAAGTAGAGGGGAAACCAACTCGAATTAGTGGTTTGCATGGAATTTTTACATGATAGAAATAGGATTTCGAGCTATGGCTCATATATGAAACTAAAAATAGTGCCATACATCATATTTTATAACAATGGAATCACAAAATCATCCTACACAAGTTTTATACAGCTATGAGTGCGCCATCAACACTAGAACATGGACATTGAGAACAATATGTGCGAAGAGAAATGCGAAGAAGATCTATGAAAGGAACTCAAACTGTATAGGGAATTGAACCTAAATTAAACACATCCTTTAAGATTTGGTAATAGGTTTGAATGGCCTCTCCTCCAACCAACTTGGACACGAATCTTTTACCTTCGAAATTGGTTCAATAATAGGGAAGGTAAACACTCACCATGCATGGACAAGCTAAGTTCTCCGAGAGTGCAAAAAAAATGATACAAAATATTCCCTCCTTTATCATCCTCCATTTTTATTAAATTCATGTGGACTCATGAGGTCTAATTTCCCTCCAAGACACTCACCCATCTCGAGTTAGTGATTGATTCCTTCATGAGACACTTGTCCTCCTCATTTTTGCACTCCTCTTTCCCCAATTTGAATTGGGAATATTGGATGACCATAAATCCCTCTATGCACCCTATTGGTGGCTATTTTAGCCCTTATATGTAATATTTGTCATAAGTATGCCATCATGTCTGAATTTTTCATATTTGACATAGATTCCTTCATCATTGTTGTCATAGATGCCATCGAATCTTGTCACAAGTGTCACAATTTGTCTATTATTCTTCTTCCTCTTCATTGGGAGTTACTCTTTCACTCCAAGTCAAGCCTCCATGATTCTTGCCATGAATATTTCCTCTTCATCTAGCCCAAGTACGTTACCCTTCACCTTGAACTTGAATTTGTGTGAGAAGGATGCCAAGTGTAGTGGGGAATCTTGCCACATGTGGGCCCCACAACCTCTTATGCGCCCTCATGATCCAATGCCACTTCATTTTCCTCTTTATTATTGTTTATTTGGCCCATTTAAGGTGAATTTGTAAGTCTAAGGTCATTTTGGGTCTTTTAGCTCCCTTATTCCAAATTTTGATGCTGCCAACCCAATTTTGTTTTTTAACAGAAACAGTTACCAGCTTTGATTATAAAAAAAGATAGAGAGTACAAAACAGGGGAAGATCATATTGTTCCCATGGGAGGAAGACATCCATAATTCCCAGATCATCTTGTTCTACCTGATAGATATCATTGTATCTTCCTATCCTATGATAACAGTAACATCTTACGAACTACCCTAGAAGAAGTATGCAGAAATAAAACACTGGAGAGTTTCTGCCTTATACAAAAATGGAGTTTTAAACATTCCAGATTACCAAAAATGTAGCTGGTGCCTATTCTACGAGTTCCATAAACCTTATACATGTTACTAGATATATATAAAAAAATAACATAGCTAGAGAGGTCCAACCCGAGCCCAAAATCGGCGATTCCATTACTGCAGACCAAAACCCATGGCAGCGTTAATGGAAGTTGCTACCCCATTCTTTTTTGTGCTGAGGTCCACGGAATTTCCTTCATTTCCATAAAATTCTATAATATTTCCATCTTCCTATTGATGTCTTCCGAATCCTTGCCAGAAACCTTGTGCTTGCGGACCTTGTGGGGGTAGGCTAGACCCAGGGTCTCTTCCAGGTGCTCCACTTTTTCAGCAATGTTCTGATACTGAGCTTTTGCCTCAAAATGAGTAGCATAAGCCAAGTTATAGAGACGAGTTAAAATATTTGTGTTCCAGATTCTCACTTCGTATAATCCTGGTTTGCAGCTCAAGTTCCTGTAGTTTTGTCCAGGAATTCCACTTCGAACTTGGAGATGTTGCGTTTCCTAGACTGCCCCTGCGAATTCACGCTCCCACCATGACGACAGCAAGGACCAAACCCGTGATTACTCTCAACCTCTACAGAGTCTCCCCTCATTTCGTCCATATGCCAACCTCGACTACATCCACTGTTCAGGCCTCTCCCCACCGTGAAGCACCTTCCACACTTCTGATCCAACTCGCCTCTTCCATGGGAACGCCCAACACCATGAAAACACATACCACCTTGCTCCTGTGGACGTCCGACACTGTGACGGTCCATGCTTCTACCAACAGTCTAAACAACGGACAACCCTTGCAATTCTCTGAATAAAAACACAACCACTATCACCTGCAGAGCTTTGGAACCGTCTGAATGAGGAGACAGACGTTTCCAGTACCAAATAAATACATCAACCCCCAGCTCGCATGCCAGACAATTGGTGAGCTGGCTAATTGCATTTAATTCGGGTGATTATGGGCAGGTAATGAGGCAAGGAGGAGCCGTCGGAATTTCAAGGGGGAAATCCCATAAATTTAAAAAAATTAACCCTCTAATGTAGAGCAAGAGGTTTTGGACTTGAATCCAAACCATTAGGACTATCTTTGGTCTAGGGGATCCAAGATTTTTCCAGGGTCTCATTGTTGCAACTTAGAACACCGTAAGAGAGACTGACTCCAATATTAGCCATTTCGTCGGCTTGTCCATTTAGATCATGCAAAATATGCAGAAACGTAAGATCATGAAACTCTTTGCTGATGTAGAGAAGGAGGTGATGCATTTTTTAGGTGGGTTCCTTTTGTTTGCCAACAATACCTCTAGCTTCTCTAATAATTATAAGGGAATCTCCTAAGACCATAAGCTTCGTGATGCCCAGCTTGATCGCAATCGCCAACCCTTTGATGAGGCCAAGCCACTCTGCCCCATTATTGGTTTTTCTTCCTATGCTCTAGGCAAACTCCTTCTGCTTGTTCCCCTTGGAGTAAAAAATTACTCCCCCCGCACCTGCCAACCCCGATGCTGCCAGCCCAACCTAGAGAATTAGTAGGTTAGTGGAATTTTTCCTTCATGATAATTTATTTGGATGGGGAAATTGCAAACTTTGAATTGGGAATTTTCTCTTCATGTGACCCAACTTGTCCATTTGGATCTAATATTTAATTATTACTAACTTGTACATCATGCTTGGCAATTATTTGACCCCTAGCATCGATTTGACAAACTATCATGAACATGGCCAAGTGGCTTAGGCCTTTGTGATCCAATGCAAAATTTGGGGACATGACAGAATGCAATTGGATTGAAACTAGGACCGAGGCGATTTGCCACTTGTATTCATGAAATAATGTCTCATATGGGTTGTGTAATGCTCTTTGTAGCAATGGACAATTTTTCATTTTGTTACTTGAACCAATAGATCTACACTTTTTGTGCCTACCCGATTTTCCATGTGACTTAAATGCAATTTAACACAAGGAATTTCAATGCTTTGATGATTGAATGCATTTTAGATAGTGCACCTTCTTTTCAATAAAGTGGCCACAATTAAGGTGGTATTGTTAATATTTCTCTGAGTTATGTATGAAGTTTAAGATGTGTTTGTTCCTCCTCTTAAAAATAACACTCAATTTTCATTCTAAGTAGCTAAGATCTATCTTGAGCACCTCAAGTCTTAGTTTTAAATCCAGTCAAGGTTTTAAAGAAGATTCATAGACACCTAGAGTGAGAGTTTGGGAAACATTGCCTCACATATATAGGGTACCCTCCCTTATCCCAAGGACTAGATTGATAACTTAAATTGGCGCAGGAAGGTGCATCTAGAACATCCCTACTTGGCCTTATAACCCTCAAGAGCATTATTATATTCCATTAATATATTTCACTCATATATTGGGAAGAGAAAGATCTATTTTTTTGTATGGGTACAACATCATGAAAAATAGGGGGATTCGATGTTGTTTTTTAGGAGAACTTGTTGATATTAAAGAATCATGACCAACACCCTTTCTTGGTTAGAGAAGCAAAGGGTCGTAAGAGAGCAATATTTACCTTCACTTTATTTTGTTGAGTGCTTCATGTGTTGTTGGAAATCATATTGCTAAAGTATTTTTTAGATTCTCAAAGCTCAAGATCATAACGCATTAGGCGCAAGAGGAAGCTTGACAAACATCTTCTAATTGGTGTTGGAGTCATTTTCCAACAACACATCATTTATTTTGTCTTAACAACCTGATTTACCACTCATCCTAAGTATTTTGACTCATATATATGCTTACATAATCAACATATCATCAGTTTCAGTCAACTAGGCCTCCTCCTTCATTCAGGGAGCCAACTGGAACATCAATATCAATTAACTGAGCCTCCTCCATCATTCGGGAAGCCAACTGGGGTGATTTGCATGACTAAAGCACCCTACTCATTCCAACTGACAACATTTATGATTATATTCAGCTAATTGGAGTCAGAAAGGCACCCTCCTACTCAGTTTGACCTAATATGGTGTTATTTCACCTAAAAATCAGTTAACTTAAGTTAGAAAGGCGCCCTCCCCTAATTTTGGGCATTCAGTTGAGTTATGGATTAAGTTTGACTTAGTTTGACAGTTCCAGAGTCTGTTAGAGTCAATTACATGGTATTTAAGTGGTTAACTGATGTGACGAGGGGTGTTAACTGCCAAGTAAGACACTCCCATGCATTCAATTCAAATTACCTCTCTAGGATTCAAATTGTTGGGCTATTATTGCAATTGTTACACATTGTAATTATCGTTTGAGTTAATTATAATGCATGAATTGATACAAACCTTTTGCACCAGTTTTTTGACACACAATTTTCCGCATGCATCTCTAGTAATTGTTGTTCTTGTTTCCTATATCTATTGTGCTTGAATTTTACATGGTATCAGAGCCATGGTAGGACAAGGAAACTCTTCTACAGAGTTTATCAGATTAAGATTGAGCAAGTTTGCTCAAAATTATTCCAACACTGCAGTAGAAGCAAAAAGTTTTCCACATAATTCCTGGATAATTGTGCATTCAATTTGTCAAGCTTGCTTAGTAGGTTAAGCCAGGTGTGATGCAACATGAAAAGTGCAGGTTGTTGACCTAAAAATTGTTTGTTTGTTTTTTACTGCAGTTTCTCAAAGCCTCCTATTGCATTCACTATAGCTAAGATGAACTCTTCTTCAAAATATCTTCTTACTCTTTTCAACTATCATCAATGGAAGTATGATATAGAGATAGTATTTATACGCTCCAAGGGACTCTACAGAGTTACTATGGGAATAGAACCAGATCTTGATGCAACTATAGAGAAGTCCAAGTTCTTCAATAAGCTTGATGGAGCTTATGGTTTCTTATGTCTCAATATTTCAAAAGATCTTCTTTTCCATATTAGCGGATTGAAGACTCCAAAAGAAGTATGGGAACAACTTGCCTAACTCTTCAGAAAGCAGGATGCAATGAGGGCTTATCAGGGAGAATGACCTGATTTCCCCAAATCCCGAGAATTTTGAAACCATCAATGAGTTTTTCACCAATTTCAAGCATCCGGTGCTTCAGTTGACGCAATGTGGTGTCGAGAAGAAGGACGATCATTTGATCCTTTCAATCCTTTCAAAACTAGGAGCAGATTATTCAGTGTTTGTCTCTACCTTCCATTCGAGAAAAAACACCATTCCGAATTGGAAGATTCCATCCTTGAATGCATTCATTGAGTCCTTAACAAAAGAGCATGACAAGCTTGTTTAGATGGGGTCCATGAGATCCTCCAAAGGTCAAGCCCTATTTGCTGGAGGACCCAAGGCTACAAATGTTAAAGGAAAGCAAAAGCAAAAAGAGAAGACCAATTTTGATCATCCTCAGCAGAAGGAGAATACCAAGCAGTTAGATGAGCCCTCGGGCTCAAGAAAATACAAGCAAAAGGGAAAGGAAAAGACAAAGTGTTCTTACTGTGGTAGGGGATTTCATCCTGAAAGCTCATGCATGAAGAAGACTATTGATCAAATGGCCCTTCTCTTGGAGAAGAAGAATATTACTCTTCCAGATGGCGCAAGGAAGAAGGAAAATGGAGACCAGAATGATCATCCAGAAAGAGGTAATGCACTCATGGAAAGTGTTTCGAATTCAACAGCTCTTCTCATAGACTCAGGAGCTTCGAATCACATGGTTGCAAGAAAAGACTCTTTCTCATCATTGGAATCCGACAGCTGCATCTCCATCCACATGGGAAATGATTCACAAATTTCATCGAAAGGCAAATGTACTATTCATTTAGAACATGGCAGTTTTCAAAATGTTCTCTATGTTCCTTCTCTAGCTTCGAACCTACTTTCTGTGTATCAAATGACACATAATGGTTTTCCCAAGAAGGTTGTATTCAGACCTAATGATGTTGAAATTTCTGAGATTTGCACCGGAAAAATCATTGCAACAAGAAAGGAAAATCATGTTGCAAAAACATATGAGTTTTCCCACTTTCTGTCGTATTCAAATCCAAGTGCCCTTCTGACTCATGGAAATTGTTCGGGTACAAAGGGTACTACCAAAGGACCGAACACCAAGAGCAACCACTTCACATAAACAGATCACAGATCAACACACCGATGTTTTGACGTGGTTTAAACCCTCTTGAGGGAAACACTCCACGGCCCTGGCCAAATAGCTTCTACGGGACAATTTATTATGCAAAGAAAGAAAGTTACAAATGAGATTCTCATAATCGATCAACTAAACAATGACCCTCCATGCTCTTTAAATAGAGATCATGGACCAATCGGGTGTTAAGCCACGGATCAAGGTTAGGTTTGATCTAAGAGAAGTTGAGTTGTTGGATCACTCTATGTCGGGAACATATCGTGACTGTCAGATTAAGTATTTACAAATGCATACTAATTCATACTAAAGAAACACACTATCCCTAACGGATATATTACACAAGTTGATCTTAACTAACTCCTAAGTGTCTAAATATCCTAACATCCCCCCTTAAGAACAACTTGGGATAGGATTGAAGGATTTACAAAAGTGACACTATTAGGAGAAGGAAGGGGACATTAGAGCCTAACCCCCCTTAATGACAAGTTCCTGAACTCCTAACATAGATCGAAGTTTAGAAAACTTCGCTTCTGTAAGAGACTTGGTGAAGATGTCTGCAACTTGATCATCTATAGGGAAAAAGAGCACTTCAAGAACCCGATCATGAACAAGATTTATGATGAAGTGCATATGTAGCTCAATGTGTTTTCTACGTTGATGTAGAACTGGATCTTTGGCAAGCTTGATGGCACTTTGATTGTCGCACCAAAGTGGAGTAGGATGCTGCTGCTCGAATCCAAACTTTGAAAGGATCTTTCAAAGCCATAAAGCTTCCTGACTGGCATTAACTGCTGCTCGATATTCTGCTTCTGCTGAAGAAAGAGAAAGAGCTTGTTGTTTCTTACAAGCCCAAGTGATAGGTCCAGATCCCAGACTGAAAAACATAACCTGCAGTAGACTTTCGATCATTAGGATCGTCGGCCCAATCTCAATCAGTGAAACCAACCAACAAAGGTTTCCCCCTGTACTGTAATGAATCTCAAACTGAACTGTACCTCGAATATATCGAAGTATTCTTTTAGCTGCTTTCCAGTGACTTTCATGAGGTGTCTGCATATAACGGGAAACACGACCAACGGCAAAGGAAAGTTCAGGATTGGAATGAGTCAAGTATAAGAGACTACCAACAAGCTGATGATACAAGGTGGCATCGACTTCAGGTGAAGTACAAGTGGCAGAAAGTTTGACTCCAGACTGGAAGGGAGAAGGGGCTGGTGTACAATCTTCCATGTGAAAGCGACGAAAAAGGTCACAAGCATACTTAGACTGAGAAAGAAAGATTCCTTCTTTGGTTTGCAGGACTTGGAGACCGAGAAAATAATGCAAATGTCCTAAGTCTGACATTTCAAAATTGTGTTTAAGACTGGATTTCTCATGGGTTATAAGCTTAGGGTCACTACCAGTAAGAATAAGGTCATCAACATATAGAACAAGTATGATGAGATGGTGTCCTACTTTCTTGGTATAGACATTGGGGTCAGAATGGCATCTAGAAAAACCAGTGTCAAGGAGAAAGTTATCCTTTTTGGCATAACAAGCTCTAGGAGCTTGCTTAAGGCCATATAAGGATTTCTTAAGGCGGTAGACAAGGCTAGAGTTATTCTGAACATAGCCAAGAGGTTGTTCCATGTAAATTTCCTCCTGTAAATCACCATGTAAGAAGGCAGACTTGACATCCATTTGATGGACTTCCCAGTTGTGTAAGGCTGCAAGGGAAAGAACAAGGCAGATGGAGTTCATTTTTGCGACGGGAGCAAAGGTTTCATTGTAGTCAATCCCTTCAACTTGGGAAAAACCTCTGGCAACTAACCTTGCCTTAAGTCTTTCAACACTTCCATCTGATGCATACTTAGTTCTGTAGACCCATTTACATCTGACAAGTTTTCTTCCTTTTGGAAGAGGTACAAGATCCCAAGTATGGTTCGCCATTAAGGAACGATATTCTTCATCCATGCCTGCATCCCAATCTGGATACCTTGAAGCTTCTGCAAAAGTTTCTGGATCATGATTCTCGAAAACTTGAGCCAAAAGAGAAGAGGCTCGCTGAAACTGAGAACGTGTTTGACGTTGATCTCTAGGATCACTGGCAAGATCACCAACTGCTTCACATGTTGAACGGACCCATTGAGGAAGCACTTGTGCTGGTGCAACTGGAGGAACATGAGCAGGCGGAGGTGGATTTTCATACTCACTTTCATCATCAGAAACTGGAGTTGGAAACCTGTCAAGGAAGCTGGAAGAAGAAGAAGAAGGCACAAACGTCGAATCAGGCTCGCAGGCCAAAGATGGCACAATCGCCAAGTTAGGCTCGCAGGCCAAGAGATTTTCATCAAATTTAACATCTCTTCTAATGATTATATTGTGAGAATGTGGTTGAACAAGTCTATAACCTTTTACATCTTCAGAATATCCAACAAATATGCACTTTTCACTTTTAGGCTGCAATGCTTTCCGTTTTTCATCCAGAATGTGAGCCCCATGCTTCACAGCAAACACACGGAAGTGACTTACATCAGGTTTAGTTTTACTCCATGCTTCTTCTGGTGTTATACCTTGTAATGTTTTAGTGGGGGTGCGATTAACTATGTAATTTGCACAATTAATGGCTTTAGCCCAAAATTGAAGACTTAGTCCCTTAGATTGGATCATACAATTAGCCATTTCTTTTCAAGTGCGGTTCGTCCGCTCAGCTACACCATTTTGTTGTGGTGTATATGGAACAGTGTGTTGTTGTTGGATGCCTTGTTCAGTGCAGAAAGTAGTGAACTTTTTGTTAACATATTCTCCTCCATTGCCAGATCTTAACTTAATAATTTGATGACCAGATTGTTTTTCAACAAGGGCCATGTAGGCCAAGAACATGTTAAATACTTCACTCTTAAGTTTTAGGAAATAAACCCAAGTGCGTCTGGTGTAATCATCAATGAAAGTTAAGAAATATTTGAAACCAGAAAATGAAGCAGATGGAAAAGGACCACACAAGTCACTATGCACAAGCTCCAAGGGAACCGAGGCGTGCCAAGAGGCACGTTTGTCAAAACTGTCCCGTGGAGTGTTTCCCTCAAGAGAGTTTAAACCACATCAACACATCGGTGTGTTGATCTGTGATCTGTTTATGTGAAGTGGTTGCTCTTGGTGTTCGGTCCTTTGGATCCTTTGTCATTTTTTAAAGAAGGAGCTGACTGAGAGGGTTTGGGACCCTTGTTTGACTTATTATTGTGAAAATTTTGTTTCTTGGGAGGCTTGGACTTTTCTTTCTGTTGGGACAATAAGGCTTTCCCAGATGTATCTGCATTGTTGATTATTCCAAGATGAATGAGTTTATCTTGTTCCCTAATCAAGGAATCGTAAAAGGATTCAAGACTATGCTCTTGATAGCTAGCTGCATTCAAGGATGCTTTCATGGAGTAAAATGTAGATACAAAACTAGAATATGCAGGTCCAAGTTTGGAAAGAATATGATAAATGCGTTGTTTGTCTTCCCTCACAATCTTACATTCTGCACATAAGAGTTTAAGAGTTTTTTACTTAGATAAATAATCTTGAATGCATGAAAAGTCACTTGGATTTAAAGAAATCAACTCATTTTCGAGTTGGTGACCTCGAATTTCATTGTGTTTACCAAACACAGATTCCAACTTGTCCCAAGCAGCATTAGGTTCATCAATTCCAGATATGTGGAATCACAAATTAGTAGAGATTGACATCCCAATCAATCCACGAGCTTCATCACATCTATTTGCCCATTTTATTTTCTTATCATCATCAGTGGGTTCTTTTTCTTTCCCTGAGGTAATTCTGAAAAGTCCCCTACTTTGTAGAACATCCTCCATACGAGATTTCCATGAGAAATAGTTGGAACTATTAAGTAGAATATCACAAGGGGCGGCCATATTTGTAAATTAATGGCAGTAAAAGCAGAAACCAATAGTCTGGATGTGAAGAGCTCGAAAAAATAGGCGGTTTCAAAGAAAATGGCACTGAAAACTGACTCTGTATCATGAAGTTATGATTGAACAAAGAAACTGTTGAAGATGTCCCCAATAGTGACGTGGCAGCTAGAGAATGTCCAGCAAGAAAAAGAACCCCCCTCTTCCCAAGATGAACTTTTTGACAATCACTCTACAAGAAAGTTGCTTTAAGTGAACCACTTTTGTAAAATAAGTGATTTTACTTTTACAATGATATTAATTTAAATAGTGCAACAATAAAAAAACTTAAGTGACTCACTTGTATTTTTATTTTTT
Source organism: Larix kaempferi (assembly GCA_027924585.1). Classification (NCBI taxonomy): domain Eukaryota; kingdom Viridiplantae; phylum Streptophyta; class Pinopsida; order Pinales; family Pinaceae; genus Larix; species Larix kaempferi. Next base: position 2,129,504 of record BSBM01000196.1, on the reverse strand, counting down.
ATTATTTAAGTGAGATGCACTTTTACAATAAAATAACTTGAAAATAGAAATTGCATGCACTTTTTTCTTTTAAAAGTAACTTCCTAAGACTTGAACTCAATACCTATTAAGGAATAAAGCAACTTTGAACCAAGTGAGCTAGATTAAAAGGTATGTAAAATATAGGAATGAGGAAGGGTTTTTTTTTTAACTCTTCTTGCTCGGTTTGCGTGCTTGCCCTTTTTCCTGCAAAACACACCACAAATCGAAACAAATTTTTTTTTTCCACACTTATGGAGTTAGATCTTGTTAGCTTGCCCGGAAAGTCTACGTTTTCTCTCTGTTTCTGATTTGCCGAGATCGCACAAGGTGCATGGCAAAGAGCATACGCAGCCGAGAAAAACCCTTTCCCTTTCTGTTTCTGATTTGCCGAGATTGCCCAAGGTGCACGGAAAAGAGCATACGCAGACGGGAAAGCAACAATCCGAACCCAAAAAAAAATTTAACAGTAAAAAATGATAAAATATGAGATTTTTTTCTTTTAAAACAGAAAAAAAAAAATGCGTCACTGTAACATTATACCTTTAGATCTAATGAAATATGCGTTTCTGGAGCAACCAGGAACCATTTTCGATCAAACGAAAACTATTTTCCAATGGAAACAATGCTCTGAATGCAATGGAACATCTCCCACAGCCCATAAATGCACATAAATACTAGAACTAGAAACCCTTTCGAGTTTCGGCAACAACAGTTCAAGATCTAGATCATAACCAGAAGCGACACTTCATAAAAGCTCTGATACCATGTTCGGGTACACAGGGTACTACCAAAGGACCGAAAACCAAGAGCAACCACTTCACATAAACAGATCACAGATCAACACATCGATGTTTTGGTTTAAACCCTCTTGAGGGAAACACTCCACGGCCCTGGCCAAATAGCTTCTACGGGACAATTTATTATGCAAAGAAAGAAAGTTACAAATGAGCTTCTCATAATCGATCAACTAAACAATGACCCTCCATGCTCTTTAAATAAAGATCATGGACCAATCGGGTGTTAAGCCACGGATCAAGGTTAGGTTTGATCTAAGAGAAGTTGAGCCGTCGGATCACTCTATGTCGGGAACATATCGTGACTGTCGGATTAAGTATTTACAAATGCATACTAATGCATACTAAAGAAACACACTATCCCTAATGGATATATTACACAAGTTGATCTTAACTAACTCCTAAGTGTCTAAATATACTAACAGAAATGAGGTTAGCCAACTATGGAATGGGAGGCTTGTACACCTTAATTACAATTATTTTCAGCTGCTATAAAATAATTCCATGGTTGAAGGCCTTCCAAATATCAAATCCTCAAAAGGGATATGCAAAGGTTGCATCATTGGCAAACATCCTGAGCACAAGTTCGATCGAGGCAAAGCTAGCAGGGATTCTTGTATTTTGGAGCTGATTCATAGTGATATAAGAGGTCCATTAACAAATACCTACATGAATGGATCAAGGTATGTTCTGATATTCATTCACAACTTTTCCAGGTTCACATGGGTCTGCTTTCGCAAGAACAAATCGAAAGTGCCTTAAAGGTTCAAGAATTTCAAGGCTTCTGTTGAGACTGGCACTAGGAGCAAGATAAAATCTCTTAGATATGATAATGGTGTAGAATATATCATATCATAGCTGCTGCAAATTTTTTCATACAATGGAATCCAAATCCAGCACACAGTCCCCTATACACCTCAACAGAATGGTGTAGCGGAGAGGAAACACTGAGCGTTGAAAGAGATGGCTACTTGTATGCTTGAGTCAAAAGGTTTGACTTTAAATATTTGGGATGAGGACATGAATTTTTATGCATACATTCAGAACAAATTTCCACACTCATTCGTCAAAGGTAAAACTCCTTTCGAAGCCTACACTAGTCACAAGCCTGATGTATCACATCTCAGGGTTTTCGGGTCCACTGCATGGGATAGAATTCCAATTGAGAAGAGAAGATATGTGGAACCACAAAGTACTAAGTGCATACTCATTGGATATGATGAATAATACAAAGTATACAAACTCATGGATATCATATCCAAAATAATATTCATCGAGAGAAGTGTCCAATTTGAAGAACCGCTTCATGTTCTCCAACTAGTGGAGGAATAAATTGCAAATTGCTTTCTCTTCTAGTATTTATGATATTATGTCTAATATTAATGAACATGAAGAATCAGGTCTGAATTCAAATCCAGATGATCCCCCTAAATTTCCAAAGAGAGCAGTGTTGATGCCTCAGGGGTGCAGGGTAAGTGCGAGGTGCTGGAATGGGTGCCAAGGCACACAACAGGGGATGAAAACCCAGCCAAAGGCTTCAAAAGACCCTACGCAAGGGAAATTCTATCCTTGAGCTGTTTGGTGTGGTAATCACCCATGGATATTTGGCCTCCGCTGGCACTCTATGAGTAAAAGATTTGATCTTGAAAGATCAGTTTTCCTATAACAGAAAACGGAGCATAAAAGCTAACTAAAGAAATTATCTTAAACTACCTAAGGTAAGAACCTAATCTAAGTCAGATTTGACCTAAAGGGGAAAATGATATTGTGCAGATCAAAATTGAAGTGTGACGAACAAGTAATGAGTTCCTTGAACAGAAATGTCTTCAGGTTCTTCACTTATTAATTTAAAGTTTTATCAATTAAGAAATTAAATGACAATTCTTCAAAACGTTTGAGCTTATTCAAATACCTGATCTGTAATCATTGTGTTAATTGAAAAATTAACATTTGATTATACATGTTTATTTGCATCGAATTATTTCTAGAAATATAAAAAGGAAAACGTTCAATTAAAGAAATTTAATAGAATAGTTTTGAGCATAATCCGAACATACAGAGAAATCAATATGAGAGATCTTATGCATTAAGGAACGTCCTGCAAAGGATTAAACACATAACTGATGACGAATTTGAAACATGAACTTAGCAATTACCAAAGAAATTTGAAGAACAATAGGAGGTGAATTAAAAGATAACTTTCCCGAATAGAGAAGTCTTGTACAAAAATTACAATGACTCTGATAAACAGAGTATCTTCAGTCCAAACTCCCACTGAATTGCAATTCCAAAATTTCCAACCCCATCCTAAGAGAAACTTTCTTCCTTTTATACTAAATTTACATCAGAGTTCTAAAAGGAGAGATTCTAAAAAATAGGGATTACAAAATCGGGTATAACCATCGATCTAAGAAATTTTAATATTTTTAAGCTCAAAAGATTTTCCGCCACATTTCATAAAAAGAAAGACTTTTTCTTCAATCTGATAAGGTTTCGTGGCACCATAAAAATTTAATCATAGATTGTTCACTAACATCGATAGGTGGTGTGGCTTACAGAGCATCCGTTGTAGGAAATTCGGGGTCGGAGAACCCGCTGTCAAAAATAGAGAAATCCATTAGAGGATTTACTTCGGGAATGGTAGTCGGCACGTCAGGTTCTTCATTGATTATAAAGTCCTGTATAACATCGGTATCAAGATCAGTTGATCCCTCCAAAATTTCCTTTCTTTGCTTTTCGGGGTAGTGAATGTAGGCAGACAAAGTCTTGAAGTTTTCTTCACTGCTACCGCTGCTAAGATCAAGAACACCTGCATCAAACGGTGGTGACAACATTTCTTGATATAACAAGGGGTAGAGCTCTTCATTTTCAATATGAACGTTAGAAAATTCACCATCTGCATGAAAATTGCTCATTCTGAATGAGTCTCGGATAAAAGGATGTAAGAAGAATGCCAAACAGAGTGTTCCATGTTTCAGAAGGAAATGGATAAACTAGAACTTTCATGTTAATTGCTATTTAAAGGCCAGCAAGCAGGTCGATGATAATCGGGCAGGGAAATCTGCAATGATTAAAGTTATCCAATTAATTCATTGTAATTACTTCAATTGTAATGACAAAAGATGAGGTATGTGTCAGTCGGATCAAAGCCTGTGCAAAGTACAAGTTCAATTACTGCTTGCATGATTTGGAACTGCCTTTACGATCACATCGTTATAAGCCATCTCCTATCAATAATTATGACTGGTGATTAATAATAGAGACGAAGGTTATGGTAGCAAAGCTGACATCCAAAAAACGATCTTGACTAAGAGTTCCAGTACACAGGCTATCAACTCTTCGCACGTAACAAATCTGATCATTAAGATGTAGAACAAAAAATGACAAGATGTCAAGCTTGGGTTCAGACATGGCGGTTGGAAGAACCAGCTTTCAAAAGACAAGGTGGTAAAACCTGACTTAACTGATTACCCGAAATTGACATGACCGCTAGATTATAACAGATGGACGACGGAGATTAACTGGAGCGGAACGTAGAATCAGGCTCAAAAATTTTCAGGAAGTTCTTATTCAAAGATCCCGCGAGTCGAAACCCGGACGTACAGTTTTGCGGGTTGCGGGTCTGCAAATGGAGGTAAAAAGGATTTCCGAAAGCCGAAATCCGACTGTGCGGGTGGCGGGCTTTGGAAACATTGAACCGTGACGTAAAATAACCATCCTGAAAGCCGCATTCCGAAATTACGGGTCACGAGTTTTGGGAGCACGCATCAAATAAACGAAAAACCACAATCCCAAAAGCCGAATGCCTCCATTGTGGGGTTCGGGTTTTGGGGTAATTATTTTCAATCTAAATAAAGAATGATTCCGCAACCCGCAACCGTCGAGTTGCGGATTTCAGAATCAGCAAAATCAAAACATAAAATAGCAGTCCCGCAACCCGCATCTATCGGGTTGCGGGTTTCGGGTTCCCCAAATGTCGGGTTTCGGGATGAAGATAACAGTCAACAACATACTCAAAATTTTGGCTCTTTTCAGATCGAAACACTTTGGAAGAAATAATCAAACCCTTACAAACAAGTAGACCAAAGGCATGGGTAAAGAATTTTAGAGATAAAATCAAAATCTAAAAATTTAAAGATGACTCACCCAACTACCTTTGCATTTATTAAAATTGGGGGGATCCCATGCTTGGCTAAGCATGGGATCTGTTGTGGCCACAACATGCAGAAAAGACTTCACATCTGCCGGTTCCAACATTGGAAATCCTACCGATCCAAGGAGAACTCGAGTAGACTTTCAAAGAGCAGGTATGTATCTTTCATATGCTGATGCATTGCTGTCGTAAAAGTGGTTTTTTATGGTTGGTTCAAATCCAAAATCATAATACCATGCCCACCTAGATCCGAGATAGAAAAACACCATGGATGAAGAGTACAATTCTCTTCAGAAAAATGCAACATGGGAGTAGTTTCACTTCCACCTGGGAGGAAATTTGTTCAATGCAAATGGGTCTACCGAACCAAGGTTTTTGTTGATGGTTCAACCTAAAAATACAAATCTAGGTTGGTGGTGAAATGTTTCTCACAAGTCCAAGGTGTGGACTACACAGAAACTTTTGCATTGGTTGCAAAAATGGACTCAATCCGACTAGTTTTGGAAATTTACGCATCCAAGCACTGGCAGGTGCACCACATGGATGTGAAGAGTGATTTTATTCATGGGGTGTTGGGTTATAAACCTCGTTCTTTAACTTTCTTGTGTTGACCCGGGTTCTGCGCAGTTCTGGTCCAACAAAACCCTTCTTCACCGGCCCTTTCGACAACAACCTGCGAACAAGCTGAGGTCTCACCCGAGGTGAAATTTATGGGGGGTTATAGAATTAGGTTTCTGCAACCGGGTGATGCGTGGTTAACAGAATGGGGGATTGCGTGAAGTTTCACCTACTTTGTGGCTATCACTTATACTATGGCGCACTCTGGGACTGCGCACTTTGAGACTGTGATGCACCTGCAACAATTAATTAATAAAAATATGCGAAATAGCAGAAATGAAAGAACTCAGAATCACTTTTATATTGATCACAGGCCACTTCGAGGGGGCAACCTCCTATGAGCAAGCTCAATACAAATAACTTCACGGTGCCTTCATAGGTCTCAACACACACTTATATACTAAGTCTAGGCGCCAATACTATGGATCAAAACCATGGGCCACTACAAACTATGGATCAACAATACTACGGGCGACTTACAAAGCATATGTGCCAACAACAATAACATAAACTATTGATCAACAAATTCTATGGGACGACTTACAAAGCATATGCGTCCAACAACAATATACTAACAAAGTAAAGGCATGGGTTCCTAACAGAGACAACCACTTAAACAATATGACAACGCAACTCCAGGATGCGCTAATTCTTAAAAATAACACACCTTATAGGCTTCGCTGATTTAGTGTAATTATGCATTCAACATACGGGACTGTGCACCTCACGACTCATGCAATATGGTGAAATACAATGCAACCACGCACTTCCAGTACTGCGCTTTCAGGGAATCACACTTAACACAGACTTTGTTGGCTTAGTGTTTACCCAAATAACTCATGCATTCATCATATTCAGAATTACTTGCACATTCAACATTCAAGCATATATGTTCGACACTTAACATATCATTCTCATCACTGATTCATATGGAAAATACATATAAAAGCGAAGATACATATAACTATAAGCATGTACTTAACCATAAACAAATAAAATACACAGATTCAGTCACACAATATGGTATTTACGTGGTTCACCCCCCAGATGGAAGCTACGTCCACGAGAACTGTTGATTATATTAATGGGAAGGGTTCAACAGTTCCAGATTGCGCACTCAACTGCAAACTCTTCTCTCTACAATAGGTCTCTGTGCATGCAGTTGTAGAGCCTCTTTACAATACTCAGTCTCTCAATAGAGATCAATAAAGACAACTTAGAGATAAAAAATCAACCCTTCCCTTACAAAATTGCCCCCTTTTATAGATCGTGCCCTTAGGTCACGTCTTTACAATGCATATGGGCCAAAAACCCTAAGGTTACCAAAACTGGTGCGGTTACCCCGCCAACCCGGCCTATCGTAGTCGACAGATGCTCCACTCGCCTCTAGCTACTTTGCTGGGCCACTCGTGGCTCTAACTCCCTTTTGACAGCCACAGTCCTCATGGAACGACTCTAACTGCATAGTGCCATGTCGCTTTCCATCCCTATGGACTTCCTATTGCTATCGACTCGTGGCTTTACTTCTAACAGTTTCCGCCACTCTAACTGACAAGTCGCTTTCAACCGCTTCCACGTTGCTCCTTACCCAACTCCCGGGATTCATGGAGTCACTTACCCAAAACAGGTCACTTTCGACCACTTCCTTTACTTATACTCTTTTCCCAAAATAACTGCTGCGCTGGAATTGTGCATAAGCAAAACTACGCTATGCTCGGACTTCGTGTTTCCACTGCGCTTTGCTCAGACTGCGCGTCGCCAAAAATGTGCTTCTTCAAAATCGTGCCAACTTGGGCCATGCCGAACATGCCCCTAACACTTACTCGTGGATCGTCCCTGATCCACTTGCGCTGGGTGACTTTGGGTGCGTACCCTCGGAGGTACTCAACTTCGCAGTGAAGTCGTGCAAAGTAGCGGTGAGCTCTTTAACCGTTTCCTTCGCCTTATGCTCAAACTCTTTAATGGTCTCGAGCATTGCCTGCAAGACTTGTTCTTTCACTATGCCCTCCGTGGTCTGAATTTCTATGAACTTTCCATCAACGTGCTCCATTACAGCCCGACAGTCGTTTCACATTAATGAACTAGCATGACCACCCGCCATCAATTATTGCATGTCAGCGTGTTAATCCCAACGTTACATTTCATACCCGAGACTTGACATTATAACGTTGTGCTTTGATAAAGGAATCACAAGTTTCGTTTGGTCCTAAGTGGAGTTCAAATGTCATAGGGATGGTATCACTTGACCCACGACACTATACAAACATTTTAGATCGACCTTCTAATTGTTATCTAATCCCAAAGTTTTGTTTGTAGAACTAAATATAAATGTTAGAACTTAGATGTTTAGACTTAGGATAACTATGGTCATATTTTGATATAGTTTGTATTTATTGCTAATCAACATTTATATACTATCTTGTATAGTTCAACTTTATAAAATCATAATAATTATAGTCATTAGACACTAGACTTAGACCTTAGTCTAGTGACTTCGTCAGCATACTTATAAATGTCAACAGCAGATGTATAGGTAGTCTTTAGTTAGAAATTCTTGAAGAGCTTGGAAAAAGAGTAACACAAAGTTAATCGGAAACTTATGTATGCTAGTTTTCTCTTCTCACTTCAAACTGAGATATGACGTTAAAAGTACTTAGTTCCCCCAAGACGATAAAAGCCAGCTACCGTAACATTCAAAATCTTAATAACGAAACTGACAGTTCAATGACAAACTTGGACGATACTGTTCTAAAAGCAATGAAGTCGTAAAATGACATCTGAAAACAGTAATTATTACAGTGGCAACCATACCTGCTTACTCATGGCGGATCGCAACAAATTTCTAACATTTTATTTATTTGCGATCTTGAATTTGAAAATTACTCGGACCTTGTTTTTACGTAGCCATAAAATATCTTACCTGCCATCTGCACATAGGATAGTCAAGATGCTTTAACGTTCAGCTAAGTAAGCTCCAGGGTACCTTGTAGGACACCCTTTCATCAAAAGTCAAACTGTCAGCATCTATGCAAAAGAAAAACAGTGTCGCATCTCACTGCAGATCTTTTAATACATTATTATCATATTCATGTTTATTAATTACACATTCAAGCTGTCATTATCTTTATGTTGCTAATACAGAAATTAAAGCATGCTTAGTACAACAACTATACAACTAATGTTGTTGTAATCATAATATTTATTTCGCAATTATTGCCATCTTAATTAATGTTGTTATCAATCTCAAATGTTATTTCCGCAAGTATTATTATCAGATTAATGCTATTTCAAAAGTTTTAAATTTTTATGAAATTTCGAGATGTTACATGTGGTATCAGAGCACAGATTCGAACACTAGGCTTGAATGAGGTCCAAAACATGCAACAGAAGATTTTTTTTTTATACAACAGAAAATTATTCTAACTGAAAAATTTTATTATCATGTTTTCTTCAGAAATTATTTTCAATTACAGGTATGGAGAACTCAGTTGAACATTTAAGTGACAGATTTCAGCCAAACAGTCACAGTTCAGGACTGCACTTTGTAGAGGAAGGTCACGGGGAGTTAAATAACAGTTCAACGGAGCTGTTACGTGCCTTTCAAGAATTAAAGGTAGAAATCAAATCTGTGAAACAAGATAATGAAAAGATTCTGCAAGCACAAGAACAACTCAATCAAGTCCTATTTGAACACAACCAGACAGAGGAACAAGAGAGAAACAATGAAGATATTTCCAAAGTTGAGGACATGCCTCACACTGATAAAATTAAGAACATAAAAATCAGCGAAGTAAAAGGCAGCTCAACCTCATCCGGAGATGCTATTGCAGAACACAAAAAGAAATGTAATTATACTAGTGACAACAGTGAAGAAGAATCCAAACCAAGAAGGAAAAATCATAAAGAATATGAGTAGATTTCTAGAGAATTCAAGAAGATAAGACCTCCAACCTTCAATGGAGAAACTGAGAAAGGCGAGACAGTTGAAGCTTAGCTATCAAGGATGAATAAATACTTCCATATCTACAACAATTCAGAGTTATTAAAAGCAAAAATGGTCATATATAAGTTAACCGGAAAAGCGGATATCTGGTGGTAGGATGTCAAAAGGGTAAAGGGCATCAAGGATAAAGATGTAAGCTGGAGTGCTTTCAAATGATATTTCAAAAAGAAGTATCTATCTGAACAGTACTACGAAGAAAAATCTAAAGAGTTCTACGATTTGAAGTTGGGAGGTATGAACATGAAGGAATTGAACAGTAAGTTTCTGAACTTACTGAGATATGTACCATACTTCATAGAAGAAAAACCAAAAATTCAAAGGTACTTGAGTTGTTTACCTTTCAGCATTAAAGACAAAATTGAGTATGACAGTCCTAAAACATTAGAGGAGGCTATGAGGAAGGCAATTTTCTGTTATGATACAAATCGGAAGAGAGAGGGTATGTCCAATTGGAAAAATCATAAGCCCAACAATTTTGAACAGAAGAAGAAAAATTTCATATTTAGTGGGAATTCCAGATTCCAAAGGAACAATTTTCAAAATCGAAATTCCCAAGGGAATAATTCCAGAAATAATTCACAGCAGAATTCCATAGCACCTAAAAATGCATCTAATACTGCCAAGACCAGTGAGCCAAAGACACATATTAAATGTTTTGAATGTCAAGGACCCCATTACGCATCAGAATGTCCCTTAAGGAAGCGGAAGGAAAACAACATCAACTCTATACAAACCGAACCTACTGTTGGAGACGTAGCAAGGGAAATGCCAAGAATTAACGCAACACTTAATAACAGGGAAGCATATCATCAAATCTCCATGGTAGAGATTGAAGGTATGATACATGAGCATCCTGTTACTGTTTTAATTGACCCAGGTGCCAGTTTAAGTTATATATCACCAGATGTTGTGGAAAGTCTTAAACTGAAAACTGAAAAGTTTAGTAAATCATGGCTAGTTAGACTAGCAACTGGAACAAAGAGGAAAGTTACAGATTTTATATAAAACTATGTTTTATCCATGAATCATTTGCAAACACAAATCAAGTTAAATATTCTACCTTTAAGTTCTTATGATATTATAGTTGGGATGGACTGGTTAGAAGCCCATCATGTCATCCTAGACTGTTATGGAAAAAGTTTCAGATGCTTAAATGATGAAGGGAACTGTAGAAATAAAAGGCATTCCAAGGAAGGTAACCCTTAGACAAATTTCAACCATGCAAGTTAAGAGGGCAGTTAGGAAGGGATGCCAAATGTTTGTAGTAAACGTGATAAATGATGAGATTATGGATAAAGAGGACAAACTGAAATTAGAGGACATACCTTTCCTAAAAGATTTTAAAGATGTATTTCCTGAGGAGATTCTAGGATTACCACCCAAAATAGATTTAGATTTTACCATAGAGTTGATACCAGGAGCAATACCAAATTAAAAAGCTCCATACATAATGAATATACTGGAGTTAAACAAATTAAAATCTCAGTTGAAGGAACTTATTGACAAGAAGTATATTAGACCAAGTGTGTCTCCTTGGGGAGCACCTGTCATCTTCGTTAAGAAGAAAGATGGAACATTAAGACTGTGCATAGATTATCGCCAGCTTAATAATATGACGATCAAGAATAGATACCCGTTGCCCTGCATAGATGATCTATTTGATCAGCTGCATGGAGCAACAATATTTTCGAAGATTGATCTAAGATCAGGGTATCATCAAGTAAGGGTTAAGGATGAAGTTATTTTCAAAACAGCTTTCCGAACTCGGTATGGACATTACGAGTTCGTAGTCATGCCGTTTGGCTTGACTAATGCCCCGGCTGTATTTATGTGTTTGATGAATAATATTTTGCAAAAGTACTTAGACAAATTTGTTGTTGTGTTTATAGACAATATTTTAGTGTATTCAAAAAGCAAAGAAGAGCATGATGAACATTTACGGATTATCTTACAAGTAGTAAGAGATCATCAATTGTATGCCAAATTTAGTAAGTGTGACTTCCACAAAGACAAAATTCAGTATCTAGGACACATAATTTCAGCATAAGGAATCTTGGTTGACCCCAACAAGATAAGGGCCATTAATGACTGGCCGGTTCCTAAAGATGTGTCGGATGTAAGATCATTTATGGGCATTACTGGGTATTACAAAAAGTTTATAGCGAATTTTTCAAAAATTTCCAACCCCATAACTTCCTTGCAGAAGAAAGGGAAGAAATTTGTTTGGGATCCGAAATGTACTGAGATTTTTAAGAAATTAAAGGAACTATTGACGACAGCACCTATCTTGAAGATAGCTGACCCCAACAAGGATTTTGTAGTTTTTACAGACGCATGCAATGATGGACTCGGTGGAGTCCTGACACAGGAAGGACATGCGATAGCATATGAATCTAGAAAGCTGAAAGTACATGAAAAGAATTACTCTACTTATGATTTAGAGTTATTAGCAGTTATTCATGCCTTAAAAATGTGGTGTCATCACCTTATTGGCAGAAAGTTTACATTATTAACAGATAACATGGGTCTGAAATATTTATTGGATCAGACAAACCTGAATGCTAGACAAGCTAGATGGTTGACGTTCTTAAGCGAGTATGATTTCGAAATTCAGCATATTAAAGGAAAAGAGAACAAAGTTGCAGATGCCTTGAGTCGCAAGGCAAAACTAAATTTCATTTCAGCAATCAGTAATTATTCAACTGATTTGGAAAATCAGGTTCTGGAAAAAGGTGAAACAGACGAAGAATACAGAAAAATGAAGGAAAAGACAGCCAATAACAGTTCTGAAAATTGTATGGCAGATTACAGAATTAAGGAAAATGGTCTATTACTGTATAAAAACAGATTATATGTACCAGATATACCGGAAATAAAATTTCTGATATTAAATGAGATGCATAAAAGTCACTATTCTGGTCATCCAGGATATCAAAAGACCATCACTATGCTGAGAAAAGTATACTATTGGCCCAGAATGAAAGATGAATTAGCAGAATACATCGCAAAATGTTTGGACTGTCAAAAGGTGAAGGTTGAACACCAACATCCTGCTGGATTGTTGCAACCATTACCAATACCAAGCTGGAAATGGGAAGTGATCAACATAGATTTCATTACTGGATTACCTAAAAATCAGAAACAACATGATTCTATCATGGTGGTGGTGGACAAACTCAGCAAAGCAGCACATTTCATACCAGTAAAGACCACACATAAAGCACCAGGCATTGAAAATATTTTTATGAAACAGATTTTTAGACTGCATGGAATACCAAAGGTAATAATTTCAGATCATGACTCGAAGTTTACAGGAAACTTCTGGAGGTCACTGTTTAAGGTATTGAATACAAATTTAAATTTCAGTACAACATTTCATCCACAGACAGATGGACAGATAGAAAGGGTAAATCAAGTGTTAGAAGATTTATTAAGAATGTATGTTAAGGATCAGCCTGGTAAGTGGGAAGATTATCTGCACTTAGCAGAATTTGCATATAATAATCATTATCATACATCGGCCAGACTTAGTCATTTTCAAATTCTTTATGGTAGGAAATGTAATAAACCTGTTTCGTGGAATGATCTAGTAAATAGAGTTGTTTTAGGACCTGAATTATTGCAAGAGTTAGAACTAATTGTGAAACAGGTGCAAGGACATTTAAAAGCTGCCCAAGATAGGCAGAAAAGTCAAGCAGATTTGAAAAGAACTCATAAAGAGTTCCAGGTGGGTGAACATGTGTTCCTTAAGGTAAGACCAAAAAAGAGTTCACTGGAATTGGGAAGCTATGCCAAGTTGGCACCCAGGTATTGTGGTCCTTTTGAAATATTATCTAAGATTGGAGCAGTGGCATACCAACTAGCATTGCCACCTAACTTAAAAATACATAATGTTTTTCATATATTGTTTTTAAAGAAATATGTGCACGATACTACTCATATTGTAAACTGGAATGCTGTACAGGTGGGACAAGATGGAGATTTTTCGGTGGAACCGGATTGTATCCTCGGAAGGAGGGAAACTATTCTCCTGAATCGTAGCATTGGGCAAGTGAAGGTGCAATGGAAGCACCTTATCCCAGATGAGGCAACCTGGGAGTTGGAGAGTAGTATGCGGGTAGCATACCCAACTCTATTTCAAGAACACTCAAGGAGTGATTAGCCAACATCGAGGACGATGTTGAGACGTAAGGGGGGGTGTATGTCACCTACCCAAATTCCTGAACATTATTATTTATTTGCAAAAATACTTTATGTTAAAATTTAATTACAAGTTTTGTAATTATGATCAGTTTTGATCATGGATGAATGTAATTACTGAATATTATTATTTAAATAAATTAATTAGGAGAAAAACACCCAAGAGGACTGTTGAATGAGTGTTCACTGGCCCACTAGGAGGAATGGAAGCTGTTGGAAGGTATGGGACACATGGAAGCAGTTGCATCACACCACTAACTATTGGTTATGGGAAAACTACCCCTGAAAATAGGGCATTATCCCCCAGGTGGAGGGAGTGAGAAGGCAACTCATTTAGTGACCCAGTAACATCAGAAAAGGCCTAGGCAACCTATAAAGGCAAATTCGAATTGGGCAGGCAGCCCTTAATCAATATTTCTACAGAATATTTTCCTCTTGTAAATCAGGTGATTTCAAGAGAGATTCGAATAGGGAGGTTAGTGGTGATTGAGAAACTTAAGTCTGCATATTACTGAGGAGAAACAGAGTGGTAGGAGCAAGTCTTTTGTATTGCTACCTATTGAAGATTCAGAAGATAACTATTACAGCAAGAAGAAGTCCTAATTCCTGAAGTTTCTTCCTCCTAGTGGTTCAGTAAACAAGCTAGGGGGTCCTAATACAGCATTTGACTGTTTTCAGGAATTGGTTGGGTGGAACAGTCTTCTTAGGCTGTTTGTTGTCCTACAGATTTTTCCAGGTTCTATAAGTTTTCTAAACTTATTCTCAGTAAATATTTTTGTTTTTGTTTAACTATTATTTTCTTTCTATCTATTTGCAAAAGGAATCTAATTCTAGAAATGTTTGAGTCTGAATGTTTAAGTTTAATGTTAAATTGATAAACCATTATCCCCATTTTTCCACATGCTATTTGGGAGCATCGTACTCTAGTAGAGATATGCAAATTAAATATAGATGAAAAGATAGGCATATAGCCATTGATTCGATAAGTTAATTATAGTTTGAGTTTTGTTTCCTTTCCTATCCTACAGCTAATAATAGAAATAATGATAGTATAAATATCTAATCTAATACAAAATGTTTTATTTTCCTCAAAAGCAATCATTGTTTAAATTCCTGTTCAATCAACTTGTAATACATTTAACATAACTATGTACATAGGAAGTAGATAAAATTACATTCTGTATGTTATTTTAAGATTGCTGCAATTGAATAGAAAATACATTCATTTCATCAAGTTGGAAACAATAGTTGTTCACACAAATTTCATACTTTATACATTTCACTCACACATTGTTTCATTGTATTTATTTCATCATCATTATGTGTTTAAGAAATAAATTATAGACAAAGCTTTGATTTACACAGTCTTTACATTTGCTACATTGAACACATACATTGTTTCTATTTCCTATTATAAGCATTGTGTTGATTATCATTCTAACAATTAAAGGAAAATTTATAAACATCACTTTGTCATTATCCTTTTATTTCATTCTTAGATCTGTAGAAATTGCAAGCATTATTCGTAATTTTGTTTAACTCATTTTCAAAACCCTAGTTAAGTCCAGTCTTCCTCTATCATCGTATTTTCAGTAGAAAACTTTATATTTTATACAAACTGTGGATCGAACCCTATTTGACATTTTATGTCTCGTTTAGTTTTTCTTTTCCAAACAGAAGTACGAATTAGGGTTTGTCCCTATTCATTTCTTTTGCAAATGAAAGTAAAAATCCTTTTGACATTTTAAATTATCTACTTTGCCAAACAAGAAAACACGACATCAACTTACAGTACCAGGTTGAACCACACAAGACATCTACATAAAACTTCAAACATATATTATTTTCATTGACGAGTACGATGAAGTCTAGTTTATCCAAAGAACGAGCCCTCGGCTCCTTTTTTTACTGCCATAACTAAAAATGATACTAGGCGAGTTTCACAGATCCGTAGATGTTACAACAAGACAACCTCAAAACGAAGTTAACGCTCTCAAACAAACTTTTTAAAATATGTTTGCAAAACAAGTTTATACAGGGTTTTTCCCAAAGGATCAACAGTCGAAAGAGCTCAAACACTCAAGCATCGACGAGTTACAAACTCTAGTCGACGAACACCAAGTTTGTTTTTAGCATAGAAACCCAGTAACACATAAACGAATGAGAGTCATATCGCTGAACAAAAAATGTGCTTCGAATTTCCTCAAAACATCAACAGCATCAAAACTATAGCAAGTCTTGGTAAGGCCACCACTCATTCTTGAAAACACCATCAACCTTTCAGAGCACCTACAAGGGTTTATAAGAAGACCCGGAGCTTACCAGTTGTAAAACTTGCCATGCTACCAACCATCGCCTGGAACACACTGTTTAACCTGCAACTGACATTTAAAATGAAGGTTAAAAACTAGAAGATTGATATCTTTTCATTTTGTAAATAGAAAAAATTTAAAACGTTACAGAGTTTGTTGTTCGTTAAAACAACGTTACCTTGCTACGAAACTACCCCAGCTTTCCATCTTCGACAATTCCTTATTTGACTCCACACTGGAAACGATACAAGAAAACCCTCGATTCAGTATAGCAAGGTAATAACTTCAACGCATTTTAGAACGACGAGTCCCAGATTTCAACCTTGATAGTATAAAAACTATTTTTTTACAGTCTATCAACGACAATTGTTGTAGGGATGAAGAGCAAACTATGACTATATCAAGACAGAGGTCTCGCGGTCGAACCTCACACAAGCTTAAGCTAAAATTTTGGCAGCCTGTCGGCCATAGGCCGAGAACAATGGAGGCAATAACCCTCATTACCAAACTCTTAAACCAAACCTCGATCAACTCGCTAGGGTTTGATCCAACGATCCATATCAACAGTAATCAACGATAAGGTTTATGCCAACACACAGTGCATTGGGTCGAGCGACTCATTCATTAAATACACTATCACTTCACGCATTTGGAATGCCACAGTGGATCATGCTGGAATGTTCAAATCGGAGGGAGGCTAACTCCAACAGTGACACGATGGTGTCAACATTCACCATTACCATGGTATTGACCTACGTGGATGGACAACGAACCTTGTCATTTGTTTATCATATCAAGACTTCAATGCCAAATCAATGGAGGATCTCCATTACAGCCCGACGGTCGTTTCACATTAATGAACCAGCACGACCACCTGCCATTAGTTATTGCATGTCAGCATGTTAATCCCAACGTTACATTTCATACCCGAGACTTGACATTATAACGTTGTGCTTTGGTAAAGGAATCACAAGTTTTGTTTGGTCCTAAATGGAGTTCAAATGTCATAGGGATGGTATCACTTGACCCACGACACTATACAAACATTTTAGATCGACCTTCTAATTGTTATCTAATCCCAAAGTTTTGTTTGTAGAACTAAATATAAATGTTAGAACTTAGATGTTTAGACTTAGGATAACTATGGTCATATTTTGGTATAGTTTGTATTTATTGATAATCAACATTTATATACTATCTTGTATAGTTCAACTTTATAAAATCATAATAATTATAGTCATTAGACACTAGACTTAGACCTTAGTCTAGTGACTTCGTCAACATACTTATAAACGTCAACAGCAAATGTATAGGTAGTCTTTAGTTAGACATTCTTGAAGAGCTTGGAAAAAGGGTAACACAAAGTTAATCGAAAACTTATGTATGCTAATTTTCTCTTCTCACTTCAAACCGAGATATGATGTTAAAAGTACTTAGTTGCCCTAAAACGATAAAAGCCAGCTACCGTAACATTCAGAATCTTAATAACGAAATTGACAGTTCAATGACAAACTTGGACGATACTGTTCTAAAAGCAATGAAGTCGTAAAATGACATTTGAAAACAGTAATTACTACAGTGGCAACCATACCTGCTTACTCATGGCGGATCGCAACAAATTTCTAACATTTTATTTATTTGTGACCTTGAATTTGAAAATTACTCGGACCTTGTTTTTACGCATCCATAAAATCTCTTACCTGCCGTTTGCACATAGGATAGTCAAGATGCTTTAGCGTTCAGCTAAGTAAGCTCCAGGGTACCTCGTAGGACACCCTTTCATCAAAAGTCAAACTGTTAGCATCTATGCAAAAGAAAAACAGTGTTGCATCTCACTGCCGATCTTTTAATACATTATTATCATAGTCATGTTTATTAATTACACATTCAAGCTGCCATTATCTTTATGTTGCTAATACATAAATTAAAGCATGCTTAGTACAACAACTATACAACTAATGTTGTTGTAATCATAATATTTATTTCGCAATTATTGTTATCTTAATTAATGTTGTTATCAATCTCAAATGTTATTTCCGCAAGTATTATTATCAGATTAATGCTATTTCAAAAGTTTTAAATTTTTATGAAATTTCGAGATGTTACAGAGGTACTTAACTTTTGAGGCGTCATGGATAAAAATAACTAGTGAGGGTGCACTTATGCAAATGGGGGTTACAAAACCAAGTGTAGCCACCAAAAGGGAGTTACAAAACCAAGTGTAGCCACCAAAAGTGAGTTACAAAACCACCAAAGGGGTTCATTTGACAAGTGGAATCCATCCAAACACCAAAGAGGGTGCATTCACCAAGGAAGTCCCACTAAACCATGAATTAGGATAAATTGTACAAGCATAGGTTAAAGTAATCAAAAGTTGGGTCCAATGTACAATGTTTGGGTGACCATCAACTAATAAAGTCACCAAAGCATAAATACAAACCCCCATCAACCAAACAAGTTCTAAAGTGCTAGGAATGCCCCCATTCCCCCTCACCTTGTGGATCTAGACCTCCCATACTCTTTTGTGGTCTCTGGTGTGCTAGTTGTTTTTCATTAATTAATTATTTACAAAATAATAATAATGTATCTAGTTCCTTAAAGACACTTGTTCCGACACCTTGTGTCACAATAATAATAACAATCATTACATATGTCCGGGGCTTAACATACGGGGAATTACATGAAGCACAACCAAGATCTATGTGTGATAAGGAATGCTAACTATAAAGATAAATGTGTGAGGGTTGTTTATCATTCATTTCATAGTGACATTCATCAATCAACTATAATGACATCAATCCATTAATCATATTATGTAAATAGAGAGAAAACACACAATAGATCCATTAGATGAAAAAAATAGAGACATATAAATTTGAGGGGGGGTAAAAAAATCCTTCAATTTATTATAAATAGCTTCCATTACATCCAATAAATGGATCTATGGCCTTATAACAATTGTGGAAATACCCATCACAGTATCATACAAAATAGAGAATAAAACCCAATTACCCAAAACCCAAATACATCATCTTCTGCTATGGCTCTGTCTTCGATATGTGCTCTTTTGCTATGCTTCTTCTTCGTCTCTCATCATCTCATTCTTCTCTTCCACTTGCATATTGTTTCATTATATACTTGTCGGGGAGAGTCCAAAACTATTGCAGTTGTTAGAGGCTTTCCACAACTCTCACTCCGTTTCTCCTTACTTCCTTTTATGATCCTTTCCAAAAACAAAGGATCCCACGGGCCTCAAACACAAGGGTTAAATCGCCCTCGATTCAACTCGACTATGTTCCTAATCTTGCGTGTCATTTGGTATTGGATCTTTAAACAAAGGGGCCAACTCTGGTATTGAACAACATTGGTGTACCACCTCTGGTACTAAACAACATTGGCATTTAGCTTCAATATGTGAGACACCAAAGAAAATTAACATATGTTGGAAGTATGTGCCATGCCCTCAATAAAGTTTGTCTCTCCCCTAGTTGTGGCATTATAGAGAAAGAAATGGCATATTGTTGCTTTGTATTCAAAATTTGCAGTGTTGTTGACCTCTTTGGGAGAGTCATCAAGCTCATAAAATTGGTAGTTTCTCTTTCAACAAGAGACTAGATTCCTTGAGAAAGTATTCCAGTCAACCATAACAAAAAGGAGACTAAGAAATAAGGATGGAGCATATTTACTAATACCGATAGAGCCATCTAGTGTGACTTGGTATTCCAAATTTTCATCTCTCCTACTACCCTTCTCAACGTCATTGGTGAGCTCTAAGTATGGGTTCCTAATGAGGGCAACTAGACTAGGAGCCTACTTTAATTATCAAACCAGGGGACGTACAAACTTTAGAGGTACTGGCACTATATGTGCTCTCTAGGATAGTCTTTGTCGAAGTTGGGTGTTTGTATCAATGTTTTTAAGGAGTTTCCAAAAAAGAGATTAAATGAACTGTAAACAGTATGGTTTAATCTATGGAGGAGAAATTCCTATGCTAAGAAATTCAAATACTGAAAGCAGGAAATCTATGGCTAAGAATTTGAATGCAGGAAACAGTAAATCTATTTTTAAGAATTAACTTGCTGAAAACAATAAAAATTATATTATGGAATTGAATGTTGGAATTATAATAGATCTATTCTAAAGTGATGAAAGCTTGATCTTTAATCTAAGGGGTACTTACTGTAAATCGAATGCATAAAACTCAAAGTTTGATCTAACATAATCTAATGCTAAAGCTAAACTCGGAATGCCATTATCTAATGCTACAATTTTTAATCAAATCATTAAGGAGTGAATGTCATCATGTAACCAATAAATACTGAAAGAAATCAATCTCTATAAGCAGTTCTAATAATGAAATGAATACATAGGCTGAAGATCTAGATCGCTGCTTCAGAAGTAAATGCAAGTACATAGAGAAATGGGTGTTAATTATGCCTTGGCAGAATGTTGCTACATGACTACAGACACAGCGTTATCATACTACAGAATGTGTTGTAATGAACTACGGAATCAGAAGTGTTCAACTACTACAAAAATCAAATCGTGTTATTTAGACGCTATTTAGAATACTCTCATCTGCAATATAAATTCAACCAATGCACAACACATAATGAGAAATACATGTACTGCAAGATCTCCTGACTTATGTGTTGGAGGGGCCCTCTCCAACCCATACTCAGGAGTGAAAGGAACTTATAAATGTTGAATCGTAGGTAACATAAAGTCTTTATTTAAAATAGAAACTGCATAGTTTAAAACCAGGTCTGTAACCCAACTGTCTTGATAGTCTGAAACGTAAAACAATAATTCTTCAAAATAGCAGCAGGGGCCTCTTGCTACCCGAGAGGTCCATATTTATAAAATCCTAATGCTTAACCTAACAAAAATGTCTAACTGCCGATTCTCTTTGAACAGGAGTTCGTTCTCTACAGATCAGGAAAAAGGCACTGAGTTTGGTGATGTTCTTCCATTTCTTCACTTGATTCACGCGTTATCCTTTAATACACCTACACCTGCTCATTCAACCTCATTTTTCATGCAATTAGCTCATAGCAACGCTTTTCAAAACATAACAGAAATAATCTTTTAAACACTTCATTAAATAATTAAGGTATAAATCATTTTCCCACTAATGAGTGTATTTTTACAACCTTTCTTGTGCTTTACTGGTGGGAAAAGAAACTATCAGATACTTGAAATGGGGACTCATCAGTCATAATGTAAAAAAGCTAATAATTACTTGGGCCATAGGGATTCGAGTTCTATTGGGTAGCGGTGGCAACAAGGGGACTGAGAGAGTGAGGTGTGGATGAACAATAGTGCGAGTGTTAGATAGAATGGATGAGCTTGAGTTTCTTGATGGTCTTCGTAGTAAGGCCATAATCTCTTGCTCAACTTTATTCATCAAAATATTCTTCTAGTTCCATATAGTGGGAGAAGTCAATGAGGTGTCATCTACAGGAACAACTGAACATGGTCGAATGGGATAATATGTCTCATACAGTAACAGGGGGATAAACATAGGGGATGGAAGGACTATCTACATGGATACAATAGGGTGGGATATGAGGCCAGAACTTATTGGCATAATGTGATGGCTTGGCTTGGGGGAATACACTCTTATATAAAGACATGGAATGATTGTAGGGTGGTGTTTCATGTTGCATGGATTGGATAAAGAAATGATGCTTTGAGATTTCGTGATAGGTGGAGATTGTGATGATTGCAACTGCATAGGTTTAAGATAACGGTTTAGTATACAAAATGCTAGAAGCATGCATGTGAGGGTTGAGCAATGATGAGTGACTTAGTGGTGTAATCACATGGATGGGAATGAGGGGTTGCCAATAGTGATTCCAAGCTAAGGTGGCATAGGTTTACAATGACTACACACTAATTTCCATGAAGCAATTGAAAATTCACACGTGCAGGCTGCAGTTCGATGGATCTGATAAGACAACTGTATTGATATAGCATGGCACTGGAGGTATATGAGATGGGATTGGTGGGTCCCCCCGATCCACAATGGTTTGAAATAACTGCAATGAACTAAACTGAACAAAATAAATAAGAACTAAAATTCGAAAAATCATGGGACTGAAAAATAACCTAACTCCTAACTAACTCACTCCCAGTGCCAGGAGTGATCTTTTGTAGAATTACTGGGAAGAAACGTAGGGTTTCAGGCTTGCACCATTCACCCAACCTATATGTAAGCTACAATTGAGTTGTGCGAGCTTAACAAATCTAGATTATTTTATTTGTGCAACAATGAAAGGTCTGAGCCAATGAATTTGGAGTTTTCCTAGATTCTCCATGAACTTATTTTCATATAATAAAACTTGAACTCCTTTGTTAAATTGTTCCTGCTAGATATGCTTGTCATGCCAAGCCTTATATTTCTCTTTTTCAATTTTCATGTGATAGTCATCCAAGAAGTAAGATTCTTCAAGTTCCATCAGTTCCGTAAGGCATTTCGTAATTGAATCTTCCTCTATCATATGTGTTGCGTGCACTTTATAGAGGCTTGTAACCACAAATACAATAAAAAAAATTGCTTCTCTCCCATATACAACCTAAAACAACTCTTATTTATGTAGTTTCTTTGTAGTGGTTTTGTAGGCCCATAATATAGCTGGTATTCAATCTTCCTTATTTGCACAACATTCTTTTGTGAGGGTGATATCCATCATTTTATTGCAAGCTTATATGGTGCCATTTGCTTGTGGGTAATAGGGACTGCTCTTATGGTGTTGTATCAAGAATTATCTTGTCAATTCTTTAGTGGTGGTGTTCAAGAAGTGATTACCTTGGTCACTTGTGAGGATTTTGGGACACCCAACTTAGTAATGATGTTCTCGTAGATAAAGTGGGCTATTGTTCCTACACACTACATAGAAGTGATTGATAGGTGCTACTTTGGCCAATCTAGTTAGGTAATCTATTGTGGTAATGATATAATGGGATTTAGAGTGTTTCACCAATAGATTAATATGTACCACAAAATCAACTTCCCATTTTTCAGATGGATGCAATGTCTGCACTAGTTGGAGTGGAGGTTCATCCCTTTGAGATAACTTACCAACACACTCGAAGACATCACATTTCCTAGTATATTCCTTAGCATCTTTGAACATCGTTGGCCACCAAATTCCTTTGTATATTCCTTAGCATCTTAGCATCTTTTGTCCTGTAGTTTTTTGCTTACATGTCAAAAAACACCACAAGTGTGGCATTCCCACTTAATGCTCTGTCGCTCATGATGTAGTATGCATCATTGTAAAATTTCATTAATTCCAAACTTATAGAGATGTCCCACAATCAATTGGTAATCTGTAGCTCTAGCAACCAAGTGGCATTTCTACAATGCAGAATAATGACAGGTCCCTTCCCGATTGTTAGGAATAATGAAATCTCTTCTAAATTATCTAGAATTACTTCTTATAAATGGTGTTGCATCTATGAACTAATCATCAATAGGTCCTTCTATTTCTCTAGATTCTATATGAGAGAGTTGATAAGGTCCATGGTTATGTCTCCTAAGATTGACTATTACTTTAAATGAAAAATCTTGGAACAAGAGTAGCCACCTACATATATGACCTTCAAGTATAAGTTTGTTCACCAAGTACTTAAGATATGAATGATCAGCGAAGAATTTAAAATTTTCTCCCAACAGATAGTGATGGAATTTCTATAGAGCATAGATCATCACCAACCCTTCCTTTTATACAGTTGTGTAGTTGTGTTCAGTTTGTGATAGCTTTCTGCTAGCAAAATAAATTGGATGATCCATCTCTCCCTCTGCCGACTGAACTAATATAGCACCAAGGATAATGCTTGAGGCGTTAACATGTACACGGAATTCCTTCTTTTAGTCAGGGAAAGTCAGAATATGAGA
Source organism: Larix kaempferi (assembly GCA_027924585.1). Lineage (NCBI taxonomy): Eukaryota > Viridiplantae > Streptophyta > Pinopsida > Pinales > Pinaceae > Larix > Larix kaempferi. The sequence goes on along the minus strand of BSBM01000196.1, from coordinate 2,105,500 downwards.
ATTAACCATTCTTTCCTTCAGTGTTGTGAAGGCCTTTTCACAGTCTTTGTTCGACTTAAAAGCTTCAAATTTCTTTAACAACTATTCCAATGGTGTTGTGGTTGAGGCATAGTTGCAAATAAATCTCTGGTAGTAGCCTGTATTACCCCAGGTATATCATAACTGGTTGAATGATATAGGTTCTAGCAAATTAACAATTGCAATATTTTTTATAGGATCTACCAATACTCTGTTGTGATAGACAATGTGTCCTAATAGGTTTCCAAAAGTAACACAAAAAATGCATTTCTGCAAGTTCAAAGAGATCCCCATTTGTCGGCAGTGATCGAGCATTAATTACAGTAACACAACATCATCTTTAAGCATAATGTATATTGTCCAATCATCCAAATAGACCTCCAAAAGCTTGTGGATAAATTCTATGAAAGTTGCAATTATTATCCTGGAGAAAACAACAAGGGCATTTTTTAGTCCGAATGGCATGACATTATATGAAAATGATCCCCATTCTAATGTAATTTTTTTTCCTTTTATATTCTTCCACAATTATGACTTGGTGATACCTTGAGAATTCATCCGTGAAGTAGTAGGCTTCATTTCCTAGCACTTGATCAAACACTTCATCATTGAACAACATTGGGAATGGATCGTGAACACATGCAGCATTTAGGATACGATAGTCAAGAAAAAATATAATATCCTTTGTATCCTTCTTCCTCTGAATTACTATAGGGCTGATCCAGTTTGATTCATCTACCGAAAAAATCAAACCAACACCGAGAACATGGTCAATTTATTTTTTCATTTTTGTTTCACTCAGGAATTTAATATGTAGTGTCGGTCTTTACAAGTTTGGCATCCAAATTCAACACAATATTCATTTCACCCAAATCCCTTTGGGTTCCCTTGAGCTCTATAAAGTTATGTTGAAATAGGTCATTATATTCCTTCAAGAGAGAGGCTATCTCTGATATAGTTTGTTCATCCCAATAATCCCCTATAGCCGCTACCTTTGGATTTTCCTTAGTACCAATATTAGCTTTATGTAGTTTCATGGGTTGTGTACAAAGTGATCCAGTTTCTTATGGATTGGTCTGTCGCACTTCTTTGGATCCTTCACATTCCTTGAAAGTTAAATGCCGCAAATATTTCAGTTCATATAGATCAAAGTCCTCCTGTTCTACCTTGGTGCAATAGAGAGGGGGTATGAGCTTGAGGATCACCAAAGTGAGTTACCATAATTCTTGATGGGTGGGATATACATATGAATGTCACACTTTTTGGAATTGATATGTGAACAATTCTCCCTTTATTGTTGTCAGTGTTTCTATTACTAAGTCACTAGTCACGGAAAAAGAAAAGTCCTGAAAAAACTTTGCGTGCATTTTCTTCCAACACTCAATCTATCTCCTTGTCTCCTCATGCAAGTACCAAGCTTCAGGAATATCCCCCAACTCATGGAATAACTAATGAACCCAAAATTCTAGCTGTAACTTATCTATTTTCCACTAATTTTCACACAACTCATTGTCAGTGTGTGGATTGGTCTCACCTGTGTCGACATCCGTTACTTTGTTGGCACGTGTAGATGGATTGAACCTAATCATTAGGGACAACTGCGTTTTTCTCCAGTTAGGAAGATCATCCTTGTGTGTCACCACCATCTCACGAGAATTCCTTTGAGTGTGGTGTCTAGGACATCCATGCAATATTATTTCGCCACTAAGGAGTCTATTTTATGTAAAAACTTGTTCAAGCCAATGGATCCATCATACATTGGTGTATCCTTGACTTCAACCCCAATCCATCGGAATTATTTGATCATTGCACAATGGCAATGTCATCCATTCTGCCAGTTTTACCAAGCTTCATTGGAGTTACTATCAAACGATTGAATACTCCTCCAACTTACTGATCCTTCTGATTCAAGGAGTATATATTATCTAGGACATCTCTTTCCATATTTCCTTGTATTGGTTCAGTATACCGAGATCTCTGGTGTGGATGTGAAGTTTGTGTTACCTCCATACCATCAAATTCAAAGTCATCGTTCTATTCTTTAGATCGATTACTCCATAGTTTTTTGTTGAGAAACCTTAACCACACTATCATTATTTTCTAGATATGCAGCTACATTCATTCGACAATTACATAGGATTTTGTACAATTCCTTCTTCAACATTTGTTTTTTTCTCTCATCGGCCTCAATTTCCTTGAGATACCACATCAAGAGGACTTTCTACAAACTTTAAAGTTTCTCACTTGTCATAGAGTTCTCTCCATGCTTGGAAGTTAAGCTTTGGTATCCTTTTTCCATTGGGTTCCACACCAATCTGAGATTGTTTATCACCTAAATCTTCCCTTCATGATGCTTTCCATCATGATCATGTAAATCAATTGAACATCCACAATGCCACCAACATGTATCATGACACAACTATTGTTCTAGAGTATTTGGTTACGTTTAGATCAGGATCCTTGGATTTCCTAGTACCATATGCAACAACATTTTCCTTCTCTCCTGAAATCATTGGAGGCCAATGTTTCTGTTATTGGAAGGAATAATAGGGATTCTTATTTCCAATTAAAAAATCCCTATTTTTACAAGATATTCCATATTTTTACTATATATCGCTTTTATACACCACAATACTTATAAATCCCTCATACCCTCTTCCCCTCCCCCAATACCTACAATAAATTGACCTTATTTTTCACAATTTAAAAATCCCCCTTTATGAATGAATGTGATAAGATATTGGTCAACAAAGTGAATCCCCTGTGCCGTCTCCCACAAACAAGGGGGTCTCATACACCAAGTTGGTGTGACGTTTGAGCCAAACTAGGGAATCTCATTGTATGTACCCATAGATATTCATTTACTTGGAAATTGTAGTGTCCCTTTTAATGAATTTGTAAAAATTAGGAAAATTTGCAAATTTTGGCCAATTCGACCTTTAGACTAGTAATGACTCAAATGCTTCCAAATGGCTCCAAATGCTTCTGAATTGGGTATGAATGTGTTTGGAAGGTATTAAAACATAAAATGAGGCTTATGGATTCTTAGACACCCTCAAAATATTTCTGCAACATTCATTTACAATATGGGAAAGATAGGGAAATTTACTAGTCAAATCGAGGTTCAAAACCCCCAAGGGTAGGGAACAAAGGTGGCTTTCCAAATGCTGTACGAACTTCCCAAATTTCAGAACATAGACATGGTACTGTTAAAGTACTTCAATGGTATCCAAAATGCATCATCAATCAGTTTCTAAAGGCTTCTGCAACTCCCATAAATCATAGGTTTGTGGACATGTATTCACATAGGGGGAAATGTTAGGAACCCATGTCAACCCTTCTATTTACTTTGTTAGTATATTGTTGTTGGACGCATATGCTTTGTAAGTCGTCCCGTAGTATTTGTTGATCCATAGTTTGTATTGTTGTTGTTGGACGCATATGCTTTGAAGTCGTCTCGTAGTAATTGTTGATCCATATTTTGTATTGTCCCATGGTTTGTATTGACCCATGGTATTGGTGCCTAGACTTAGTATATAAGTTGGTGTTGAGACCAATGAAGGTACCGTGAAGTTATTTGTATTGAGCTTTCTCAAAGGAGGTTTTCCCCTCGAAGTGGCCTGCAATCAATATAAAAGTGATTATGAGTTCTGTTATTTCTGTTATTTCGTGTGTTTTCATTAATTAATTATTGCAGGTTCTTCACATCTGGTATCAGATCACTTTCTTGGGCACGTTGGGTGGAATTTTTGCCAAAAAAAATTTCGCATCTGTTGCAAGTTCGGATCTGGGAATAATCCCTATCCGCTTAACTGTGGGAATTATTTGGGCATAAGCCCTAAAACTCATTGTGAGGAGTACCACAGGAACCCTAAAGTAGTTAGCCCATTGAGAGGACCTGCCAGTGAAAAGGGCAACGACCCCTACCTGATTGACTAGTTCCCACCCGTGAGGTAAACCAAGAGCTGTTGTTTGTGGCAAAGCGATTATCAGTTTTACCTGAGTCGTGGAGTGAGGGGTACTGCCCCAATACGTAAGCTGTTAGATAGCATTGGTGGCCGACTGAAACCCATCAACTGTTAGGAAGCCGCACATACCTGGGGTCCATATCTATTTTCAGCTGAATTGTTGCCGATCACTGCCGCGTTGTTTCAGCTCGAGTCGTTTAGATCCATTCTGAAAGTCGTTCCAGATCCCGTTATTTCAGATCTATTTCAGATCCAATCGTTTTCGATCCATTGGGCGTCGTTTCAGATCCCTCTGTTTCCTATCACTTCCGCGTTGTTGCAGATCTATCTGCTTCAGATCCCTTCCGCACCGTTGCAGATCCATTCCTAAAAAAAAAAAGTATAAAATTATGTTTTTTGACCATATCTCTCTTGTTTTCACTCCGTTTCCCTTGAAACTTCCCTGACACCCCTGTAATCCCATTCTGCATATTTCATTCCTGAGGACCCTATCCCAAATTCCACTTCCCAAAGCCCGAAATCCCACATTTGTCTATTTTTAGGGTTTACCATAATTTCTTCGGATTTCACCGAATCACCTTCAAATTTTACCACAGAGTTCCTTTCCTCATTTTGCTTCTTTGTCCCTCTCTGCAAAATTTTCTCATTCTTTCACCCCGCTTCTGAAATCCTAATTTTCTGCTTCCCTGTCCATTTGACAGTGTCCAAAACCTAGTCAAACCCAAATTACCCTTCCAATTTTTTCCCAAATCCATATTTTCCTTTACTGAAACAGCTTCTGTTTTTGTTTTTCTACCCACTCATAAAAAATAAAAAATAAAAATAAAAACTCCTGGTTATGGTTGTCACCCGCGGAGGAGCAAAAATCATGGAAGAAGCACTGGCAGCCATCCAAGCCAAACTCCAGGATCTGGATGAAAAATTTATCGTCCTCCATCTTGAGCATTCATCCATGAGCAACAAACGACAATCTGAGTCTTCATCAGACAATGGATTCTCTTCTTCCAGCAATTTTCGTGATCCGAAGCTTGAATTTCCTCGCTTCAATGGTACTGATCTGACTGGATGGATCTATCGTGCAGAACAGTATTTTAGTCTGCATAATACTTTTGATGTCCAAAAAGTTCCACTTGCATCCTTTCATTTGGAACAGGAATCCCTTCAATGGTACCGTTGGTACATCAAGGCTCATGACGAGCCAAAATGGACAGATTTTTGCCAACTCCTTTTGCAACGATTTGGTCCTAGTGCTTTTGATGACTTCACTAGAGCACTCACTAAACTTCGTCAAATTCGCACTGTGAGAGAGTATCAGATAGAATTTGAGAAACTAGCCAATCACACAGAAGGATTGTCTGATGAATTCTAGAGGAGTTGTTTGATCAATGGTCTTAAGGATGAAATCCACTAAGAGGTCAAAATGTTCTGTCCCAACACAATGATGGAAGCCCTGGGGTTGGCTAAGTTGGCAGAAGACAAGATTGCATCCCAACAACGCTCCAAACACACTTTTGTTCCCTTCCAAAATATGGGTTCTCAATGACCTCCCATCCCGCCAGCTCCTCGACCAACTCCTATTAGGCATTTGTCTGAAACAGAGATGCAGACACGCAGAGAAAAAGGGCTTTGTTATAATTGTGATGAGAAATTCACTCAAGGACATAGATGTGTTCAACAAAAGCTCTATCTCTTGGATATGGATTCTCCTCCTACCTCTAAAATTGGTGAAGAAGCTCAAGATATAATGGATGATCAGTTCGACATTCAGGAGCCGCCTATTGACCCCCCATCTCAGGATGACCAACCAGAGATATCTCTCCATTCTTTATCTGGCGTCACCACCCCCCAAACAATGTGGGTCAGGGGTTACTTCAAGAAGCTTCCTCTTACAATACTCATTGATTCTGGTAGCACTCATAACTTCATTGAACCTCGAATCGCCAAACAGGTTGATTGTTTTGTCCATCCTTGCTCCAACTTTGAAGTCATGGTTGCCAATGGGGGCACCTTACCTTGCAAGGGGAAGTGTCACAATGTGCGTATCTCTCTGGAAGATTATAACCTGCGCTATGACACGTTTTCCTTGTCCCTAGGTGGATGTTATGTGGTTTTGGGCGTTCAATGGTTACGCACACTTGGCCCCATCTTATGGGATTTTGCTGAACTTTGGATGCACTTTTCAGTCAATGGGAAACAACACAAATTTACAGGCTTACCACAAGGGTCTCTCCGCATTGTCAGTTCACATCGCCTGGAAAATATCCTTAAGAAGAATTCACATGGTGTCGTCATCGCTCAACTCCATTCCATTCAGATGCACCCATCAACGGTCTCCCCTACTTCCTGGGATAGATATGCAGGTGTCTTTGCTGAACCAGTGGGATTGTCGCCTTCAAGAGACCTTTCCGGTAAGACTTTAGCCACATCTACATCTCAGCAGTAAATGTTGGCTATTTTGCATGTAGTACAAAAGTGGCAGCCATACCTATTAGGGAATCATTTTTGCATCAAGATTGATCTCCAGAATCTGGAAAATTTCCTGGAACAACCGGTCTCCTCCCCAGCACACCTGAAATGGGTTATCCAAATCATGGGTTATGCCTATGCGATCACTTACAAGAAGGGTAAGGACAATATGGTGGCAGATGCTCCTTCTCACACATTTGATGAACCAGTTCCTCTTACAGTTATTTCTCTGCTTGTTCCAAATTGGTTGCAATCTGTTCAATAGGGCTATCTCTTCTATGAACTCCATGTTTCTTCATCGGCAGGGCACTTTGGGTTCCTCAAAACGTATCACCGGGAAGAATGTAACTTCTTTTGGCAGGGACTGAAACTGACAATTCAACAGATGGGGATTGACTGTGATACTTTCCAGGTCAACAAGGGTGAACCGACACTCCTTTCAGGACTGCTCGAACCCTTGCCCATCCCTACACAGATTTGGCCAACTATTTCTATGGATTTTCTAGTAGTGCTCCAGTGGTACAATACCACATCTAAAATGACACCATATGAAGCAGTTTATGGACAGGCACCACCAGTTCTTCTTCCATACACCCTCAGCAGCTTCCCAGTTCAGGCAATTGACTCGGTTCTTCGAAACCACGATCATATTCTTCTCATTCTACAGGACAATCTTCACATGGCAAGAATTCGACGACAACAACAAGCCGATCAGCATCGTTCTGAGCACACTTTTCACGCAGCTGATATGGTTCTTCTTCGTCTACCGCCTTCCAAGCAACCCTCCTTGAACCTCAAAAGGCGTCAGTGGCTCGGAATGCAACCCGAGGATACTACAGGAGAACCACTCCTTCAGATTCTGCATCAATTTCCACATCTAAAGCTTTGAGGACAAAGCTTTTTCTAAGGGAGAGGAGATGTTAGGAACCCATGTCAACCCTTCTATTTACTTTGTTAGTATATTGTTGTTGGACGCATATGCTTTGTAAGTCGTCCCGAAGTATTTGTTGATCCATAGTTTGTATTGTTGTTGTTGGACGCATATGCTTTGTAAGTCGTCCCGTAGTCATTGTTGATCCATATTTTGTATTGTCTCATGGTTTGTATTGACACATGGTATTGGCACCTAGAATTAGTATATAAGTTGGTGTTGAGACCAATGAAGGTACCATGAAGTTATTTGTATTGAGCTTGCTCAAAGGAGGTTGCCCCCTCGAAGTGGCCTGCGATAAATATAAAAGTGATTTCGAGTTCTGTTATTTCTGCTATTTCGTGTGTTTTCATTAATTAATTATTGCAGGTTCTTCACAGGAAATGATAGGAAACTTCACCACTTGCCATGAAATTCGAGATTTATGTTCCAAAGGCTTATGAAATGCATATGAAACTTATTCAAGACATTAATGAGTCTCCATACATCATAAAAATCACATAGATGAGCTGATACAAGTCGAAATAAAGCAACTTCAAGCTTTCATAACAAGATATGAGGAAAATGGCACCATTCACACATTCTTTGGTATTTTGACATAGTTTCAATTGGTATTTCGACCTAAGGATATTTTGAGAAGAAAATACAGAATAAATACATCATATTACAAATAAGTTGGGCCACAAGACCTCCCCCAAATAGAACAACATCTCACCAAGTGCGCCCTTCCTCCAAGAGCCAAAATATGAAGAGAAAAGTGAGAAAGGTGTGGAAACAAGTTGAAGAAGAGAATGTCACGAGCAACCCTGTAGCTTCAACCTGCAGCAAATGACTCCATTGTAGTTCCAAATTAAAGGTCTGAATGGCCGCTCCAATTTCCAATTAGGATGGGAATCTTTCACCCTCGAAATTGGTACTAAGGCAAGTAGAGTAAACACTCCACTAGCATGGACAAGATATGCTCTCCAATTTGCAAAATGAGAAATGATCAAAAGCTGGTCTCTTTCTTTGTTATTTACTTTTATAAACATCCAAAGGCTTCCTTAATTCGAATTCCATCCATGAGCTTCATGCCAACTCGAATTGGGAAGAGATTCCAATGTGTGCCACTTGTCCCTCCATTCCTAGCCTCCTCCTTCACTCAATTCGAATGGGTGACTCTTTGGCTTCCCTGACTCCCTTGTGTGCCCTCTTGGAGGCTATTTTTAGCCCTGACATGTCATATATGTCATATGTCAACAATCAGGTCTGATTTTTGTCATAAGTGTCATAGCATCTTCATCATTGTTGTCATAGAAACTAGGGAATCTATCCCAAGTGTCCCAATAGCTCCAAAATGCCTCTTCCTCTTCAATGGGAGTTACTCTTCATCTCCATTTCGACATCATTGAGTCATGCCAAGTATTATTCCCTTCCAACCCCCACAATAAAATTGGACTCCACCTTGGATTCGAATGGGTGAGAGTGGAATGCCATGTGGCACGGGGAATCTTGCTTGAGTGGGCCCCACACATCCAATGTGCCCTCATGACCAAGTGCCACCTTATTTTCTTATATTAAATATTTATTTATTCCCCATTTAATATATTTTTTCAAGCTAATATCCATTTGGGGTTTTATAGTCTCCTTATTTCAAATCTAATGTTTCCACCCCAACCTAAGAAGTTAGTAGATTGGTGGAATTTTCTGTTCTTGAGATTTATTTGAATGGGGACATTACTGTCCTCCCCACCCAAGATTGCTTTCCCTCAATCAATTCCAAATTAGGATGCTTCAAAATTGTCCCTCCTCCCATGTGGCATCCTCACTTGGCAAATATTTCCGTTGTACCAAATACTCCCTTATGGTTCTGCTCCTCAATTTCCTCTCTTGTCTTCAAATTTTTTTCTGGAATAAGTATGAGTTGTCCTTCATTATCTAATGCAGGGAGGGTTTCTGAAAGAGATATTTTCTGACCAATAGCGTTCTTAAGGCATGAAACATGAAATACATTGTGGATTTTGCTTCCTTCCGGAAGTTCCAACTCATAAGCCACCTCCCCAATTTTTCAAACTACTTTATATAGACCATAATATCTTGGTTTGAGCTTTTCTGATCCTTTTACTTTCAAGGATGTTTGTTTATATGGTTGTAGCCTCAAATAGACCAAATCATTCAATTGAAAAGTTCTTTCAACCCTATGTTGATCCACATACTGTTTCTGTTGATTTTGGGCAACCTGTAAATTGTCTTTTAGAAGTTTCAAAATATATTGACTTTCCTCTACCCAATCCTTAGCTTTTGGGGCTCTAATATCACCAAAGATGTGCTCAACAAATGTGAGTGCTTCATAACCATAAAGTGCTTTGAAAGGAGACATGCCAATGGACATATGGAAAGTAGTATTGTAGCAAAACTCACCCAAGTGTAGTGTTGGAGAGAACTTCCGCAGCATTTAGGAAGCTGCTAATTTTGGGAAGGATAACTAATTTTGGAGAGAAAGTACCAATTTTGGCGGTAAGACAAAGATATCGCCGTAGCGCAAATCCCGGCGGGAATCACGGCGATAGGTACAGAAAAGTCAAGCATGTGGTACAAAGAAGAGGCCGAAGGGAGAGCTCAACCACCGCAATAAAGGCGCCGGAGATGAAGAGAGGGTTCAGCTACCCTCATTAAAGAAGAAGGACTACAGTCAGCGTTGCTTGAACCAAGAAGAAGCGACGGGCCGATGCATTAAAGACTAAGGACTGCAGGAAGCGGCGACGAGACAGAAGGCGGCCATGGAAGTACAGCCAGTTGACTGTAAGTGGTTAGGGTTGAGTCACTGTTGGGATAAGGCCCACAGTTTTGTAACTGCGATGAGACCTTCGGGCCATCTATATATAGTAGTCTTTTTATATGATAAGGGGTTGGCCACATAGTGATAGAGACATCAGGTAGAGGCTAGCCAAGTCTGTTGTTGTTGCAGAGTCTGGACATCCCTGAGAGAACATAGGGCTGACCTGTTGAGAGATAGTGCGATCCGTAGGGATTGTGAGAGAAAGAGAGTGCATTGTAAAAGGCAGGAAGAGAAAGAGGTCTATAGAGAAGGGCTCCCACTAAGGTGGAGTTTCCCAGAAGACCCTGGTTGTAAAGAGTGGAACGGAACTGTGTTTATTCTTCAGAGTTGTAAACAAGAACCGCAGTTCCCCTGGGCGCAGTTCTCGCCCTGGGAATAACAGCGTGCTTATCTAAGTCGCACTATTGTATTTGTGTAGCTACTGCTCTCATTCACTTGTCTGTGTTATATATGAATGATTCAGTCTGTTATAAGTAATGTACATGGTCGTCAGTTTAACTTCTGAATGATGTATAATAATTGTGATAATCATAGCTACCCGCATAGCAACTAGATAATTGTTAACAGAGGATAATGTGCGAGTATGAACTGAATGTAAGTCATGAATGGTCTACTTAGACACTGCTCAAAGTGATATTCTACTTAGTTACGTTGTTGCGAGATATCAAGGGTCAAGTTCATTAGCAAGGGTTAGGCTTGGAGACTGAATGTTGTTGCTAACTGCAGTACCAGGATAAGGATAGCGGAGACCACCTATTAATCCAGGAAGCGGTCAAAGTTCACTTACCGCAGGAACTAGAAGGGGAAGATATCGCGCCTACGATATCTTAGGCATCGCTAGACGGTAGCACATAGGGGGAGGACTTATCGCATCCCCTGCGTAATGCGATAAGACAGAGGCGTAGCCGGAGTAATGGAATGAGATAGACAGCTTCTGTGAAAAGGGTTAAGGTGGGTTTAAGCACCCTGGATGCCTCGGAACTTGGCTGAGGACACTTGAGTCTTCTGCCTCCCATTAGAATCACTTCGGGTGAGACTTCAGGTTGCCTCTGCGACCTGTTGCCGAAAGGGCCAGTGAGCTAAGGGTTCTGTTGGTCTAAAAGATTACCGCAAGCCCGGGTCTGCTAGAAAGGATAGAGAGAGAACCAACAAATGGTTCCGTTGCCGGTTTGAACACATTGAGCTGATGTTCTGTTGGCATCCTACCAAGCAAGAACTTAACCAGTGGGTTGAGTCCAAAGAAAGAGAGTTTGCTGCAAAAGAAAACAAGAATCCTAGACTGAGCACTGAGGCTTGGCTACAGAAGCACATTTTTACAGATCTCCATGAGATATTCTTCGTAACTTATGCTATTGAGTTATATGGTTGGTTATCAAAGCTTGCTGACAACAGCGGTGTCAAGAAGAATCGAGAAGTTGTCTGGACAGCAGAGCTGATTCAGACCTTGAAAGGTGTCGATAACCCCATCTCACGCGCAGTAGACTTCTGGCTTGCGAGTCTGCTGGAAGGCTTCATCACAGAGTTCGCGGTTGATCAGAGAAAGAGTTTCAGCGCAGCAGAACGGTACTTCTTCAAGGGTTATCGCGGTAAGTACCTAAATTCTCTAAGTCTGTCCATTAAGCAATTACTATATGAAAAAGGAGTACTGGATATACTCTCAGATGAATAGTAGCATGATATTGTAATGTCAGTAGACTCTGAAAGTGATTACGAGTATCTTGGACATACACGTAGTGGTAAAAGATATAGAGTCAACGATTCATCTTCTTCTGAAGAAGACAGCTCAGATCACCTGAGACAGCAGAGTCAGAACCCTAGGACTCCTCAAAAGCCAGTCGGAACTCAGAATAATCCTGCAGGAACCCCGTCCAGTAGCTCTTACACAGCGAATACTGCCGCTACACCCTCCACATCTACACAGCCGAGTGGTAGTCATACAACAAACCAGAACCCACCATCTAGAAACAGAATGGGGGATGATATGAAGCTACCAACATTCAAAGGTACAGGGTCGGAGGACCCTGAGCAACACTGGTTCTTATGCGAAGCCATATGGACCATTAAGCAAATACAAGATGATAATGTCAAGCTTGTCCAGCTGGCCACCACATTTAGAGAAAGAGCATTAACCTGGTATATGAAGTATACCACTGGCCATAACAGAACGCTTGCACAGGTTAGAACTGCTATGATTAAAGAGTTTAAAAAACCTAAATCTGAGTCACAGTGCATAGCAGAACTTAAAGATATTAAACAATTGCCTACGGAAACGGTTTGGGATTTTGACCAGAGATTCAAGACCCTCATTGATCAGGTAAGCTTTGAGCTTGCGCCTCAACAGCATAAAGAATGGTTTATCGCAGCAATATTACCACACATCAGACTTCCGCTAATGCAACAGAAATTAAATACACAAGATGAAGCATTAGAAATGGCAATGAAACTAGAGGCTTCACCTCTAGCAGAAACTAGCACCGGTATCACTAATCTGCAAAATCAGCTAGCTAACCTCACCTTACAGCTGCATGAAATTAAGAAAGGAAAGGAGGTTGCGCATGAAATTTGGTGTACTAAGTGTAAAGCGCAGGGACACAGTAAGGATAACTGCCCTGTCTTTGCTGACTATATCGCCAGTGGAGCTCCTAACCCGTTGATGCAGAACCAGGGGCCATGGTGCGAGATTTGTAGAACCAGAGGACACAGTCCTCAGGAATGCCCTCTCCTTCAGAAATATGTGCAGACACCAAAGAACCTATATTGCAACTTCTGTAAATCTGTGGGACATGACGAAAACAACTGTAGAGCTTATGAGTTAATGATAGAAAGGAAGCATGACCTTTACAGAGTTCAGTCAGAAGCATCCGGACCAGCAGTACGTGCACAAACTGATCCGAATCAGGGAGGCCGTGGAGGAAATTTCAGAGGCCGAGGACGCGGAGGAGGCTATGAATCTGGCCGTGGCCGTGGAACTATCACCTGTTATAACTGTGGAGGCACGGGACATTACGCTAGGGACTGTCAGAACCCTACTACAACGTGCAAATATTGTAAATCTTATGACCACACAATAGAGGAATGTCCCATACTGATAGCTAAGATCAAGGACGCCAAGCCAGCAACCAATCAGACTATCCAGTTTATCGCTGCTGAGCAGAACGAAACCGAACCACGGGTCAATATTGTAACTCGCAGTGGTCTCTCCACAAGCAACATATCGCAGGACGTGGAAAAAACGACAGGAACGCAGTGGGTGCGCAAAGCTCCAGGAAAACCTATCCCACTTGATCTACAGAAGAATAAGGAGGCATTTCAACAAACTAAGACTTCCTTTGCTGAACAGACACCGCCCAGATCACTATTATTACCATCTCAGGGTATACCACGGAAACCACCGCAGGATGTTAGTACTGCGCAGATACCACAGGCTAGCACATCTGGAAGATGCGACGAAGAGGAATTGACCGGGAGTGTACAGTCCTTCTTGCAGAGTTGTTTGAAACTTCTAAGAAATGGGAAAGCTGTAGAGGAACTTCAGAAAGTTATTGACCAATGTCAACAGAGCCCTTCTCTGAGCAATACACAGCGCACCATTCACCATATAATGGGCCATACAAGGACAGGAAGAGAGATGAGGCTCACAGCGCAGATTGGACTATTTGAAATGGATGAGGTTATCCTAGACTTAGGATCAGAAGTAAATGTCTTGACTAAGCAGACATGGGAACAGATGGGAAGTCCAAAACTAAGCATATCCCCTATCCATCTTAGACTAGCTAATCAGCAGAGAATATCACCGATGGGTCGCTTATCGCATGTCCCAGTGGACATCGACGGAGTTCACACATATGCCGATTTTGAGATCATAGAAATTATTGGTGACACCAAACCCTATCCAGCTCTATTAGGTATTGATTGGGCTTTTGATAACAAGGCTGTTATCAACTTAAAGAAAAGGCAGATGACATTTGAAGATGCTCAAGTCCGGGTTATCGCACCATTAGACCCTTTACAGGGTCCTCGCTACATTGAGCCAATCAAAGCAGAAGAGGAGGTGCATAACATGGAAAATTTGTACCAAATGACTTCTAATCAGACAGATTACATTGATCCTACAGCTGATGGACATATCAGCTGGAGATGTGATAGCTCCTGCACATCAGATTCAGATGTTGGCTTAGAGAATTGGCAAAATAGACTCCACGAAGTCTCTATTCGCAGATGCGCATTCATGACTAAATCACTGCGATGGATTGGGACAGAAAACAGGTATATTCCAACTTTTGATGGATTAGCAGACGTCAATGATTTTTTGCAGCAGTTTGAACAAGAGGTTCCTCAAGAGCAGAGGATGGAGGTTTTTGACCTTGCAGTTCGAGCCACACTTGCAAGATGGTGGTACACACACAAGGAACATATCGCATCATGGTATGATTGTAAGAGATTGATGCGCATTAGATTCTCTAAAGAAAGAGACTGTACACAGCGGAAATACACAGGGGAGAGTGATCCCAGAGCACACATTATGAACTGTGAACAGAGTTGGCTAGAAATTCCGGCAGAAGAATGGGTTCATTTGTTTATCCACACACTGGATACAGTTCCACGGAACTGGTATACAGAAGCAGAGCTAAGAAAAGGAACCATCTCATGGCCTATTATGATTAAAAACTTTTTGGTCACGTTAAGTTTCGAATCTGAGCATCCAAGCATTGATCGGGCCTTGAAGATCATAAAGACTAAAATATTTGAGGATTGCCCATTACCAACGGATTCGCAACCCGAGTGGGCTACTCAGATGGAACATGCACTGGAATGTTACAACTGCGCACAAGACTCAAGCGATGAGGATGAAGATCCTCGCAGTATCAATATCGCAGAAACAGAGGGTACGCGTGAAGTTGAAGGTCCACACTTAGAAATCCCAGCTGTAACAGAACCAATCAAGATTAGAAAAAGCAATATTGGCACAGAAACAGACCCTAAGTTTGCCTCTATTGGAGATTATTGGGATGATGAGACAATTGGCCAAATCACAGACCTATTACACGAGTATCAGGACCTATTTCCTACCAACTTTACAGAAATGAAGGGAATAGTGGGTGACCTCGGAGTCATGAGAATACCGCTTAAGGAGGATGCTAAGCCGGTTAAGCAACGCCCATACAGGTTGAATCCGCGGTATAAAGCAAAAGTAAAAGATGAAATAGATAAGATGCTAGCAGCAGGCATCATTGAACCTTTTGAAGAAAGTGAGTGGGTTAGTCCCATGGTAGTACAAGAAAAGAAAACAAAAGGAGACATCAGGATCTGTGTCGACTTGCGCAAACTGAATGATGCATCGCTGCATGACCCATTTCCGACACCATTCACTGATGAAGTCTTAGACAATGTTGGAGGACAAGAAATCTATTCATTTACTGATGGCTTTTCAGGCTATCACCAGATAAGAATCCATCCAGACGACAGGCACAAGACCACATTTGCGACAAGAATGGGGCTCCTTTCAGTATACGGTAATGCCCTTTGGTCTTAAGAATGCCCCAGCAATTTTTTCTAGAGTAGTTGTTGCTGTCTTTAAGGAATACATCCATCAATTTCTAGAAGTTTATTTTGATGATTGGACTGTATTTGGACTAGTCAAGAAGCACATAGGAAACCTGCGATTAATGTTTGGAAAATGTAGACAGCACCAGATTTCCCTTAACTTAAAAAAATGTATATTTTGTGCGCCTTTTGGTACATTGTTGGGTCACATTGTGTGCAGACAAGGCTTGATGGTAGATCCCGCGAAGATCGCCATCATTGTCAATTTACCAGCACCTAACTCAGTAAAGCAGCTGAGAACTACACTTGGTCATACCGGGTATTACAGAAAGTTTATCAAAGGTTATGCCAAGATTACCGCACCAATGGAGAAATTATTGAAGAAGGATATCAAATTTCAGTGGAATGAGGAATGTCAAAAGAGTCTTGACGCTCTAAAAGAAAAAATGGTTACAGCACCTATTCTGGTATTTCCAGATTGGAACAAGCCTTTTCATGTTCATGTGGATGCATCTGGCATCGCACTGGGCATTATTCTCACGCAACCAGGCGAAGGGGGTATTGACCACCCTATCGCATATTCGAGCAGGAGACTATCGACAGCTGAGAAGAATTACACCACCACAGAGAGAGAAGGGTTAGCAATGGTGTATGCTTTACAGAAATTTCGGCACTATCTGTTGGGTGCCCCGTTCAAGATGTTCACCGACCATTCTGCATTAAAGTACTTGGTCAATAAGCCAGTGTTAGGGGGAAGAATATGCAGATGGCTATTGTTGTTCCAGGAATATGATTTCGAAATCATTGTTAAGCCAGGAAGACTAAATGCAGGACCTGATCACCTGTCAAGGCTAGACTCAGGTGAAGAACCAAGTAATTTAGAGGACAACTTGCCTGATGCGCAATTGTTCTCCATTCAGGTCGCAGATGAATATTATGGAGACATAATTCAATTCCTTACTACAGGGTGGGCACCACCTGAGTTTACCAAGCAACAAAAGAAACAATTAGTGGTGAAAGCAGCAGACTTCACCCTGATTGCAGGACACCTCTATAAGTTAGGACCAGATGAAATCTTGCGCAGATGCGTTATGCCCCACGAGAAACAGACCATTCTTAAGGAAGCACATTCGGGCATCGCAGGAGGCCATTTCGCAGGGAAGCCTACCGCTCAGAAGATCCTAGCAGCCGGACTATGGTGGCCTACATTACATAAAGACAGTAAAGAGTTTTGCAGATCATGCGATATCTGCCAAAGGACAGGAAAGCCCTCCAGAAGAGATGAAATGCCGTTGCGACCACAGATAACGCTACGCGCATTCGATAAGTGGGCCATAGAATTCGTGGGTCCTATTAACCCCCCAGGAAAACGAACTGGTGCGAGATATATTATTACAGCAACAGAATACCTCACCAGGTGGCTGAGGCGAAAGCAGTCAGGAATTGTGATGCTGCTACAGCAGCACAATTTCTTTTTGAAAACATCATCACTAGATTTGGATGCCCAGTGACTTTGATGAGTGATCAAGGCACACACTTTTTGAATAGCACCATAGAAGCCTTGACAGAGGAATTTGAAATACAGCACCATAAGAGTACACCTTACCACCCTCAAGCTAATGGTACGGTGGAGGCTTTCAATAAGATATTAGAACATGCTCTTACAAAGATTTGTAACAGTCAAAGGGATGATTGGGACCTCAGAGTTAATGCTGTATTATGGGCTTACAGGACCACGTGTAAGAAACTAACAGGGCACACACCTTTCAGCCTGGTATATGGACAAGAGGCTGTTATGCCTATGGAATACATCTTACCCAATCTAAGGATTGCTCAGCTTACAGAGATGGCTGATTCTGATACTTTAGAGGAGAGATTGGCACAGCTGCTCAATCTGGAGGAAGACAGATTTATCGCAGGATTCCATCAAAAAGTGCAGAAAGCACGAGAAAAAGCTTGGCATGATAGGCATATCAAGAACAAAACCTTTCAGCTTGGAGACTTGGTACTCCTTTATGACAGTAAGTTTATAAAGTTCCCTGGAAAATTCAAAACTCATTGGTTAGGACCATATCAAATCCAGCAAATAACAGATGGAGGTGCTATACAGCTTCGTACTATGAGTGGGGAGTTTCTTCCTACCTTGATCAATGGTAGTCGGCTTAAGCTGTATCGCGAAGGCCATGCCACCTCCTAGCCCTAGCCCAGAAAGGAAGCAAATGGTGCAGATGTTCAGTGTAGTTGAAATGAAGCATCGCACCCTAAGGAGTCTACACCGGGAAATACTTTAGGTAAGAATTCGCAGCCAGTTTTCCTGGTGGTTGCGATAATTTTGATAAGAGGCGAGTTTTTGGCACTTTCCATTTCCAGACGATGCGATATCTTATCGCAGAGGACAGAAAACAGATTGAGGCGACACCAGATTTTGAATTGATCAGAGGGATAGTCACTTCGCCATCTGACAAGCATTAACTGCACGGCTGACAAGTATCCGTTGTACTAAGATTTGGCAGCAGTACGACGATTCTTCTAGATTTGGGAAATCCGATGCGACATCACTCCGGCGCACCGTTTCCCAGCGAAAATTCAAACGGCGTTTGCAATAAATAGGCGCGGGGTGCTGTCTTGTCTATGCATTAAATGCCGCCAGCGGGTCCAGTCACTGGTCCGTTGCCATTTGAAATTCCGCCTTATGATAAATACACGTTCTATTCAAAGCACGGGGCTACTTGGTCATTTTCACCAAAAGAGTTGAGCGCAGTTGAGTCGAACCAAGCGTATTCTTAGCAGAGTTCTGAGCAGGGAAACCAAAAGCAGTTGCAGACTCTGATTTGCATTAAGATTAGCAATCATAGGAAGTCCAGAGTACCACAGGGGAAGGCTCCTCGCGCCAGACGAGCCTCTCGAAGACGTGTTGCAGAGATTCCAAAGGGGTGGAATCGAGTGCGCTATGACTTCGGTTGTGGCGAAGAAAGGAAAGAAAATTGCTGCTGGCTCTTCGTCCACACGCCAGTCACCGGGAACCTTAGCTAATATGGAGCGTAGCGAGACCCCGAATAGCACAGAGTTAGAAGAACCCGAGTAGGAACTTCCGGAAGAAGTTACAGTCACTACCATATACTTCCCACCAAGAATAGAGAATGCGCCAGCCATTGTTCTTCCACGAGACTTTAAATATGAACTCATACTCCCACCGCTGGATAACCGAGTGAAGGAAGAAGGTAACTTGTGGGGGAATATGCATGCTGTTAAGTTTACTGATTATAATCTGAGAGATTATACGCTGTACCCACAATTCCACCGCGATCGTTATATGACGATTCAGAGGAACCCAAGGACACAGCACGATGAGTTCGTCCCCATGGACCATGTAAGCCATTTAGCACCGTCGGGACTGCTCAATCTCCTGGAGATCCCACACTTTGGACGGGGCCCGGAGGTCAATGTTGTGGTGCGGACGCTACTTTCATGTGTGCATGGTGGTTACTTATGGTTGGGTAACCGAATAGATGTTAATGTTGACCTCATTCACCGCATTACCGGTCTGTCGAAGACTGGTTTCGACCCACAGATAAATATTGATGGCGCCACAAAGGATACCAGGCTCTCAACCAAGCAGGTTGCGGAGTATAAGCTGCAAAGAGGAGGTCGCGCCTACGATGTCAATTCAATACAGGATGACGCCTTGCGGTTTACTGTTAGTCTGTTGGCCGGAAAACTCCTCCTCAAGGTGAGGCCGAAGGAGGTCACAGGCTCAGTTATCCGCCTCGCGATTGAAGTCATAAAAGGTAAACCTTACAACTGGAGCTTATTTTTGTTAAATAGTTTCTTTCAAGACTGTGCGCAGGCGCAGCAGGATCCACTTCACAGCTTCCACTTCTCGTGGCTGCTGATCCTTATGGCTTTCATTGGATGGAAAGAGCCGCCCAATTCGCAGTTTCCACAACTGGCACCAGGGGCGTGCAGAGGGTCGAGGTACTCAAATCTTTGGGCGAGTAGTCACCCTGAGAAGCACAAGAATAACGCAATGGTATTCCATGAATATTATACGCTATTGCTTGAATCCGTTGCAACGATTCCGCGTGTCGACTCGCCGGTCGTTGATCTCTATCAGTCCAAGCTGGAATTTAAAGTCGACAGGGATAAAACCTACATCAGACCCAAAGGATTCAGGAAACATAACGAATGGGCCCCCGGCCCATATCGCATGGAAATCCAGCAGGTTGAAGATACCATTAAGAATTGTTTTGATGAGGACATGAAACAAATGTATGATGATCTATCCTCTGGCCTAGTTCCAGCTGATCCCCCAGCTGAGGACCCAGAAGATGCTCAGGAGGTAGATCCTAAAGACAAAGAGAAAGAACCAATAGGTTCTAAGAGAAAGGCTATTGAAGGCCCTTCTCCGGTGCGAGCAAAGAAGAAGAGAACAAAGGCGGTTACTTCTGACGAACCGCAGGCACCAATCATGACAGAGGATGAGTATGATCTCATCGCCAACCGAATACAGGAGAAGATGCGGGATAAATTCACTGCGATTCAGTCATCGCAGGATCGTATGCGCATCAGCCTTGACAACAAATTGCGAGAGTTGAAGGCAATCACTGAGAAGACTGCTTCCATGCAGATTCAGCCAGCTCCAACTACAGTCGCAGAAAGTTCGCAGCCCCCTTCACAGAGCAGAGAAGAAAGCATTGCAAGGGACCGCACGAACATTGTTCGTATACCGCCGGGAAGCATTAAGTTCCCTGTACCTATGGAAGTGCAGATGGTTCATCCTCTTGAGGTGAACCTACCAGAGGTACCTGTGGATCAGTTGTATGAAATTTTCCAGCAGATAGGCACGGAGCTGAGGCACAGAGAACAAGTCACATATGAGCAAAATGTTTTGCTGTCTAACGACAATGTGCAGCTCATTGCACAGCATGAGGCAGAGAGTGCCCAGTTGACGCAATATGTTCAGCGAGAGCAGGATGTCTCTCTTGTTTTAAAGAATATCGCAGCAGAACTTCCGCAGTGCGATATCAGGCCTGAGTTAGAAATAACTCAAAAGATCAGAAAAATAGCGGAAAGAGCAAAGGCTCTAGATGAAGAGAAGAAAAAGATGGAGGAAGAATACGAAGCAAGGATTGCTGCACTTGAAGCAAATAAGCCACCTACTCCAGAGGAAATCCAAGAAGCACGAGTGCAAGCTTTCAGAATTGTACAGACACAGATGCACTGTCGGGTGGAAGCAGCAGAGGCTATCCTGGAAGATGCATCAAAAACATGGCTGGAGCTAGAAGAGCTCCCACAGAAAGCCGAGATCGATCAGCACATTAAGCACTGTGAAGATGCGATAGCAAGAGCTGAAGAAGAGTACAAGGGCTTGAGTGCTCTTGCGAAGATAAGAAAGAAAGGAGAAATCACACAAATTCAGCAGCAGGTGCAGAAATACAGAGCACAGCAGATCAACCTGGCTAACGAAGTTAGCCCGCATGAAAGCAAAGTCGCACATCTGGTTGATGAACTGGAGCAAAAGGTGAAAAGCTTCACCTCAAGTAAAGGAGTCATTGAGGGCACAGAGGACTCCTTGGTAACTGCTGAGCTGCTCAGCGCAGCGCAGGAAGAAGTAACACACATGGATGAAAGTATTAAAGCGCTTAAGGCACAATTCGTAGCAATCTCACGAGCAGCCAAGGATAAGCTTAGGCAGATGAATCAGGCTGTTGTTGCGAGTGGCTCGGGGACGAGCCACAAGTAAGTGTTAGGGGAGTTGTTGGAGAGAACTTCCGCAGCATTTAGGAAGCTGCTAATTTTGGGAAGGATAACTAATTTTGGAGAGAAAGTACCAATTTTGGCGGTAAGACAAAGATATCGCCGTAGCGCAAATCCCGGCGGGAATCACGGCGATAGGTACAGAAAAGTCAAGCATGTGGTACAAAGAAGAGGCCGAAGGGAGAGCTCAACCACCGCAATAAAGGCGCCGGAGATGAAGAGAGGGTTCAGCTACCCTCATTAAATAAGAAGGACTACAGTCAGCGTTGCTTGAACCAAGAAGAAGCGACGGGCCGATGCATTAAAGACTAAGGACTGCAGGAAGCGGCGACGAGACAGAAGGCGGCCATGGAAGTACAGCCAGTTGACTGTAAGTGGTTAGGGTTGAGTCACTGTTGGGATAAGGCCCACAGTTTTGTAACTGCGATGAGACCTTCGGGCCATCTATATATAGTAGTCTTTTTATATGATAAGGGGTTGGCCACATAGTGATAGAGACATCAGGTAGAGGCTAGCCAAGTCTGTTGTTGTTGCAGAGTCTGGACATCCCTGAGAGAACATAGGGCTGACCTGTTGAGAGATAATGCGATCCGCAGGGATTGTGAGAGAAAGAGAGTGCATTGTAAAAGGAAGGAAGAGAAAGAGGTCTATAGAGAAGGGCTCCCACTAAGGTGGAGTTTCCCAGAAGACCCTGGTTGTAAAGAGTGGAACGGAACTGTGTTTATTCTTCAGAGTTGTAAACAAGAACCGCAGTTCCCCTGGGCGCAGTTCTCGCCCTGGGAATAACAGCGTGCTTATCTAAGTCGCACTATTGTATTTGTGTAGCTACTGCTCTCATTCACTTGTCTGTGTTATATATGAATGCTTCAGTCTGTTATAAGTAATGTACATGGTCGTCAGTTTAACTTCTGAATGATGTATAATAATTGTGATAATCATAGCTACCCGCATAGCAACTAGATAATTGTTAACAGAGGATAATGTGCGAGTATGAACTGAATGTAAGTCATGAATGGTCTACTTAGACACTGCTCAAAGTGATATTCTACTTAGTTACGTTGTTGCGAGATATCAAGGGTCAAGTTCATTAGCAAGGGTTAGGCTTGGAGACTGAATGTTGTTGCTAACTGCAGTACCAGGATAAGGATAGCGGAGACCACCTATTAATCCAGGAAGCGGTCAAAGTTCACTTACCGCAGGAACTAGAAGGGGAAGATATCGCGCCTACGATATCTTAGGCATCGCTAGATGGTAGCACATAGGGGGAGGACTTATCGCATCCCCTGCGTAATGCGATAAGACAGAGGCGTAGCCGGAGTAATGGAATGAGATAGACAGCTTCTGTGAAAAGGGTTAAGGTGGGTTTAAGCACCCTGGATGCCTCGGAACTTGGCTGAGGACACTTGAGTCTTCTGCCTCCCATTAGAATCACTTCGGGTGAGACTTCAGGTTGCCTCTGCGACCTGTTGCCGAAAGGGCCAGTGAGCTAAGGGTTCTGTTGGTCTAAAAGATTACCGCAAGCCCGGGTCTGCTAGAAAGGATAGAGAGAGAACCAACATGTAGCCATTTCACCCATGTTTTATGTTGCTCACCAACATAGTTCCTCAAGTACCCCTCCAACCATTGATTCACTCTTTTTGTTTGGCCATCAGTTTGAGGATGATAGCTTGTGCTTGGATTCAATTGAGTGACCACCAACTTGAAAAGTTCTTTCCAAAAGGCACTCATGAATCTGCTATCTCTATCACTCACAATGTTCTTGAGAAGTCCATGCAATCTGAAAATTTATCTAAAGAATAGATCAACCACTTGTGCAGCAGTAAAAGATGATGTAACAACAAATAAATGAGAAAATTTGGTGAGTCTATCCACCACAACATAAATGCAATCCTTACCCAAAGCCTTGGGAAAACCTGTGATGAAATCCATGGAGACACTTTCCCATTTTTGTTGTGGAATGGGAAATGGTTGCAATAGACCAGCAGGATGTGTATGTTCAGATTTGTTTTGCTGACATAACTTGCATTCATTCACATATTTTAGAACATATTCTTTTAACCCTTTCCAAAAGAACCTTTCCCTTAATTGCCTATATGTTTTAAAAAAACTAGGATGGCCTGCTAAAGGAGAATCATGAGCTTCCTTCAAAATATTGTGCTTGAGATTTGAACCATGAACCAAGTATATTCTATCCTTAAAGTAGATTATACCATCCAAAATCTTGTACCTATCATCACCTTTGACCCCATGTAACACATCACAAGCAAAACTATCTTTGGCATATTCAACTATTAGCATATTTTTCCAATCTTTTGAAATGTCCATAAGAGAAAATGATGGTCTTCTAGATAATGCATATTCTACAATATTATTCTTCCCTTTAACATATTCAATGTCAAAATCAAAATCTTGGACTTTGCTTATCCACTTTTGTTGCATTTCATTGAGGTCCTTTTGTGTGAGAAAATGCTTCAAACTGTTATGATCAGTTTTGACCACAAACTTGTTTCCCACCAAGTATTGTCTAAACTTGGCCAAGGCATGCATGATGGCTAACATTTGTTTGTCATAAATGGAGTAGAGCTTCTCATGTGGCTTCAAATTTCTTCTCTCAAAATCTATGGGGTGTTGATTTTGCTTTAGGACCGCCCCTATTCCTTCTCCTGATGCATCACATTCCAAGACAAATGGTTTAGAAAAATCAGGTAATGCAAGTACTAGACAACTACTCATTATCTCTTTCATTCTTTGGAAAGCCTTTTAATCCTCTTCATCCCATTTTAAATCATCCTTCTTGATCAAATCCTTAAGTGGAGCAGTCAATTTGGAGAACCCCTACACAAAATTTCTATAGTAAGTGCATATTCCAATGAAGGCTCTCAATGTTGTGATGTTTTTGGGTGATGGCCATTCAAGAATAGCTCTTATTTTTTCCAAGTGAACCTTCATTCCATCTTTCCCAATGATGTTCCCAATATATAAAAAAAATTTCAACCCAAATTCACACTTGGACAACTTAGCAAACAAAGATTGTTCATGCAAAAATTTCAAGACAACTTCTAGATGGTGCAAGTGTTCCTCCCATGTTTTACTGTAAATCAAAATGTCATCAAAGAAAACCAAAACAAACTTATGGAGCTGTTTGCAAAATATTTGATCATGCATGATTGAAATTTGGTTGGAGCATTGGTCAAACCAAAGGGCATGACAAGAAACTCAAAATGGCCATAGTGACATTTGAAAGTTGTTTTCTGCACATCCTCCTCCTTCATTCGAATTTGATGGTAACCAAATCTAAGATCAATTTTTGAGAAGAATTTTTCTCCATGTATCTCATCCATGAGCTCATCTATTTCTTGGTATGGGATATCTACTCTTAATTGTCTTATTGTTTAGATCTCTAAAATCAATACACATTCTCAAGGTCCCATCTTTTTTCTACACCAAAACAACTGAAGAAGCATAGGGACTAGAGCTTGGTCTAATGAGTCCTAATTCCAAGAGATTTTGAATAGCCTTCTCAATCTCCTCTCTGAAATTTTTGGGATGTCTATATGGTGGGATTTGTATAGGTTAAGTTCCCACCTCCAAAACAATTTTGTGCTCAACTCCTCTATCAGGTGGCCTTCCAGGAGGAAGGTCTCCAAAAACCTTTTCATATTTGTGTAGTAGTTGTCTTATATCCTTTGGATGTTCTGAATATTTATTTTTGGTTTTGGTAAAGTGATGCAACATTCAGCATCTGATTCAATATATCCATGCCTCAATATGGACCTCATACTGTGGGAGGACACTACTTGATTCAGATAGGTGTGCATTCCTCTAACAACCCTTTGTTTTTCTTCCGAATCTTTGAATCTCATTTCAGGAATTTGATAGTTCACTGTATGTTCCCATATAGAGTACAACCATTTCACTCCCAATAACACATTAGTATCAGCAACATCAACCACATAAAAGCTATAAAAAAATGTAATCACCTATGGTGAGTTGTAGCTTTGGAATCCATGTTTTGCACTCCATAGTATTGTGACCTGGAATGGTGATTATGAAGCCATCGAATGGTTCAGTAGGTAGATTTCTCCTCTCCACCATGGCTGCATCAATGAATTTATGTGTGGCTCCTCCATCTACCAATACCGAAACCCTTTGTCCTTGTACTACTCCCTTGCATCGAATAGTGTGAAAACAAGGCACTCTTGAAAGCACTGACATTCTCCCTTTGTCAAGTAATGGATGATATTATTCTCGTTTCTCTTCTTTTGCTATGTCGTATCCCTCTTCTTGGGCTGAAAGATGTCCTTCTTCCTCCATACCCCCTTCATACTCATCATCATCAGAAAATACTTCAATGAATTGTGATTTCCCCTTAGCACATTTATGCCCTGGTACCCATGGTTGGAAGCATGTGTAACATAGTTTATTTCTTCTGAGTTCTTCCTTGTTTGGTCCCTCTTTTTTATCCTTTCCAAATGCATCTTTTTGCCATGGCTTCTTTTCAAATCTGAACTTGGAAGGAAAATTAAGCTTGGGAGGAAACCTTGTCTTGGGTAACACATTTTGCAGGTCTCTTATCAAGTTCATGGAATATTTCAATGAGGTAGGTTTGTGGGCCTTAACTAAACCCTTCAAAGGTTCAGCCAAACCTTTAGTAAAGAGAAATAATAATCTGACCATAGATATATTAGCCACCTTAACTGATAGTTTTTGGAATTCCAACATATACTCAACAGGGGTTCCAACTTGCTTCAATTGGGCTAGTTCTTTGAAAGACATTTCTGGGTCTTTTTGCTCAAATCTTTCTAATACCCTGTCAACAAATTCTCCATATGTTGTAACATGATCATGTACCAAAGTTTTAATTCAATGGAACCACCAATCATTGGATTCTCCTTCGAGATGTAAAATATCCATTTTTAGAGCATCCTCTTCAACCATTGGATTAAGCTAAAAATACACATCTATTTTTTGTACCCAAGTATTTGCAGAACTTTGAGATGATCCATCAAAAGTAGGAAGGGGCATTTTACCTATGGCATACTTAAATTCTTTATTTTGAAAGGGAGTCATATTACCTTCCCTCATTTTGAGCTTGTTTGAGACAGTAAAGTATTGATCAAATGGTAGGGTCCTTCTACAATCTTCACTCAACTTTTGCCATTCTGTTATAACTTCTTGCATGTCATATGGAGTGTTAGGATCTTATTTGGAATCAATAAATTTAGTTGTAGTAGGCCTTGTTGAACTCTGGAATTCATGAGGTCTATTATGAGGCCCTATCTTTGAGAAGACACTTTCACCCATTGCCTTCTTTTCCTCAAAAGGAGAACTACTGCTGCCTCCTATTGCCACTTTGCTTCCAAGTTGACTAGCCAACAATTCGAACCCTTTCATCATCTATTTTTTCATGTATTCAAATAATGGTTTCATGAATTTCCTAAACTTCTCATTCTCCTCTGAGGTTCCCTTCTCATCCCTAGCCATAGTCTCAACAAAATGCACTTCTTTTCCTACTTCTTCCTCTTCAACAAAAGTACTTTTAGGTTCAAATTCTAAGGGTGGTACCTGACTTCTTGTCCTCATGAATGGTAAACCACATTAGGTGCAAGGATCATGCTCTGATACCACTTGTAGTGTCTCTTTTAATGAATTTGTAAAAATTAGGAAAATTTGAAAATTTTGGCCAATTCGACCCTTAGACTAGTAATGACTCAAATGCTTCCAAATGGCTCCAAATGCTTCCGAATTGGGTATGAATGTGTTTATAAGGTATTAAGACATAAAAATGAGGTTGATGGATGCTTGGACACTCTCAAAAGACTTGTACAACATTAATTTACAATCAGGGAAAGATAGGGAAATTTACTAGTCCAGTCGAGGTTCAAAACCCCTAAGGGTAGGGGACAAAGATGGCTTTCCAAATGTTGTACGTCCTTCCCAAATTTTAGAAAAGAGAAATGGTACTGTTAAATGAATTCAATGGGCTCCCAAATGCATCATCAATCAGTTTCTAAAGGCTTCTGCAATGCGCATAAATCAGAGGTTTATGGACATGTCTTCACATAGGGGGAAATGATAGGAAACTTCACCATTTGCCATGAAATTCAAGATTTATGTTCCAAAGGATTATGCAATGTATATGAAACTTATTCAAGAAATTAATGACTCTCCATACATCATAAAAATCACAGATATGAGCTGATACAAGTCAAAATAAAGCAACTCCAAGCTTTCAAACAAGATATGAGGAAAATGGCACCATTTACACATTGTTTGGTATTTTGACATAGTTTCAATTGGTATTTAGACCTGAGGATATTATGAGCAGAAAATACAGAGTAAATACATCAGATTACAAATAAACTGGGCCATAAGAGATCCCCTAAAGAGAACAACATCTCACCAAGTGCGCCCTTCCTCCAAGAGCCAAAATATGAAGAGAAAAGTGAGAAATGTGTGGAAACAAGTTGAAGAAGAGAATGCCACGAGTAGCCCTATAGCTTCAAACTGAAACAAATGACTCCATTGTAGCTCCAAATGAAAGGTCTAAATGGCCTCTCCAATTTCCAATTAGGATGGGAATCTTTCACCCTCGAAATTGGTACTAAGGCAAGTAGAGTAAACACTCCACTAGCATGGACAAGCTATGCTCTCCAATTTGCAAAATGAGAAATGATAAAAAGCTGGTCTCCTTCTTTGTTCATGACTTTTATAAACTTCCAAAGGCTTCCTTAAGTCGAATTCCATCCATGAGCTTCATGCCAACTCAAATTGGGAAGAGATTCCAATGTGTGCCACTTGTCCCTCCATTCCTAGCCTCTTCCTTCACTCAATTCAAATGGGTGACTCTTTGGCTGCCCTAACTCCCTTGTGTGCCCAATTGGAGGCTATTTTTAGCGCTGACATGCCATATATGTTAGATGTCAGCAATCAGGTCTGATTTTTGTCATAAGTGTCATAACATCTTCATCATTGTTGTCATAGAAGCTATGGAATCTATCCCAAGTGTCCCAATAGCTCCAAAATGCATTTTCCTCTTCCATGGGAGTTACTCTTCCTCTCCATTTCGACCTCATTGAGTCATTCCAAGTATTATTCCCTTCCAAATCCCCCAAGAACATTGGACTCCACCTTGGATTCAAATGGGTGAGAGTGGAATTCCATGTGGCATGGGGAATCTTGCTTGAGTGGGCCCCACACCTCCAATGTGCCCTCATGACCAAGTTCCACCTTATTTTCCTATATTAAATATTTATTTATTCCCCATTTAATATATTTTGTCAAGCTAATGTCCATTTGGGGTTTTATAGTCTCCTTATTCCAAATCTAATGTTTCCACCCCAACCTAGGAAACTAGTAGATTGGTGGAATTTTCTCTTCTTGAGATTTATTTGAATGGGAACATTACAACAATTGGAAACAAATCCTCCAACAAAATATAGGACTATCATCTACAATGTTATTGCATTTAATCCTGCACCATGGTTGACCTTGCAAGTCCGATTAGTTAGCCTCACTTGAATGAGCAAATACCGCAATGATCTTTACTTATTCTTTAAAAGATCCATCAAAGTTCCATTGATTTCAAGCACACATATTTTTTTTCTATAATAAACACATTTTTCTTCATGGTTGTGAAGATCGATGATCCTCTAATACTTCTTTTGTTCTCATTCTCAACTGTGTTTAGGGTTTATAACATCTCTTGAGTTATGTATATTTAAATGAAAAGACTTTAAATAAACCATGTGCTTGGATTTTGAAAGCAAATTGGAAAGCGAAATGCCCTTGTTTCTTTCATTAACTGAAATCCTAGATAGTAGGTTGGGACATGGAAAACAATATTTGTGATCAACCTATGTTCTTTGTGTAGCATTTATTGACTACATACATAGGAATAACCAATGAAAATATCCATTATGGAATATTTTGAAGCATTTAATGAATACATGTACATAGGAATAACCAACTGAAGTCTTCATTATGGAGAATTTAATGAATACGTAATGAATACATATGTAGGTATGTGGATTGGTCTGAATGCAGTTTAGTTTAAATGAAAACAGATGGGATCATTCCATGCTATGAATACAACTAGCATTGAATATTACGTTTGGATTTTCTGTATGAAATATTTAATACTATAAATATTGTAAACCACTAGTGACATTTAAGATCCATGGCTCGTATTATGATATAAATTTCCAAGCTTCTTCCATATCTTAGTACCATCTCTCAAATGCTTAATTTCAACAAACACTTCAGTAGATACACAAATTTTAATATATGCAACAACTTCCTTATTTTTTTATCCGATTTTTCAAGAACCCTTTGTACATTAGGAGTAATCTTTTCCACTAACCAAATCATATTGCTTCCTCATTATTTAAAATGGTTCTATTTTATGAACCCATTCATTATAATTCTTTCCATTTAATTTAATTTTCAGAATTATTCCCATATTTAGAGCCATGTGAAAAAAATGAAACGAACTCCTTCAGAAAAATATGGTCACCCAAACTGTAATTTCACTAAGCAACAAATACTACCCCTTGACACAAATTATCACCAAAATATTTATTTTAACCATATTTAGGCATATAGTTAATCAGAAGCCATAACCATATTCATCAACTACAAAAGGGGCAAATTCCAAACACTAATCCATAGGAAAATTCTATTTGCAGCCAACAAATTCTCAAATACAAATTCCTAAATCTGTTCTTTACTTAATATAAATCCACAACAACCAACTAGACCTGAGCGATTTTGCTCTTATAGTACAACTTCAACAACAATTTTGGCAGTTTTCCATACAAGAGCTTCATGACAATGGTGTCTCCAACCAGAAAGCTCCACAACTCTCAATTGAAAAATCCCAACACATACATAGCTCAACGCCAAACTCCACATGTGATAAGAACAATACTTCTTTTCAACAGAACAACATGATTAAACATAGAATACCATATTTTATTATAATATGTCAATACTTTGATAAGGGCAAAAAAATAACAAGCACAACTAAGTGTTTTTATGGTAGCGAAAACAACCTAGCAAAGCCTTTTCTAGGAAATGAAGGCAACGATCTTACAACAATCCTCCAAGCATCCATCCACTTGACAAGAATTCACACACGCTCAACATCAAACACACAGCTCAGCTCCCAGGGACCTCGGGCTCTAATACCATGAAGAGACAAAGTAAAGAAACAAATCACAAAATAGAGAGAGAACTAACACAAGACACAAATTAAAAAGTGGAAACCATACTTAAATGGTTGAGACGAGGTTTGTATTTATAGGTGAGAATTTAAATGGGAGAAAACCTCTAGAAATCTCTATCGAAGATATTTTTCCTTCTGGCTACTACTGTTCCATCTTCCACATTTATTGCAGTTTCTCGAATGGGCTTTTCCATCTGCTTTTAGAACTGTGTTTTGCCAACCTTCCCTAATAACTATTATCTCCTTAATTCTTTCTTTAACATATTCTTTGAAAAATCCACCAAAGCTCCATTGATTTATCAACACATATTTTTTTTCTATGATAAACACATTTTTCTTCATGGCTTTGAAGATCCATGATCCTCTAATCCTTTTTTTTCATTTTCTAGTGTAGTGTTTAGGGTTTATGAAATCTCCTTACATCTGAAGATATATATATTTTTTTTCAATGGAACAAATCATGGGAAACTCTCAGGTACTTCCCCTCATTTCGAGGATGGTACCCAAGGTAAACCACTGGCCCTGATTACGGGTCCTAACCCGGTGGGGACATCAAGTGAGGCCTTGCATAGCCACCCGAGGATTTGACCCCGAGACCTTCTGCTTGCAATTACAACACTCAACCACTTGAGCTAAACCACTGGGCTCTTAGATCTTAAATTTGAAAAGACTTTAAATAAACCACGGGCTTAATGCAACATGCCCTTCTCATTGCTTTCATTAACTAAAATCCATAGTCAAGTTAGGGCATGGACAACCACAATTGTGATTAGCCTATATGCTTTGTGTAGCATTTATTGAATACATACATAGGAATAGCCAGTGGAAGTCTCCATTGTGGAATATTTTGAAGCATTTAATGCATACATACCAACGCAAGTCTTCATTATGGAGCATTTAATGAATAGGCGAATTGTTCGGCGATCAATATCTAGCCTACTGCAGGCCATTTAATGCGGTGGCAGCAGGCCGGTTGGTCATTGGATCTCAAGCAGCTTGAAATCGAACGGTTTACTAACTTGTTGCCTCCGCATTAAATGGCCTACAATAGACTTAATAATATTCGCTGAATTGGTCCAAATGTTGTTTAGTTTTGGAGCATTTAATGAATAGGCTAATTTTTCCGAATGTTGTTTGGTTTTGAAGCATTTAATGAATAGGCTAATTGGTCCGAATGAGGTTTAGTTTAGGTTTTAGGTTGTTTGTTTATTATTGTTGATTTTTCATGGCTTATGGATAGGTTAAACTTTATTATTCAAAAGTATTTAATAGTATAAATATTGATGTGAAATGGGTTTTTTTAACATAGTTTTAGATATAAAATTAGGTCGAAATTTAAATATTTTGACAAAATTCCATTCCAAACCATTAAAAAAATCCTAAAGAATGTGAAAACTAAAACGAAATGCTAACTGAAAATAAGTTTTACCAACCAATTTTGAATATAACTTCATTTCAAACATTTAATGCGTCCAGACATAAGAAATACCATTTAAGGCTATAGTTGGGAGCTAGTGTTTTGTTAGGATTATTTTAGTCATTTAACTTTGTCGTTAATGAATATAGATGGGTTATAACTTAACTTTATAAGTTAACTTTTGGTTATTTAGGTAAAGTGATATAGTTTTTTAATAACAACGGTAATAAAATAAATTTATAAGTTAACTTTTGGTTATAAAATAAAATAAAAAATAATTATAAAATAAGAAAAATACCTTTCCTCGTCATAATTACAAAGTTATAAATACTGCATGCTCCTTAAGTGTAGGTAACAGTGATTGAAATTTGAATCCTTTGTGATTCCGGGCTTGAGGGTTTTCGCTTCGAGACAAGTAAGTGAGAAGATGATGCAGAAGCTAAAGAACGGTGGCCGCGGGCCAGTGAGAGTAGCTGCACCTTATCCTCCATGCAAATTATATTTTGATGGTGCGTGCAGAGGGAACCCTGGCACTGCAGGCATTGGCTTCCTGCTACAAGATAGTAATGGCCAAGTGATTGAGAGATTCTGCCGTCTTCTGGGCTACAGATTGACGAACAACGTAGCCGAATACAAGGCCCTCATTGCTGGACTTCAGCACGCTCTCGACCGTGGCATCACCAGGATTAAAGCGTATGGAGACAGTGAGCTCATTTGCAGACAAGTAAGTCCTTTACTCCATCTTTTCTTTGTTTTATTTTTGCTTCTCTCTAGGCAGCCAAGCGAATAACATGTGATTGCATGTTGTTGCGCAGGTGAACGGGGAGTACAAGGTTAAAGTCCCAAGGCTCAGGAGGTATTACAACACCGTGTGGCAGCTCCTTGACAAGTTTGAGAGTTCTGAGGTGCTGCATGTGCCTCGCCACGAGAATCATGCCGCAGATGCCCTCGCAAACGATGGAATCGATCGGCCACCTGTAGATATAAGTCCTGATTCTCGGCGCAGAGTTATTGAGCGTTGCCTAAGTCCAGAGGGGGCGAAGCAGTACATTCTTGAAAAAGCGTGCGAGGGCACCGTTCAACTGCGGTTCATCTTAGATACCATCCAGTTCGATTTGCCAAAGTCCTACGCTGCCGTTCGCGAGCTCTGTTCTCAAATAACACACGAGATGAAGATGTGCCGCAACTGTCAAGATGATTCCTATCCCAACATCTGTATGTGTTGTTTGTTGGCCCAGTCCTAGGGTCTATCATCTCTGGGATTTGAATTCGAATTTTGATCAGGGTTTTGAATTTAGAATTCCAATTTTGAATTAGGGTTTTGAATTGGGATTTGAATGGAATTCGAATTTTGATTAGGGTTTTGAATTTCGATTAGGGTATATCATCTCTGGGATTTGAATTTTGATTAGGGTCTATCTTCAAAGGATAATAGCAGTTCCGGTTCTGTTGATTGGAATTTGTTAAAGTTTTCTGCATGTTATCTTCACACTATATTGAAGAAACTGCCAGCCATTTTGTTTATGTTCGATCAAAGTTATGCTACTTTCTGTTTCACTTATCATGGTTTCTATACATGAAGTTGTTGTGATTTACACGAATATGAAGTAATATTGAATACAGCAGATTTGTTAGGTCTGTTTTCTAATATTGGTTTTAGCATTTTCAGCAATCTAGTTATTTTTGTATGCTTTTAGTTTTGAAGCTTCTGGTATTGACACGAATATGAAGTAATAATGAATTCATTAGAGTGGTTATGACAGGGACTCCACATAATAACATGTGCCCCTAGAGCATCTTTGGGAGGGCGCACGCCGCTCACCTTTTTCTTGGAGAGATTTCCCCATATGTGGGTTTTTTAGTTAGTTACACCCTTTGGACCACACGTGTGAGGTGATTGGAGTTTGTTAGAGGTGGTTACACTATTTTGGACCATTTATTGAGGTAGTTTAGGTGGTTACTAGTTGTTGGAGCCACAAGTGTGGCATAAAGCCATCTCCAAAGGAAGCATCCCATCAAAAACATCAGTGAAGGCCCTGTTTTATAATAGATTTTTTTTTTGTTTTGAAGGGGTCCTGCTGACAGGCGGGGGTCTACGGCATCCCCGCATTATCGTTGTTATGTGTGTTTTATAATATCCGTTTAGAATTTTTATCGTTGTTATGTGTGTTTTATAATATCCGTTTAGAATTTTTAGTAAATGTAGTTTTGTATACTTTTACTTTTGAAGTGTTTGGGATTGAAACTAATACGAAGTAAAATAATGAATTCATTAGATTTGTTATGACCAATTTTATAATATTGGTTTTCGCATTTTTATTAATTTAGTTTTTTTTTATATTTTTAGTTTTGAAAATTTTTAGTAAATGTAGTTTTGTATACTTTTACTTTTGAAGCTTTTGGGATTGAAACTAATACGAAGTAAATAATGAATTCATTAGATTTGTTATGACCAATTTTATAATATTGGTTTTGGCATTTTCATTAATTTAATTTTGTAATTTTGTATAAGTAAATAATGAATTCATTAGATTTGTTATGACCAATTTTATAATATTGGTTTTGGCATTTTCATTAATTTAATTTTGTAATTTTGTATATTTCTAGTTTTGAAGCTTTTGGGATTTTGGAATTGATAGGAATATGGAATATGATTAAAAGGAATATGAATTAGTAATAATTAATTTATTAGATTTGTTATCTCAGTTTTATAATATTGTTTTTAGTATTTTCAGTAATTCAGTTTTGAAACTTCTGACACTAATATGAAGTAATAATAAATTTGTTATTTTCAATAATCTAATATTGGTTTTAGCATTTTCAGTAATTTAGTTTTTTATGTTTTTAAAATTTTTATGTTGCTGAAATTTATAGGAATATGAAGTAATAATGAATTCATTAGATTAATTATCTTGTTATGTCTTTTATTTGTATTGAACTATTAAGAATAAGGTTGTTACACTAATTGAACATTCTTAACCTGATAAAGACCTTAGGGCTACTCAACTCCCTTTCTTAATCATAAACAATCTTCAAAACAATAAGGATAAGAAGAAATCGGCTCTCGGTCACATGGATGGGTCGATTACCGTTGAATCATTTCGGGAGGGATCCTTCAGGGAGAAATATATTCTGTCGTATATTTTGTTGGACGATTTTGTATGCATGCACTATCTTTTGCGGCAGATAGGACGGCCGAAATGGCTGTGGCTTGGTATATGCTGTTTTGGTTTGATTTATATTTGATGTACTTGGTATTGGGCAGCAGTGGCTGTCGGTTTATATGAACTTTATATTTATGTGGACATGGTCTCTTTGATGTTCTGATGTTATTGAATCCGTTTCTCCTTTTGGAGGGATTCCTGTCATTTTCTTTGGACATATGGTACTATATATTTGGACTTATCTGATGTAGATGATGACACATCTGGCTATGTGTATGGCATGCTCATAGTGCTCTCTAGGACTGTCTTTTGAGAGCAGTTATGTATATCTTCTGACAACTGGTTACATTTACTATTTCGTATATTAATAGTAAGTTGAATTTTTCTCGTATATTAATAGTAAGTTGAATTTTTCTGTGAAAAAAAAAGGAGCTTCTCTGTTGAGACTTTGGTTTCCTTTTTGGGATTGTAGCTGCTATGATACTGATTGTATGCATATATTCTGGTTTGGAATGACCACTGGTTTTTATAGGCACCTGGCCACTCTATGTAGTTCTGGATACATCTTTCGCATAATAAAAGGTGTTTTTTTTCGATTGAAAAAAAAGAACTGTGATGCTACTTTCACACGAGTCAATTAATTCGTGTAAGGCAGCTCAATCATTTGAGAGGATAGGTTTGATGTGTCGTATACAACAGGTGCACTTAAAGTAATGCGTGCTGCACTGTACGACATTCAAGGTATCCCATTTTCCTTTAAACGGTGCAGGTGTAATAAAGGCTCGTAAGTGTTGTCTTGATGAAATAATAGTGAAACAACCTATGAACTTAACCGTAGAGAGGTGTAGCCTTTTACAATAATAACTCTCTTAATGGTTGTGCCCACCAACTATTATAAATGGCAGTGACATTGATTATAATTTATTCGAACTTTTAAAGTCAGGTTACTTCTGACAGTGTAAGGAATTATAAATATCAGTGACATTGATTATAATTTCAACAAAATGATTAAGATAATAGAGCTGCGTAGAACCAATTGTGATTCTGGAATCTGGTGGACAGTCTTATCATCATTCCTCAACTTCCTCCATGTCAGATTATTTTGGCCTAAGTTTCCCCTAGAAAGCTCAGTAACTCATCCATAAGTTAACCTCAAATTTATTAAAGATTTAATTAAAATTTCTACTTGGTAACGAGCATCTCTCAGATCATATATAAGTACATACGCAGAAACTTCTAAGGTGTCTCAACTAGAATTTCTAGTTTAGAGTTTTCAAAACTATAACATAATCTGGTGAGTCCCCAAATCCCAAGAATTGGTGCTCTATCTATCTACACGGGAGGCACTGAACAATAATGGCTCGCACCAGTACGTGAAGTTTTAGAAATTTTAAATTCAAATGAGGGCAGAATTTCATCCATAGCATCATACTATATTTATGATTTACTTATTGTTGAATAATATTATATCACATAAATTAAACTTTTGATTCACTCAAAGTCTGTATAATTAATTTCCTCCTTCAAGATCATTTATTCAAAAAAAAGCACCGTACTTAAGAAACGTGTGACAGGAGCCACCATTTCCTCCATAAATGATCATTTATTAAAAAAGAAAGTACCGTACTTAAGAAACGTGTGATAGGAGCCATTAAGAAACGTGTGACAGGAGCCATCATTTCCTCCATCCATGATCATTTATTCAAAAAAAAAGTACCGGCACGGTCCCCTCCTCCGTCTCCGCCGGCCCTCTGACACCTCCGATTCCGGATCTCCAAGTGGCTCCCCGCTTCTTCGTTGACGTGAAGCAGGCGACGTTAATGTATCCGGGGGTTGGTGAAACTCCCGAGTCCCACCCTACAACTCCATTTGAAATCCTCTGCCCGCCATGTACCCTGACTCCCTCTTCTGCGCAGCTCCAACCTCCAACGACGCCGCTCCATCCTCCGCGAAGAAGGAGCATTCAGACAACTCCTTAGTTCTCCGGTTACTATGAGCAGCAAAATTAAGGATACGGATCGAGCTGCGCAGCGTTGTCGTGTTGCAATCTTCAACTCCCCTTTCCTGGTGACTCCCGAATTCTCCTTTGCGTAGTCCTCGCACGAAACCACTGGTAATATTCACAACCATCCTTTCTGTGTTTCGTTAGCGTTGAAATATCGGTAACAATTGATTAATTTAATTGGGTTTGGGGCATTTGCTATAATTTTGCTACTTACAGTGGGTTTGGGGATTCTCTATCAGAAGAACCCATCTCCATTTGCAACAGTTTATCATCATCATAATCTCCGGAAAGTCAGTACAAGTACTCTAAATACTCTAAATTGGCTAATATTATCAGAGGACTGAAAAAGCACAGAAAGTAGACACTGTACACCGTTCAGGTGTTTGTAAGCAGTTGCCATGATTAAAGTTTTACAAAATATCAAGTTGATCAATCATCCGACTAATTCTTCAGTAGTACAATAATTCATATACAAGACCTTCGGTTGCATTCAGAATGAACATTTAAACATCTCCAAAATGAGTGAATAATAGTGAAGGCAGGTGTGTGCACAAACTATGCTACACAGAGATGCAGGAGAGTATTAGTGTGGAACAAATTTCTATCATCAAGATATGTCATTATAGAAAGATACCTTGCAATTTTCGATAAAAAAATTCCAATTCAGACAAAGTTCTTAATAATTCCTGAGAAAAAAATGTACGATTGAGAAAATCAGCCTGCCCCTGTTACTGTGTATCGGTATTCCATCCACCCCAGTACAAAATCCACAAATTTATAAATTTCAATTTGCAAATTAGTATCCGAAGAAATCCCAAATTTTTGATACAAAATTGGTCTCGGATTTGTACTGCTATCATGTTAGTAAGGAAAATATATATTCTCATTTTAGTACAAAATGTAGAATGAAATTATGAAACATATGCATTAAAGTGAAAATTCGAGCATTGTTGCTACTACAACAGTTGACAATTGCATAATAAATAAATAAATGCTCTTAGAGAGCTACTTTAATCAAAATGGGAAGTAAACTGCACCCTCAATTTTACATTGAACGGTCTCGACAGGAAACAGAAGAATGCTTCATATGGATGCAGGAATAAAACAGGAGAGAATGTGTAGCATTTCATGGACTCTACACTTTGGTATGACTCTCAGCAGAATAACAAGTCAAAAGTTGGGAGCAATGATTCTCATTAAACAGAGTAAACAGAAGATCAAATTGCATAGCTTGGTAGCCTTTTCAATTTTGTGATGTTGCTCCAATTGTGTCAAGAGAATCAGATATATTCTTCATTCTGGGTCGCAAATCAGGATCTGTTTCTACACATGCAAGGGCAATGTGGAATACCGCAAGTACTTCTTTCTTGGCATATACTTCTTTCAGGAGTGATGGATCCACAATTTCCCATAGTTAGTTAGCTTTGCATACGCCCTAATCACAGTCTACTTAACTGTTGCTACTGAGCACTCATACTCAGAAAAGGACTGCTGGACAGATCTGTTGAAATAGGTTTCCCTTCTGCAGGAGAACTAACTTTGGAGCAACCAGGTAACACCAACCAGGGAATGCCGATTTTCTTCCAATCATATAGGTAAATCAAGTCTGGTCATTGGCTCTACCAATTCTGACCATCCAGCTTGCTTTTATATATTAGCCACCCTGGAATGTGAGAGAGGTCTATTTTCCTAACTCCGAGTCCAGGTCCGAGTTTTAAAACATTGATCAAGATACAAAATCAATGCAACATATGCAGCAAGAATAATTTGTTATTCTACCTCACGTAAGACCTCAAGATTGAAATCACAATCCACACAAAACTGGTATTTTTAATTTTCCATGTCAATAAAAAGATGCCCATGGAAAATAACTGAGCAGTTTATAATGGTAATTTAAGAGATTGATTTGGTCAATTTAGTTTTACCGAGAACAAGTACTTGTAAAAAAGTTCAGCAAAATTACTATATCTAGGCATATGCCTAAGCTCTAACCATATGCTTGTCCTTTTTCCTTGTGCATAAAATTTAGCTGCCATGATATATTTAAGCCAGGGCATCTTGTACTTTCTGTACATGTGTTTGAAGTTTGAACCTTTGTGTGCATTGTAGGGAAACAAGATACAGTATTGCAGTCTTACCTCTACTGGGGGAGGAAGTTCTTCTAGGTTTGCACTAGTTTTCAGAGTCTTGATTGCAGCTAGCTCACAAATTATACCCAAGGAGCCATCATACATTCCAGCGTCAATAACTGTATCCTGTTCCAGCCAAAGTGAATAGTTGTCCAATGTCAATTTTTGAAATTCTGTAGCAAAGCTAACTAACTAGATTATGAAGCAATTGTTGTAACAGCCTTGGATCCTTTAGCCAGCCTGGACCCTTTAATCATTACAAAAGAGGAATCCAACAAATTGTTTGCTCCATCTCTCTATGGAATTTAACCCAAGGAAGATGCACAATACCCATTTTTTAGGATCTGAGGATAATTCCACGAGTTTCGATTGATATTGTATCCAATTGTTGTATTCAATTTGTGACTTGCTAAAGTGGTATTGTCATCCCATTTTTTGGTAATAGATATATGAAATTGATAGTCTTTGGTTGGAATCAATAATGAGTTGGTTTTTGCATGGATTTGGACTAGGTAAGGGCCAAATGAGGCAAATTTTTTGTCCTTGATGTTGATCCAGGATAGTAAGAAAACACATATTCCACCTTGAATAGTACACAATCTGAAGGTTTAACGCATTAGAAAATTTATCAAAAGTATTTCCTATGAGTCAGTATTCACCCCTTTATTAATTTGTAACCAACCTTTAAGATATTATCCTATGTTTGTTACAAAAGTCTCTTTTTATTTGGTGTGTGTGGGTGTTTTTAGTTTGGATGCTTCTTAATGTTTTGTATCCTATTTGATGCTTATTTTCTTGTATTTTTTAGAAGCTAAATTTTAAGAAACGGTTAGTATTGAATTAATATGTACTGAAATAGGTTTGAACTGTTTCAACTAAGTATGTGCGTTGTCTACGACACCTTGCACACAAGGAAGATATGGAAGATCTTCCTCGAGTTGTTTGTTTAAGGTTCCTCACTTTATATTCTTCTCTATCTCGAGTGTTTCTGGGAGCTTTTGCATTGAAATTCCCCATTGTCTTTGGCATTCAACCTCTATTCTGCAACTTTACTTATCCAATCTATCGAATTGTGCTTATGTGCAACATGTGACACTAGATCACATTTATACTGTACAAACAAAACATTCGTTTAAGCATAACCTATAAAAAAAAAAGATATATTCCATAATGACTAGAGCTACCACCCACCCCAATCTTTTATGGTCAATATGATTTCAATTTGTTGGCTTGATGCCTTTTTCCACATTTTTTTTTGAACTCAAACCCTTAAAATATAATCTGGGGGCTTGTCTATTTAGTAAAGCATAGGGGTGGTGATAGCCACCACAAGGGTTTGATTCCCCATAGTACATGTTAGCTCATTGTGGTCCATCATGGTTGCACACGTAGGCCAGATGTAGTGATGGACAAAGTTCCTGGCCACTAGCCAACTGTTTTCCACTTAGCTGTTGATTGGGTGGCACTGACAGTTAAAGGAGTGTATTAAAAATAAATCTTTTTAATTTATGCTTTATAGAATATATTTATTGGGTGTACATTCATATTTTGTACAACCTATGATAAATATCCATCAACGATCTAACATTTTGACACATTCTACTCATTATTGTATTTTTTTGTGTGGCTTGGACAGAAAATTGGTCTTTTTCGTTGCTTGAAATATTTATAGTTGATCATCCCTAGTCATTCTAATGACACAATGCCCAAAATGTTTGTATATGGTCACTTTCTTAGAAGGTAAAGGATCTATAATTAAGAAGGTAAAGGATCTATGGATAATTATAGACAACCTTCTTGGATGGTTGGTCAACTTGTACTTGGTTTTCTTAGTAAACTTTATAAGAGTGAATATCTAATTTTCTGAAGTAATATTTGACATTTTAAAGTCTGTAGGAATATCAATCTTCATCTAGACCGGTATTTAAAGCCTGTTACAACTTGCTTTATGTATACCTCACGATTTTTGTGGTATGACAGATGGAAATTAGTACATATCTTTGCTAAGATGAACTAAAATCCAAGATAAGAAAATCTATCCAGGGCTATATTCAACCATGCTTAGAATGCATTTTTCTTTAACAACTTTGCTCAGTGGATAGGTAACTTGGCTTGCAATCTCGTAAATTATCATGCTGTACCACTCTTCCGTAGTCAAGCGCTGTATCTCGGGAGGAGTGTCTTCCACATCACTTTGCCATTTACTAACATAATAAAATTGCAATCTCAGCTAAATCCATCACTTGTCTTGTTTTTAAATAACATGGATTTATCAATAAGTAGAAATATTTAAAATCCACCCAGAATTGTCTCTTAAGCTGATTTTCTTCACTATTGTTGTACCTTTGCAATGTTTACACTTTCATTGTTAGTGGATGAGTGAAGTCTTCATGCTTGGTATATAAGCACAGGGATGTATTTTGGTCAAAATCATGTTTCAAATCTGAAAGTCAGCCAAACAGGGGTGAAAGTGTTCTACATTAAACTGTGAAAGGGTAAAAGGGTGAAAATAGTGTAAACATTAAAATTTCTCTCTACATTAAAAATATATTTCTACTTGTCAAGTTATTGTATATTTAATATCAATAAGAATTATTACTTGCAAAACAACACACTGATTTTCCCTAATTCTTTAAAGGGTGCTAGCTCAATGGTAGAGCGTCTACACTACAAAGCAGAAGGTTCGTGGTTCGATTCCACTGTGCCCTACCATTAAAAAAATAATATTTTGTTGATTTTATTCAAATGATTAAATGTTTTATATAACATTGTTTTATATATAGTAAAGTACAAAAAGATGTCCATACAAAGTGGGAGAATTACAACGAATCCTATGAAAGGTAATATACAGAGAGTAAAGTATGAATCTAATCTAAATTCTAAAAAGCCAACTCGTACTATGGAGAGTTGATTCGAGAGGTAAATGTGCCAAGAGAATGGATCTAGAATATGTGATACAAATGGTACAAGCCTCTCATGGTCTGCTAGAACCATCTCTCATAACATTCGAGGATGAATGGAGGAATCTCAACATACATGTCTGTCTGGACTTTGGAGGAAGAACTAGTAGAAGAGATGGACCGTGTAATGTGTTGCTGCATAGAGGAGGGGGCACATAGTTGTGATTAAATCTATTTCATACATGAGAGAGGAAGTTTAGTGCACTCTCTATAGTCACCCTTTCCTAAAGAAAATTAATTCAGTTATATGCACAAATAGTATGGTTTTACCTAGAGAGAATTCCATTTTTTTAGTCTCGAGTGTTTATTTTCAAAGAAAAGTACTTGGGCAGATCCCTCAATTGTATACTCACTGCCCATGGGTGTAGTTGATCTGTTGGGTTCAGAGGACTACCAGTATAGGACTAAAGTACAAATAGCAAATCATCTTGGTATTTCAATACCACGGATCTGTTGGGTTTTTGGGTGTTTCGTCACGAGGAGATCAGGTGCATAACTAAGTTGATATACATTTTCCAATTACTTAACATACCAAAACCTTGAGCCTTATTTTCTTTAGAAAAGGAAATATGCACAAGTGCAGCAGAAGAATAAAATAAAATCATCTCTAGAAGATAGAATTTTTTTTAAAAGGGCTTATAGTTTTATGTAAAATGGCCTAAACTTGCCAAAAGCAAGCATTAGCATTAATTGTGCTATCACACAAACAAGCATCTCAAGATTGAAGTTATAAAATCAAGTTAGAAAAAAGCTGCCATATCTCCAATGCCCTTGGAAATTAGGAGGAGGGTTTTATACCACTGGAAAGTTCATGTAAAAAACTTTCCATCCATATATCACACTCGTCATTCTAAGCTAAGGCATTTGAGAACGGTCCTCCTAGAGACAGGTCACCAAAACTACAAAAAACAACTCAAACCATAATCCACTGCTAAAAACGAATGCCCAAATGCTCCAATGCCCTAGGGAAACAAAGAGAGTGTTCACAACCATGAGATGGCTCAAAAAACAAGCTTTCCATCCATATAACATATACCTCCAGATGAAGGCAATAAATATCTAGGGCCTCCAAGTTATACCATCAAAACTGCAAAATTGACCCCAAAACAATAAGGAAGCAAGGTGTATGAACATGCAAAAACACTCCAATGATAGCCAATGAGCAAGAGTGCTCTACAAATATGAA
This sequence comes from Larix kaempferi, assembly GCA_027924585.1. NCBI lineage: Eukaryota > Viridiplantae > Streptophyta > Pinopsida > Pinales > Pinaceae > Larix > Larix kaempferi. The sequence goes on along the minus strand of BSBM01000196.1, from coordinate 2,061,911 downwards.
TATCTATGCCGTCTAGAGATACAAGGTAACCCCAAAGTGACAGGGCACTCCATGAATGCACAAATGTTAGATGATGAAAAATAAGGTCAATATCTAGTATGAGAACACAAAAGCATCCAATCACCATGGAGAAAACTCACGTCATATCTACTAGCACCATAAGATCCATCAAGCAAATCATCTAGAGCATTATCATCCATGAAGCAAATATCTACCATGAAGAACCCAAGGCATCAAATCTCCATAAACATGTCACCCTCAGTGGAAGATTGTGACAAAAATCACAAGTGAACACCTAACCAAAATGGGAGGTAATATATGGCTCCAATTGTGGGACATGCACTCTCATGAGAGTGCATGAGAACCTCAAAATATCTGAAATGCACCTGCTAGCAATGACCATCGATGCAAGGAACCCAAAAACAATGTGGTGGGATGGATTAGATCCAATCAAGCACGAAAAAGAAAAAGATGAATTCTTGTGTTTGAACATGAACCTTTGAGAAGAATTAAATGGTTGGGAAATGATTGAGAAATACATCAATCAAAATAGCTTGCTGCTCCATGTAATTTCCAGGACCCAAATAAGCATTGATTAGTTGAAGAACTCCCTGTAAATTCCAGAAATTTAGATTGTGGACAGGGGTGGAAAAATCTGTCCTTTAATCACTGCTGTCCCAAGCAATTTCCGGCAGTCAAATTGAGATTTCCAGCCAACATTTCATCCATTTATTAATAAAAGAGGGAAAAGATGGCAGGAGAAATTGACTCAAATCCTTGGTGGAAATTGGAAAACATTATTTCCAGCGTCAATAGCATGCTGATTTACCATTTTTTTCACCATCATTATTTAGGTGTTAATTCATCATTATCTAGGTGTTTTGGTGGCTGGAAAATCTCTTGCATAAAACCCATTACATAACAGTCCCAAACAAAGAAAAATCAGCATGGCAAAGAGAAAAAAATGGCTGAAAATAACCATGAAAAAAGTGCTCACAGTATGCCCTAGGAGAGAGAGTACAATGCTGCCCAAAACCTGCAAGAATAGAATCATTTTGCTGCCCCAAATCATCATCAAAAACAACATTGGATCTTAGTTTCATGATTTATGCATTCCTCAAGTCCACATGGAAAACTTGAATCGATGAATCTAGAAGAGTGTTTGAAAATGTAGATCGTGTCCCAATGAGGTCTTACCTCTTCCCTTGAGTGCACTTATTAAAGACAATCCATCATGCAGAGTATAGAGATAAGGGTGCAGATGCCAAGATTGAAATAGATGTAGGGTTGGGTCTGTCATAAGGCATGCTATACTTGGCATGTTGGTTCTGTCATAGGGTTGGGTCTGTCATAAGCTCCTACTTCACAGAATTGGCATGCTACACTTGTTTATTTTAAATTACAATATTTACATAATAGCATAATATCCAGCATATGCTTTATAGTGTTAAGTGGGATTCTTGGGTCAATTTATTCACAACCACAATAATGGAATCAATAATCATGCTTCTTGATTATTAATAATCATAATTGGAAATCATTCTAGTATTTGGGAATCAGACTTTGTACAGAACTTGCATTTTATTAACTTAAACTATACTCAAAAGTGGCCATGTACAAATATACAATCAAAAGAAAATAAAGTACATCGACTGTCACGTCAAAGACTGTTCCATTGCACATATGTTGATCGATATTGGCAATTGATTAGAAACCAACAAATTTTGAAATGAATCACGACTGAACTGAGTTTTCTCAACTCAACTCTATTATAGGACCCTGCAAATCTTTGAATCCAAGCAACAAGAAAGCTCCTCATTCCAATCACAGTATGAAGTTAACTAATCATGGCACCCCACCAAAATAACTGTCATCTCAATCAGGTGCCTCCAACTTTGCTAGTTGGATCATTCCTCATAGCCAGCTCATCTGAAGCATGGATAAAAAACTGAGGAAGAGATGCAATGCGAGGAAGATGGAGTAGCAAATCTCCAGATGACAGAAGAGTTTAGGCAGACCCAGAAGGATGCTCTTCCACTTCAGACTTCATAGGCGCAGGAGAGGACATGTAGGGAGTCTTGGTCATCAGCCTATACAAGAGAAATAATGTCAGATTCAGTAAAAATGAAGCTGTAAACATGATAAATCGGTGTTTATTATTTAAATACAATGATAATCAATCACAACAGATTTCAATGATCTGATAATCAATTGTGCAAGTTTTACCTTCGTATACAAGCCATATTACAAATCTGGAAACTAATTTCATCCCTGAATTGATATACGACATTGCATGGTTATCATTGTTTTAAACAACAACAATTGTCAAGCTTCATATTCATCATTGCTAATATGTTTTTATTTCAAAGTAATTTTCAGCATCAAAATAATATATTTTTCAATGCTTCAATAGGAGCTTGACAATTCAAGAAAGCCTTCACACGTCTTTGAGAAACAACTATTCAAATTTCATGGAGGAAATGCCAATGCACCGACACTACTAATTGGATCTCATTTGGTGATAAGTTGAGTCGGGCCCAGGGTATTTTTTAAGGATTCTAATATTATATTTGAGTATAGTATTATAGGCGATTATTTTGGATTGAAAAAAACATATAAATAGATAAGTAGACGAATATCAAATATGAAACATATAGTTTGCTACTGAAACTTGTAAATTTTGGCAAATATTATGATAAAAAAACATATTTTATGTATATATCGGCGATATTAGAGACTAAAAATGACCAAATAACGAATTTATTTTTTGAGAAAATGCCCAAAAAATAGCCAATTGGAAAAATTTCGCCCCTAAAAATTACCTTGGTGATAACACTAAATCTGAAATCAATATATTTTGTAAATAATTATAGAGAAACATGCTGTTCATGGCATATTTTCTTGTTTTTACAGAATTTAAAAAATTGACATTGGACAACTATCACTTTGGCTGGAACAGAATACAGTTATTGATGCTGGAATGTTTGATGGCTCCTTGGGTATAATTTGTGCACTAGCTGCAATCAAGACTCTAAAAACTAGTGCAAAACTAGAAGAACTTTCTCGCCCTGTAGAGGTAAGAATGCAATACTGTATGTTATTTCCTACAATGCACACCAAGGTTCAAACTTCAACACATGTACAGAAAGTACAAGATGCCCTGGCTTAAATATATCGTGGAAACTAAATTTTATGCACAAGGAAAAAGGACAAGCATATGGTTAGAGCTTAGGAATATGCCTAGATATAGTAATTTTCCTTGAGCATCTTTTTATTGACATGGAAAATTAAAAATACCAGTTTTGTGTGGATTGTGCTTTCAATCTTGAGGTCTTATGTGAGGTAGAATGACCAATTATTCTTGCTGCATATGTTGCATTGATTTTTGTATCTTGATCAATGTTTTAAAACTCGGACCTAGACTCAGAGTTAGGAAAATAAACCTCTCTCACATTCCAGGGTGGCTAATATATAAAAGTAAGCCGGTTGGTCAGAATTGGTAGAGCCAATGACCAAACTCGATTTACCTATGATTGGAAGAAAATCGACATTCCCTGGTTGTTCCAAAGTTGGTTCTCCTGCAGAAGGGAGACCCATTCAACAGACCTGTCTAGCAGTCCTTTTCTGAGTATGAGTGCTCAGTAGCAACAGTTAAGTAGACTCTGATTAGGCCGTATGCATGCTGGAAGCATGCATGCACTAGCTTTAGCAAATTTTGCTAAGTTCTAGAGGTGCTTTTCTAGTTTTAAGGAGGCTCTACCTTGTCTTAATTCAAGAAATTTATTGCAAGTATTCCTGAGTTTAGTATTGTTTAAAAGTTAAAGAAAAGCACTGAGATTGAGTTGGTTTCGTGATTTAGTCAAGGGTGCATATTTCAAGAAAGATGGTGCAAGCAATTTCTGCAAAATTATTTGCGATATAAGAAATCAAACAACTCTCTCCGAGCCCAAAGGACTCATATTATTTACACTGTAAAATGGACACTGGAAAACTTCACATACTCCTACTTAGTATATTCAATAATGTCTCTAGTCTCTCATCTAGACAGGACAATGACTTTAGAGTTATAAAATATTGTTTCCATCTCACAAAACATGCCTATTTTTAACTATTATTTGTATAAAATACAAGATAGCCATACACCAACTACACACTGCAACAGATACTCACAGAGATAACCTTATTGAATTAAGTAACCAAATAACATAATTTGAGGTCATAGAGAATATTAAATCACCTGGACATAATCTTTACACAAAAGATTAAATCCCAACACTCAAATTATTTCAATGTCTGTTAGCATGTGGCATTGCATTTGTAGAACTGCTTTGCTCCCTTTGCTTTCTCTTTGCAAATTGAGCTTTGGCAATCAACCAGCCATGTTCGGTAGGAGGATGGCCTTGCATATCCCCATGGCCTTGGATTGGTGGCAGGATCAGGGAGTGTTGCACATCTGCACACATCAACACATCATATGTTAAAGGATGGTGATGCATAAAGGGTATTTGACAATGAGCACAAACCATGGCATTTTCCAGACCTTGTAGATAACCAATAGGAGAATTGTCAACCCGTTGGGCATATTTGGAAGGAGGACAACCCCTCAATAAATTACTTGTATCTGTAATTAAAAAAAGAAATAGTCACTATAGGCTGTATTGGCATAGTTCAGAGCAAGAAGTTGATATCATCCTAAAATAATAGTTAAGAGCAGATTAATTTTTTGAAAAGAATAGTTCAGTGTAGGAAGTTGATATCTTGCTAAAATAATAATTAATAAAATCTAATTTTGGAAGAGCCTCACAAAAACTGATTAGGGATTTACGAGAGTTTCATTAGACCTACCTGGAATAGTAAGAAATGTAAGAATTCCTTGCGTATCCCCATGGCCTTGGATTGGTGCCACGAATAAGGAGTGTTGCACCTTTACACACATCAACACATCAAAAAATAAAACCATTGGATTTGTAACCCAAGATTGCAAAAAAATCAATGCGTTGAAAACATAGCCTTTTTCAAACCTTGCATATCACTGATTGGAGGCTTGTTAAGCAACTGGGCATGTTGTAGCTCCATATGGCTTTGAATTGAGTCTAGGGTTGCGGATTGTTGAACCTCTGCAAACATGAACGCAATGACTAGATATGCAACATACGATTTTAAAAAAATTCACTCTCACAACATGTGAAAAGTCCTATGAAATGTACTTGGATGGTTTTGCATTTCCATTTGGATTTGGATTGAGGCCGTCGTTGTGGGTTGTAGCACATCTGCAAAATATAAAGACAACACATGTTAATTACTGGTGATGGATAAAGAGGGTAATCTAAACCCATTCCCCTTGTCAATCAATGACACTAACCTGGGACCATAGGTAGTGCTTTCTTTGCTGGAGGACGCCCACGTTTGTTGAGGTAGTGAAATTGAAATGGTTCATGTTCACATGCAGGGACATTCAAATCAATTTCCATTCGACTATATTGATTTTTTCTTCTTTGTTTCTTTGTAGGGCTTAGGAAACTCTTCTTTCTCTTCAAAGACAAATCAAGACCATCCAACCCAATTGTGAATTCAAAATCCATAATGTGTTGATTGTTGGCCTCTTCCAACAATTTTTTCACCATATCAGTCAATTGTTTGGTCTTACTCACAGTAGTAGGGGGGCTGTTTTGAATCAACCGTTTGTATTTAAACAACTCCTCTCTAGCAAGATGAAGTGCCTCCACATCTGCATCAACAGTATCAGTGGCCACAAGATCAATGTTGACATCTACACTAAGGTTGTGGGGCTCAATACTTATTTCGGGAGGGTCATTGAGTGTGTTGGCCATTGCATCCCGATGAAGTAATGGTTATGAATTGCTTGGGTTGAAATATAACCAGTTGACCTTTATGCAATGCTTGCAAATATTTCCATGAATAGACCATGGGCATTCGCACACTATTAAATTGGCACAATACCACTTGACAAAGTATACCTTATCAGGATTACTTTGAATCCTCACCCAATAAGCATTAGCTATACTTTCATGAGACGACAATTATTTTCTGGAATTCTTTTGGCCTTTTCCACTAATGATTCATATTGCTTCTCTTTCTTATAAATGTTCAAGTATCCTTGCTCTTTTAAAATTTATTTGTACCGATAATAAGGTTCGACACTTGTTAGGAGCATGTACAATAACCAATCCATCCTCCGAGCACATTTCTACCTTCGATCACATAGAAAGCTAGTCTTTAGGTAACAATGAGATAACTCAACAGAATTGTTGGTCTCTTGATTGGCATGAGGGAAATCTCGACATCCTTTCACCCACATCCCTAAATGTAAATAAACAAGTTAGTGAACATGTATAACAGGTTTATGAAAGATAAAAACAAAAACACCATCGAGAGTTTGTGCACTTACGAATCTTATCACCGGCAACCTAGTTCTTATGGAAGTAGTCTAAGAACTTCCCCTCATCTTTATATTTGCTAAAAAATACACGGATTGCATCATCCACATCATCATTGGAATTGTGTTTCATGATGAAACCTAGATCATCGTACATCTTATCGGCTTTTTCTTTACTACTGGCCAAATTGTTCACATTTTTTTCCACGTCCTCCGTACATGCCAAACACACAAGATCACCTCAGACCCTGTGACCCTCCTGCCATATTTAGAGCATTTAAGTGTGAGATTCTTAGAATAAATGCAAGATATATTGTAGCATAAGAACATTGAAGTTACCTCAAAGCAGAAATTTCAGCCAATGCATCTTCGACCATGAAGGCATTGACATTCCAATCGAGTTGGATTTGGTAACACTTCTGCATGAGTTGCTCCAACCATAGTGCAATATCAGCTGTTGTATTTCGTTCTGCCACAACCCATGCTACTGGAACCCCGCTTTGTTGTTCATCAAATGCCACGAGTGTGTGAAGCTGATACTGCGATATTCAAAGAACATGTCACGTCAAATTCAAGTCATCGATTATATTGAATGGCTAGAGTTCAAGTATGCATATCAAATCAATCATTGACATTCGACTTACTCCGTATTTATTTGTACTAAACGTGAAATCCATGGCTATTATGCTATCGTGGGATAGCCTGACCATGGTCTCCAACATCCATTTTGTTTGAATTCCTATGATAAAAGGGACACTACGACCATTGAGATTTTGGTAAAAAAAGAAATCTTTCGGTCGCTTTTGATACCATAAGTTGACGCTCGTTTCATCCTTTTGGTGAAGTTGGTATTTACCCTTCATCAACCAGGTGTATATGTTTACAATATCTTTCCTACGTAGGAAGAAATCCCTATCGCGAGCTATCGGGTCCATGTCAACATGCCTCTCAATGTGTATTTTGTAAGCCGAATCAATGGACACTCCCAAAAGGTAACAACTCTCCACATAAGAAACCATGTCCTTGGAAATATTTGGCTTACACAATGTCCTTGCGTTACCTAAAGTGTCATGTTTTCCATGACAGGGCTATCTGTCCTCATCTTCATGCTCGTACATATTGTAAGTTAAAATTGCTATATGAGGGCATTGAACCATAACCTTCACAATGAAATGGCATTGTCAACCCCTCTTCTGTGAGGTCCTTCGTTTAGTTAATTGCTCTCCTCTTTTGTCATTTGAGCCATCTGAACATTGATACCTATACAAGAAATTTTGAAAAGTTAGTAAATATTATCGATGATAAATGCAATCTCAATAATAATATGTATCCAATGCACTTTCAATGTCGTCGTAGGAAATTGCATGGTGCATCGGGGTTTGTTTCCTCCCATTTGATAAAGTCCTCAACTCTATGTGAAGGTTCTAAAGCAACATGATCAATGCTCTCGTTTTCTCGATAAATTTCAGACCAAATCAAATCTTTACTAGAAAAAGGTTGTCTTGTCTTTGAGGTCTTGTATCTGAAGATCCATGATAGCCTCCCATTTACCTCGCTTGCCCATTTTGTACTGATTCCTACAAACAATATGCAAACACATTATAAATTTAGACTACGTAGAACTATGCAAGCTGCACAACTTTCTATTCTATCAACACTGAAATCCCGTTCAATTTTGTGATAGGTAAAACCATTTTTATGTAGAGAAACTACTCTTGTTTTACAATGAAATATAAGACCATTAAACACCATATTGCATACTTAATTTGATTTTATTAAACACCATTTATGAGCTTCAACTTTTATTGAGCATCTAGAAAATGCAACAAGTTTTAAGGAAACATTATGCTCATACATGGGCTTGGTGTTGTTTTTTTTCGATAAAATGGATCATTAAATATGGTTTCATTTCCTTACTTCACCATCCCCTCATTTTACTCACATTGGCTTGCTGGTATAGGATGCATACTCATGAATTTGAATTGTACGTGTGCATAAGCTAGATGGAGTTATAAGGAAGAATACTAGATTATATGCTAGATGTTGTTGACTGTTTAATAAATGAGTTAATCTATTGTTGATTGTTTATTAAAATGTTAAATAATCCCTCTGTATTCCATACTCTAATATTGATTTTACTGTATTTGTTTTGTTTTCAATTTTCTTCTATTCGGTTGCTTTCAAATTCAGGATTAATGACATGCATCCAAAAACAAGAAATATTTTGCATCTCCTGCGTTTGAGGCAGGTTAGTAGTTTTTAGTTTGGCTTGCTAGATGTTTTATTATTCATTTTCTCGTCTTGTTATAAAATTCGTCTATTATTTTAAAGGTAGTGATCAATGCCTAATTTCTTGAGGGTATTATTTCAGTGAAGTTAAATTATTATATTTTATTTGCAGACTTTCAATGGTGTCTTCCTCAAAGTGAATAAAGAAACAATCAATATGTTGCAAATAGTTGAGCCATATGTAACCTAAGGATAAGTATCTTTAAGGTTAGCCTTGGGGAGGGCACCTCACATTATTTCTTATATTCACTGGTTTACTCCATTCTTGATTGTTTCTTATTAAAAATTTTCTAGTTACCCTAATTTGAAGAGCATGAGAGAGCTTTTCTATAAGATAGGTTATGGAAAGGTAGACAAACAGAGTATTCCTCTAACAGATAATTGCATCATCGAAAAGGTATTTTAAGAGGTTAGCTGTTGTTTTTGTAGCTATGCTTTACTATTTGCAATGTTTTAAATTTGTTGTTTGTTGGAAGGTTTTGGGTCAGTATGGAATTATCTGCATTGCAGATCTTATTCATGAGATTATTACTGTTGGCCCCCATTTTTCTAAGGCAAATAAATTCCTATGGGAATTCAAACTCAGTGCTCCTTCTAGTGGATTGAAGAAGAAATGTAACCATTACATTGAAGGCGATGATGCTGGAAATCGTGAACTTAAGATTAATGAGCTGATTAGGAGGATGAACTAGTAATATTTAATCATTCTATTTTGTAGCAGCTAGGGGATTTGTTCAATTCTGGTTCAGCCATCTGAAGAGGCTTAACAATTTTGTAGCATGAGAGACAATTTTGTCTTGTACTTGGAGGTTTTTGTTATTTGTTTATGCTTTTGCCCAACATATGGTTGTGTTTTCAAATTCCATTTCACATAAACTAATTATGATCTGCAATTCTATGCAGTGAGTAATCTACTCTCCATATGTTATTGTGATACTTCTGGGATTATTTCAGTGGTTACGAGGTACTTTCTGAAGACAGTGATTTAATGGAATTGTCATTTCAAATCTCAGTGAACATAATTTACTAATTTTAGATTAACTCTCCCCTCGGTTTCTATTGTTGACCTCAACTTTTACAAGACTGTAAATGAATGGAGTTGTTTCGAAGCCACTTAACAATGATGGTTTGTGATACCAAGCAAGAGGGGCTCCAGCTCGGATTTGTCTCCATTGTCTAACCCGTGAATGCAAAAGAGGGAGTGGAGATCGCAGTCACAAAGGGCGCTTTGAAGGCCACAGAGGGAGTAACAGAGTATACTTTGTTATGGTATGGTTCTGCACAGAAGGAGGTGGGGAATGAGCATTCAAGTTCACCAACCCCGTCTCAGCATTTACTCCCATGTTGAAGTTTACATCGACGAAGGAGGGAGGAGAGGGCCCACGTCCGATCGCATCCAGATTGGATAGCATGCATTAAACTCAGGAGTTGACGGGCCCATGGGCAGTGGCGGCGAGTGTCCGGATGGTTCGAGAGAGGTGCCAGAGGGGGTGGACGGTGACCGTAGGAGCCTGCCGTCCGAGCGAAATCGTAGACGCCCTAGACAACTCCATACTTAATTTAAGGTGAGTATCTTTCCTTCAACTCTTCCTTCTATTGCTTTCGTGAAAACCTGAGTCATCAGGTGGGGACCAAATCAGCATACACAATTTATTTTTGGACCAAGAACCTTCAATTCGGGTAAGAGACAGGGAAGTCGATAACTAAGGTTTCCTTTGCTTGAAGGGGACTTTAACAATTACACAAATTACTAGAAAGGTGATATATTATCAAACAAGATAAGATCACGTCATAAAATTGTATCATAAGACTGCATTATAAGATTGCTTCGTTATATGGTTACATCATTGAATTGCATCGACCAAGTTGGGGAGGATTTTATTTCTATTTTTATTTTTATATCTTTTCTATTGACTTGAACATATGAGGATCAGATAGCACCCGCAGAGTTGCGTTAAGTAGCCATAAAAACCTGTTAAAATGACCATTGAAACGTTTTTTTTAATAATTAATATAAGCTACTTTGTTCAGTCTTCATGCGTTAAGTAGCGATAAAACCTGTTAAAATGACCATTGAAACGTTAATTTTTTTAAAATTAATATAAGCTACTTTGTTCAGTCTTCATGTTCAATTTTCCTTCACTTAAGTTATCTTTTGTTCAATGTGAGTATCTGTGTGCGTAAACATAAGGTAAGATCCGATTGCACCTACCTCATATTATGGAGACCATAAGCTATTGTCAGATAGGGGACCTCGAAAAAAGCTTTATTTATCTATTTTCCTGGACAAAGCCTGATAGAGATTGATTCGATTCACAGATTTTGAGTGATCAAGTACTTGTACCAATTCTTAATTGAGGGAATGGCGTGTACCTTTAGTAGTATCTGGAATTTATTCTATAAAAAGTAGGAACCTGGGTAGACTACGCTATTGATGATGTTGCAACCTTCTACACAAGAAAATGTAAAATATTCAGGTTCAGGACAATATTTAGATTATTCTTGGTGAATTTAAGACAACGTATTTCTCAAGTCCACGACTATGGCTAGTGATATCTCTGATAACAGGATGTATCTTATTTGTTTTGATTGTACTGCAAACTCGACTCAGCTGGGAGTAGGTGCTTGATCCCTTGGTAAATTTAAGACAACGCATTTATCAAGTCCACGGATATTGTTTGTGATAGAAATTGCCCCTAGACTACAGAGGGGCAAGCTAGTACAATCTCAAATAAAATGAACAGAAAATAGGGTTTGTTTTATGGTTTTGTGGTTTGAGGGTTTCATATTCAAGAAAATAATCTAATCAATAAACAAATGCAAAAAATCAATCATGTCATAACATCAAAGTACTAAGAAAGTGTAAGATGATAAACATAAACAACAAAAATTCATTTATATTGGTTCAATTTACAATACATGAGCATTCACATGAAAAAAACTTTAACAAGGAATGAAATCACATATTGAGTGATCAAAATGATTATAAACAAAATCAATAGATAAATTATAGCGGATTATGTCCATATATATATATCAATCTCATTCTTTAAAACTTACAGGAGAAGTATTTGCATCAGTCTAAAAATATATCACAATGCTCCAAGCTAATGCTTCTTGAAACAAAAATCCAACCCTCTCTATATCAAGTTTCTTCCTTTTATCCTTTTACAAAGGTAGAGTAGTTCCATAACTACCTTATAGGTCGATATTTAAAGTAGTTACAAAAATTAGTTACATGCTAACTCGAATCTTTAAAGACAATTAACCAAAAATAGCAAATCGGACTGTGGGAAATTTGATGAATTTTCTGAAAAATGGGTCTCACAAACGCCTCCATATAGATCGATCCATGATAGTTATGCAAAACATGAGAGAGGATTTTTTAAATGAGTCCATGAAGAACATAAAACTCTCTTGGGTTTTTAAAATTCCTCTCCAATTGATCGGAATACGTGCCGAAAATTTGTGACTAAAACATGAAACTATTAAATATTTTAAACCCTAAAAAATAGGCCACAAAGATGAATTCAAATCTTCCAAACCATGACAACTGTTGCAAAACTGAGAGAGGTTTTTTTAAATGAGTCTGTTGTGGACAAAAACCTCTCTTGGTTTTCTCAAACTCGTTTCCATAACCTCGTAATATGCGCTCAATTTCAATGACCAAAACAAGGAAAAACAGAGCAAAACTATGCATTTCTGCCCCAAATAAAATATCTAACTTCTTAAAGATTAACACTTCTTCCTACTGATTTCTGGCTGCTGCACCTGAGAGGGGAAAAGATGAATTATATGGCTGTTCAATACTTGGGATAATTCCCTGCTCTATCGCCATTTCCTGTTCTGCAACTATTTTACATTCCTTAACAATTTGAGCTATCATTTCATTCTCCTTTTCTGTATTCATCTCAATCTCCACTAAATCTAACTCAGCTCTACCATTCCCATCCTCTTCACCTGAAGAGTCTTCAATAACAGTGACCTTCTCTTCCTTCAACTTGGGATCTATTAACCTCCTCATATTCAATCTAAGTTTATTGGCGGGTCTTGTTTTAGATCGCCATTTAGTCTCTCTCAGTTTTGTTAAAGCTTTGACATCATCATCAAAATATGGAATTTTAAAGATCAGTTCTCTTCAACAACTAAAGTAGGAAGAATCAAAGTTGAGCTCTCTTATGCAAAAACACCACTATGCACTCCCTCCTTTGAACTGACAGCCTCTACCTTGTCCATAGGAAAAATGACTTTCTCTAGATTATCTTCTAAAACATCTCCATGCTGTCCTTCAAGCATATCTTCTTGCATTGTATTTTCAAGGTTTTGAAACTCCTATGCATTAACATTATGAGATTTCTGTACATTAACACTCTGCAAATCATCTTGTACACTAGTATTGTGCAAATTCTCCTCTACATCTCTTTTAAATTTCTTCATAGAGCTAATTTGTTTGCTAGGTGTATGCTTCTTCTTTTGCTCATCCTGTTTAATTATAAAACCTGACCAGAATAATAAGTGATCCCAAATATGAAATTGTGACATTAACAACCCCAATTCGTTAATGATAGCTACAAATGGTTTATACAGATGTCATAATGAAGTAAACAGTTGTCTGGAAGCTTGTCCTTCATCATCAAACGCAATAACCACGAACCCTTATGATGCCTGATTCCTGCAACGCGCAAGAGTATTTGATCTCGGCCTTGCGCTGCGGGAATACTCCACATGCAATTTTGGCACATAAACTCATACACAAAGGTTAAACTTTAGATTTTGTATAAGTGCATAATTTTAATAAGCATTTTAAGGACTTTGAAAGATATATAATACTTGATAAGCCATTAAAGGTGCCATTAGGGGTAAACTAATTAAAAAAAAAAAAAAAACTACAACATAACACAAAAGAGAAAATAAAAATCATTCATCAAAACATTTAAAATTTAAATAAACATAAAATGAAAATGAAAAAGAGGAATAAACATTTAAGGTAAACACACAAAAAACTGAGTACAATTTCAGTGTTAACAAATATGGCTATGCTAGTTGCAATATATTGAGTCGGAAGAGGATTTACCCACTCAATATATATATAATTTTTTCTTTTTCGATTTTGTAGGGGCTTGATCCCTTCATTTGTTAACTTGGTATATAATTCTTGTGAACCTACGAGGGTTTCCCCATTTAGAAACCCTGACAAATGAATACACTTTAAGAATTTGCATATAATATGTATACTCTTACCCCTCCCCGCAATTTTATTGACTAGTTATTAAATATAGTGAACCTCTTTATAAGGAATCAACTTAGGCACATGACGGACATGAGCATTTTACTAAGGAAAACTGACGCACTTGGGAATTTTACTATCAAAAGTTGTTCAAAGAACTGTAATGTATTGAAGCATTTGTATCTTTAGAGAGGAAGGTGCACCCACTGTCCTCTCTACACGAGGTCACGTGGTCGTGCTTTGGGCGACAACTTGGGTGTTGTGTGCTGGCAGAGGCATCATTGAGTTCTTTCTTGAGCTAACTATAATTTACAGCAAGCCCTTTTCTTTTCTTTTTTTATATGCCATAAATATTATTTACTATGGTTGCTTGTAATAGAGTGAAGGGCGTAGTCCCTAGCTAAGTTTGATTGCTTTCTTAAATATATATTTGATACTTGTGAGCCAAAGATGGCATAGCCAGAGAGGGCGCAACCCCAAGTTAAAATTTATTGCTTTTTAAATACAATTGATATTAAGTTCAAGTATGGAATGATTGAGATGAAGGGAATGAGCCCTATCCTTTCTATGTTGATCATTGTAGCATTAGTTAAAATAAATGAAAGTTCTATACTCTTGATGAAAGGATCAAGAAATTGGCAGTCGCGTTGTAACCACCTCTGAGAAGGCTTGAACGGTAACCATGTAGATAGTATAGTCTGTTTTTTTTCTAAGAAAATAAAAACCAGGCTATCAACAACAATTCCTATCCTATCCAAAGAAACATGGCTTTTAGATAAAATTCATAAGCTGACATGAATTATGGAAAAATATTCAATGCTTAATAAAAATTTAAAGAGACATATTTCAGTGGTTTGTGTTTATCAATATCAATAACACTAATGCTTAATGCTACCTTGTTAAATGTGGCTATAGAAAGCTCCCAGTATCGGTTTTATGGACTTCATGGATGCTATCATTGAACATACTTTACATAGATAATGGCCCTATTGGCCTGAGTATTTGAATCTATGCTCTGATACCATGTGTAATGCCTCTATTGGCATTATAAATTTTAATCTAATTAAACATCTATTTTTCTTTCTTTATTGGACATGCATAAGAGTGTTAATACAAGCTCAAATGGTGGATTTCTTAACTGTATGATTGAGAAACATATAAGCATCATGTAACCATAACATCATATAAGAATTTTACAACAACATATAAACAATTTAAAATCACAAGAAAAATACCTCGATATGAGAATGGTGACGAAGTCCAAACTAAAGCAAGCTTCCCTTAAGTTGCTTCCATCTTCATTTCCTAAAGTGGAACCACAATTTTACCTCCCAGCCAACTAGGGGCCTAGTCAACTCCCTAGGCCCAGGAAGCCATCGAATGGTCCCATCCAAATAGCCTCCTGGCCCTCCGTGCCCAAGATCCCCACATAACAGAACAGTGATGCACTAGTAGGCTATGTATCAAATCTTCCAAGAGTGCTCAAACTCTTCCAACTCTTCCAACTTCTCATACCCAAAAATATCCAAAATTCCTCTTCCTAAAAAAAATCACACCCAAAATATCCTCCAAGAGTAAAATAACCTCCCTCCTTCCACTCTCAAGTCTCCTATTTATATCAAAACTCCTCATCATCTTCCTCATCCATCAATAAATTCCAATAAATAATAATCAACAATCAATAAATTCATTTGTAAAATCTATATCACAGTAGGATCTATCTACTATGGATAACCTCACAATTTAAAGAAATAGATTTCTATGCAAGATTTTAGTGCAAAAAGAATTCTGGAATATAAATGATAAAAAACTAGTCACAAATGATAAAAAAACCAGAAACACAAATGATCAAATATCGGAGTTTATTAACTGTCCAACCCAACAATGAGTTTGGATCATCCTTATATAACAATAGGAAGAAATCGAATTCCTTAGGCGGATTGACAAGTGGCTAGCTCAGATTAGACCCAATTCCCCCCTAGGTTGACCAAGTGTTACATATATTTCTCCCTACGGATAAAGAGAAATTCTCTTAGGTCAGAGAGGTATAAATCAACTCTAAACTAAGACAAAAAGGAAACAAATGCTACCTCATTCCCTAGATCTTAAACTAGTGCTTTCAACTTTGGTATCTGAAAGATGAGAAAGAGGACAACTAACCTTCTGTTCTGATGTTTGTCCAATCAAGCCTTTGATTCTGAAGTCCTCGTGATGAACCTGTGAGGATCAAAACAACAAACAAGTGCACAATATCTTTCAAATGATTGAATCACAAGTTAGATCTATATTATGCTGAACACAATTTATGTAAATGATTCATGATCAATACACATAAATAGGGAAACAAGACAAGTTATATTTTATTGAGAACTCAAGAGTGCTTACAAAATAGTTGCTTGATGTCCAAGCCAACTCCAGCTCCAAGTTCTTCTACCTCTAGCTATCTCTGCAAAAGGTTTATGACCATAGGTTTGATGCCCCAAAAATCCTCCCTTTGGATCATGGAAGGCTTCACTCTTATAACATATGGGAGAGTTAACCAACAAGAGAATAATATGGATATATGGAGTATTTAGTGGATCAAACCCACCAAATAGAGATAGGAGTTGAGATTGCATGGAAGTTGGCAATCCCAAAGATACCTCTCAAAATTCAAGATCCCAAAATCTAAGGCAAAAGGATAAAAATGGATTACCGCGCCCCCAGAGTTGAGCATAACGCGGTAATACCACGCCCTAAGGTAATAGCAGAACGTGGTAATACCATGCCCTAAGGTAATAGCAGAACGCGGTAACCCTAATTATCGCGCTCTACCAGATGTGGAAGGCGCGGTAATCTCTTTAGATGGGGTTTGTCTGGGTGACATGTAGCAGGTAAGATGCTTGCTTTCAGTGTTCAGTCAATGATTTTCACTCTTGGATGTCCAAATGATTATTAAGGAGAAGTGTCATTTACGTCGCTGATACAAGGATGCGACACTAGGATGTGATGTGTAATATTAAGGTATAACAGATGCCGCCTAAAGTGTGAGGTCAGAAGAGACTGATGGCCGAAAGAATTTACAAATACTTTGCGGAGATAGCATCGAGGAGAGCAACAAGGAGCCGAAACAGAAACAAAGTGTCAGATGTACCACCGAGGCGGGCATTCCCATGCTCGGAAACAATTGACTCAAAGCATGGCTGCCGACCAATACATTACAAATCCATGAGTACTGAGATGATATAGACTGCAGATAAATCATGGCTAATATGAACAATCGTAGATCCATGAGACAATAATGACACAACCACGGCCAATACATAAGTGGATCTGTGTGATAATACCGAAGAAATCTCCATCGCAACCTAGACGTAATCAAAATACAAAAGGGTGTCCATGGTCTTCTACCCGATCGTAAACGATACGAATCTAGCCATGTGATTACAAGGTGTTCAAGTCGAACATGGTAGAAACCATTTGATTACCGGTCAATGATGTGAACCGTTAACAAATGCGAGGGAAATCACCAATGACGACAATGATTCCCAAGGTATCCATAGTACATCTCAACGAAATGCAAATAAATGAGTTGATGTCGAGAATTCGAAAGATCATTCAATCAGAGGTCAATGATGAAAACCTACTGTCGAATAGGAGGAAACCTGCCATTGAGGCATGCAGGTACCAAGGTACTAGTGGTTGAATCCTAAGTCTAATTCCTGGATAGTGATTTGGCGTCGAAAGGAATAGACTCGTCGAAGGTGGGCCATAATGATTCCCACATAATCGACAAGAAATCGGAACGAGAGATAGTATGGAACGATGAAACAATGGAACATGTACTGACACAACGGAAATCATGACACAATGGATGACTCAGAACAAATGCAAACCCTTTGAACATATAACGGCATGAAGCGGAAACTGGCAGCAGGGATTATTGGTAGTAGAGGATAAACACATGAAGAGTAGGCTCGTGGCCAAGGAGACGACTCGAGATGATGACTATGACTCAGCAAGAACAGATGAATACCCAAAAATAGACAAGGGACAGATGCATGCCATGTTCAAAGACGACTGACGAGCTGCCAATAGAATAAACTTGACTCATTTCCCATTTCCCCCCGACATGATGGACGAGTACCTTGTTGTTTTACGAGCTTTAGGAGGATAACAGATGCTCGGTATAGCTCATCTCATAGATGAGTCCGATCTCACATGTTTTACGAACCTGAGAAAGGAAGGGTTCGTCCCAAAATGGGTCCTTCGATTTTGAATTTTAATGAGTCCAAAGAAGGAAAACTAGGCAGTTTTTCACATTTAGAGAGCCTGAAAAACTTAAAGAAGGCTCCATAATGTACTTTTTCATAATTTTAGTCCCTCAGTCCCGAAAAAAGTGTAAAACAATTCCTGAGAGAACTCTCCCAGTCAAAAGTTGACTGAGGTATACCTTTCTCGTAAATAGTATAAACGGGCCGAAAAAGGGGTAACCTATCACTGAATAGACGACCTTTCGAATAATTTTACAAGTGTGAAAGAGACAAGTGCACTTGGAAATCTTTTCAAAACGAGGGAGTCTGAAAAGAGCTTAAAGAGAACTTCGATGGTCTTTTTCATAATTTTTAATCATTTCGGTTTGAAAAAAGAATAAAATAATACCGAAACGATACTTTTCTCATCGTTTTACGAGCACGAGTAAAGTCGACTAAGCTCGACACCATTTACTTGATCTTTACAAGCACGAGACGAGTGTAAAAATGCGCTTGGAATCTTTTTCAGGTTTTAATCCAGAGTGTGAAAAAGATAAAGTCAGCTCAAAATGAAGGTCAAAACAGTTATAAATCGTCAGTGTGAACAAGGTAGAGAACCTGTCAAAAAATGGTTAAGGAAACCTTGGAAACAGATATTAGTAACATGAAGAATGTGACCTAAAAAGATATTAAATAAAAAATAATGAGCAAAAAATAGGTTGTGTAGCTTATATAAGCAAGAGGTAAAAATAGAAACTTACCATTTTCACTTTGCTATTTTGCTCATAGAGAGATTTTCACCTATTGGAGGGAAAAAATTCAACTGGCTGTATCTGGAGATCTGAGGCATCGTTTTGATCACCGTCTACGCCAGGTAAGAGATTTTAAACTCTTCTTTCCATTCATGCCCTTATTTTTTTGATTTCTCATCCATTTGGAAATTTTTTGAGGAAGCCCTAAGGGGTCTTTTTCGCCTCAGGAATTACTGCAGCCTTCCTATATCGGGAAGCGCGGTAATACCGCTTTGTACTGAGACTTAGGGGTGCGGTAATCTTGCTTTGTTGCGCAACCAAGTGAAACCCAGGTGCGGTAATCGCGAAAAATGGAAAAATTTGTTGCTTCCTCCTCATGTTTGCGATGAGATCAATCTATCAGAATGCTCACAAACGTTTCTAATTGGTTTTTTCAGGGTTTTACACCTCATTTGAAGCAAAATGGTGCAATGGAAGGAAAGGGAGCATGAAGCTGATGATTAAGCAGCTGCAAATGATCAAGTGACATTAAATGCGTTGTGGGCATGTGGTTTGCTAAAATTCTTCAAGACCAAAGGTATCCGCAAGCAAGCTAAAATTCTCACTTACATAATACAAATGTGGGAACCCGACATTCAAGATTTTCGAGTTAGGGAGCATACCCTCGAGATTGGACTTGAGGATATTTACTTCCTCACTGGCCTCTCCAAAAGAGGGGTGCGGGTGAACCTGACAGGGCATTAGCATTCAAAAGAAAGTACCAATGAGTTAGTTGCCCGTTATTTCCGCCAAGGTTCATCAAAAAAGAGTGGGAAGGTAGCCATTAAAGATGTGATAGAGCTTCCTTTGAAGACTGTATTGTTTACTGTAGTGTGAGTCCACATAAAGCGTCTCAAGCGCAAATGACTCTCGCCATAGAGTGTATAGTGCCTACTTTGTTCAATTGGTGCGAGGGGGTATTATCCAACCTTAAAGAACAAGTTACCAAGCGTAAGAATGGGGAAACTAGCCAATTCGGATATGGTAGTATTTTGGTCACCTTCTTTTTGGAGAGGGTGTAGTTATTGAGTCTGTAGATAGCCATGCCTATCTGCCCTGCCACCGAGCCTAGGATGGGTCGATGGAGTGAGTACGCAGGGCGGCTCGGGGGGCCACAACACTTAGCCTTTGGTGAGGACTTTTTCTCGTGGCTCAAGGAGCATATCGTGATGATCAAGGACTACCCTTATGTAGGGGTGGATTTCCGCGAAGACATTGACTTGGCATTGCTCGATGGCGAGGATTGGGATAATTCATGTATGACCTTCACCAATGTTTTTTTTTAATTTTTTGAATATGTAATTTTTAGTTGTTTTTTATGTGTGAAAAGACCTAATGTATGTACACGTGCGTGTCATAGATCGTGGACCGAGGAGACCCGTGGGTTACTCGCCGTTGCGCCGAGGTGGAGCTCAGCAACAAGCGGCTGCTGAGGAGGAAGAGGAGGACGAGGAAGAAGCAGGAGGCATCCGCGATATAGAGCAAAACTTGCAGGGTTTGACTTCTAGAGTCCCATCTATGAGGTTGGATGACCTTCCTCTCCACCTTCAGTAGCATACTGTGGGTGTGCCTGGACGTATCGGCCTACTCCTCCGTAGGGTGGCTAGGGCTGTGGTTTGCTACCATGAGCAGCGTGAGGAATCCGAGGATGATCCCGATAGATCTCCTAGATCTCCTTAGACAGTAGTATTTTACCTTTTTGCAGCATGTACACGATATGCAGGCCAGAGAGCCAAATTTTTGTATGGGACGGGATCCCAAATTTTGTCTTTAGACACAAACTTTATCATATGTACTCAGAAAACACTTTTATATGTGATTATATACAGGTGGACTTATTTCTATGATTTATTCATTTACAATGGCTTGTGTATTATTTTATGATGTATTTTTATGTATGGGCCAGATGCCAATCCAAAATGTAGTTAGCTAATGAGTCAGCTACAAAATTGAATTCTCTTGGTATATGTTGATATGAAATATAATCAAAGAATCGTTCCAAGAGGCGTACCCTTCGAAATAAGTGAAGTAATATGGGATCGCGGATAGCGTAGACCCGATTCAAATGGGACACCACGAGTTGGGAGTCTAGTAAGACTAATAAGGAGTTGACTCCAAGGGAAGCAGCTTCAGTTAAGAGTCCAATGACTACATGGTATTCTGCAATATTGTTGGTTGCAGGGCCCAAGGAAGTGCCTCCTGAAGATACCAACTCGCTAGTAGGAGAATAAATTACCCATGCTGCGGAAGCGAGGTTTAGGGTGTGTCGGCTCAAACCGTTAGCGAATCCGTAGTAGGCAGACATCTGCGCATAGAAGCACAAGTCGAGGTAAATGGGGATACATGAAATAAAATCCATGCATACACACAAGCAAGAAGAAAATGAAAACAAGCTAAGTACATTATGTACAAAAATGTCTCGCGCAGGATAGACCTATGCATAGAAGTGTTTTAGGTACAGCCCGTTGCGGGGCCGTGCCAACGGTGTGCCGTCACAGTCGACGAGTTCATAGGCTCCTTTATCCAATACACACTTTACAATGAAGGGGCCGTAGCACATAGACTATAGATTTCCTTTTCCTAGTTTGTTGTGCATCTGGTCATATGTGAGTCCGAGATCACCTTCGTTAAAAATATGAGGTTGAACGGATTTGCCATACTATGCTTTGATGCATTTTTTATGGGCTTCATTGGCTAAAGCAGGGTCTCGACGGGTTTCATCTAGCTTGGCTAGGCATAGAAACCGTTCCTCTTTGGAGGTGGTATTGGGAAGTAGCTCTATGGCTATCTTAAGTGACGGGATTTCACATTCAATCAGTAAAATGGCTTCCAGGCCATACACCAGTTGGAATGGTGTGAACCCGGTAGCACTTTTCACTGAGGTTCGGTATGCCCATAACGCCGAAAAGAGAGCTAAGTGCCAATTGGACTTATGGGTACCCAAAATGCGTTGAATTATGCGTTTCAAAACCTTGTTAATGGCTTCGACTTGGCCATTGGCATGTAGGTAGTATGGGGTTGAGTTCTCATGATGAAAACCCAACTTAGCGCTAAATTATTCAATCATATGGTTTCTAAAGTGGGAACCATGATTGGTCATGATGGACTGCGGGACTCCGAACCTAGCTATGATGTGATTAAATATGAAATGTGCAGCTATTTTACCGTCCTCAGCATAAGTAGGCATCGCTTCAGCCCATTTTGTGAAATAATCCATAGCTATTATGACATAGCTATGCTCCCCGACTGAAGTGGGCTTATAGTGTGTGAAATCGATACCCCATTTGGCGAAGGGGTCGACGACAACTACAGGATGGAGTGGAGCGGGATGTGAGCGTTTCTTATTGTGGAAGAATTGGCAGGGTGGACATTTCTTGACCGTTTCAATGCAGTCCTTGAACATCGAGGGCCAGAAATATCCCACTCATAGTATCTTCTGGGCCATAGCCATCCCAGAGAGATGACCACCACATGCTCCAGGGTGGCAGTCATTAAGAACGTGTTCAACCTCGTCTAAAGTTAAACAACGTTGAAGAACGGTATCAACACCATGACGGTAAAGGGTATCGTTGATTATAAGGTAGTACTTGGCGTGATGTCGGATGTGTCAATGTTCATCGCGGTTGAGGTCGGGGCGAAAACGTTGGGTTTGGAGATATAGTAGGATATCCCCATACCACGGGTCGAACGTGCTAATGAGGAACAACGATTCATTAGGAAGAGAATCGATGGGCTCAGGTTGCTTAGTGACATGGGGCAAATTACAAATCAACTTACATGGGGCAAATTACATGTTCTATGTCGTTGGTATCTTCTTGGACTAACACCATGCCGATGGTGGAAGTCAAAGCTGCAAGATATAAAATGTAATCCCGTGTGTAATTGGGGGGTTGAATTACGGGATCTTTAGTTAAGGCTTCCTTTAGATTATTAAAGGAGCGTTGGGATTCGTCATCCCAAAAGAAGGGGATGTTCTTCTTTAGAAGCCTCATGTAGCATTTTGTTATCTCAGCAAAGTTGCATATGAAACGGCGTAGAAAGTTTGCATGCACTTGCAAACTTTGAAGTTCTGGTATGTTCATGGGGGAAGGCAGGGCTAAAATAGCTTCTACCTTCGCTGGGTCCAATCATATACCGTCTTTGGAGATTATGAATCCCAAAAGTTTGCTGGCTTCAACACAAAAAATGCACTTATGTGGATTCAAACAAATATTGTAGCGACAACACCTAGCAAAAATGGCACCTAAGTGATTAGGGTGATCATCCTGAGTTTGAGAATGAGAGGGAAGGTCATCAAGATACGGTTCTACAATATGTTTGATATCGTGAAAGGCGTACGAAATCACCCGTTGGAAAGTTGCCCCAACATTTTTTAGGCCAAAAGGTAACTTTCGATATGCAAAGGTCCCCCATGGGCAGATAAAGGATTTTTTATGCTGGTTGACTGGGAGTATCTCAATCTGATTATAGCCGGAAAAGCCATCCATGAATGAAAAGATGACACTCCCGGTGCGGTTATTGATGATATGGTCAATGAACGGTGTTGGGTAGTTGTCCTTTGGACAAGCTTTGTTCAAGTTGCGGTAATCGACACAGACTCTAATCGTACCCCGTTTCTTGGCTACGGGAATGATATTAGACACCCATTATGTCAGTGGGACAGGATAGATAAAACCAACACGCAAAAGTTTTTCAACTTTGGATTTGATAGCGGCTTCCTTACGGGGGTGGACGGGTCGGAGTTTCTGCTGAACTGGTCGGGAACCAGGAAAGGTTGGAATCTCATGGACCATGATAGAAGGATCTATTCTTGGCATTTCTTCATAACTCCAAGCGAAAACGTCGCAGAATGTTTTAAAGTAGGCACTATAGAACTCCATCTCGGTGGGAGTACATGTCTTTCCTATATGAATGTTTTCCACAACACCAGGCTTCACTGAACTGTCAATGGGAGTGGTTTCCATGAGACTGGCCAAGTTTCCTTCGGAAAATATTTCATCGAATGAAGTGGGAAACTTGGTTTGAACCATTCCGAGTGAAGTGTTGGGTTTAGCATCTGGCTCAACCGCCTGGATAGTGGGAAAAGAAGACTGATGATGGAAATCTTCCCAGGGTGGTTCATCGCCGCACATAACCTCCATGATCGATTTGTCAGTAGGAAAAATCAATGTGAGAGGATCAATAAGTGGTGATGATGAACTAGCCTCAGATGAGAGTTGTGCCACAGCATGATGGATAGTAGGATCGACCCAATCGGTGGCTGACTGGATCGCCTCATACGTGGCCAGGTTCCTATTTAATGACATGGAGTTGCCGTAGTTTTCAATCTCGGTAGGACTCGGTATCACCCAAGAATCATTGGATGGGGTGATATTTGATGATATCATGTTGACGGGCTGTATAGGGGATTTGAGCTCTAGGAAAAATCTGATGAGGGAGGAATCCTTCATAAGACCAATGCCAACATCTTGGAAATGATACCAGAACTGATCCAATAATGGAACAGTGTTGGCGGAGTTCGAATGAGAGTCTGGGATACAGTAGTCTAACTGATCTATAGTAACAATATTCCCTTCATGAGGAAATTGTACTAGTCGAAAGACAGTAGATGCAACGGCGGTCATGGCGTAGAACCAATTCCGGCCAAGTAGAAGATTATAATATAATGGCACATATACGGATTCGATGTGTATAGATACTGTTTTCCCCCCCAGTTCAACGCCAATATCAGGAATGAGTCCATAGGGATGAAAACCATGTCCGTCAAACACTCTAAGAGTAGTGGGACAAGTTGTAACTTTAGGTGAGCCTAAGGCTCTCCAACAATTCAAAGACATGATCGACGTGGAAGCACCCTCGTCTAAGATAGTGCGATGAATGGTGTTTCCACGGATGTTTGTGTGAACCTGGAAGGCTAACTGGTGGGAAAGCCGAGGTTTAAAATACTCCAAGTTAAACATAATTGTGTTTGAAGTATCCGGGTCCACTGCCCCCAGTACTGAAAGTAAGGTTCTACGCTGTGTGGGGCAGTGTTGGAGAACCTCGAGAGTCGACATCGTGCATGGTGCTTGAGCTAGATCCTAAACAATATTGTAATTATGGGCTGCTCGCGCATTAGGATTAAATGTCGCTTTTCGTATGGTGCCCTTGGGTGGGCGTAGCACTGTGTCTGTAACAGGTCTCTCAATATGGAGATGGCTGTTAGGGGGAGGGATAAAAGAAGGATCTTCAGAAGGGGAATTGCCAGGGGCTGTATCCTGTTTGTTTGAACTTGGAGGGTTATCGTACGTCTTTGAATGAGTGGTGATATGAATCTCCTCATTACTCGTCATCAAAATTTTGTGGTTTGCGGACGTCTCTCCACAAGGTGGGTTGTTGGGATTTCCCCCTTGCGGGGAATCGTTCGCAACCATCTGTTGCTGTGGATGGGGGAAAGGGTCGGTTAACACTACCGGGTGGGAGGATCCTTTGACAAATTTGTTGACTTCGTTCTTGTAGGGATAGTCACGTGTGTAGTGATCTTCCTAGCAAATTAGGCAGGGAAACTTTGCTTTCCGACGTAGTTTGGGATCGTTATTGGTAGGTTGCGGCTTGGGGTTCTCCTGTTGATTAGAAGTTTTCTTGGATATCCCACGGTTGTTCTTCTTCTTTCCCTCGAATGGTTGTGACATGGATTGAACTACATTCACTTCGGAGGAAGGACCAGGAGAGGGAGAAGCTCTAGGAGCAGCATGGGGTGGAGAGGGGGTAATGTTGGCTTGTTTCCCACTCGGTTTAGATACAGGCTGAGCCTTAACTGAACCGACGATGCCGTCGATGGGGGGTTCAGTGGTACGCTTGGTTGGATCAGTAGCGGTGCAGGAGGCATGGGGAATAAGCTCGTATAAAGTTCCAGATTGGGTATATACCAAATCCATATATTGAGCGCGAGAAATCGCTTGTTCCTCCGTGACAAGTCCACCCATAACAATATCCCTGGCGATGAGAGGCAGAAATGACTTTATGAACCAATCAACGAGTAACTGGTCTGGAATTGGTGCCTTGATTAACCTACAACGTTGACGCCACTCATGGATATGATCTGAGATATGAGTGGAAGTGGTTTGACGTAATGAGTTTAACAGGTCTGTTCCAGTCTTGTACCGGATGGGTAGCTGGAAATGAGTCAGAAACTGCATAGCCAAGGTATTGAAATCATGAAAACAATGTTGCGGCAGCTCGATGTACCA
Organism: Larix kaempferi; assembly: GCA_027924585.1. NCBI lineage: Eukaryota > Viridiplantae > Streptophyta > Pinopsida > Pinales > Pinaceae > Larix > Larix kaempferi. Next base: position 2,035,746 of record BSBM01000196.1, on the reverse strand, counting down.
CTTTTTCGCCGTACCGGTGAGCGTATGCTAGAAGAGCCATAATCGAATGGAGTAATCCATCAATAAATTCGAAGAAAACCAAATATGGAAGGTCATTACATGGTTTTTGGGGTCTTCCCCGGGTTTGGCATCGAACTTAGGAATGTCTGATGGTAGTTTGGCTGGGATGGGTGGCCAATGTGGCTCATGCTAGATGGGATCGTTGATAAGCCACGACAAATCGGGTAAGTCTAGTGTAGCCAGGAAAGGAAGCTGATGGTTGGGCTGTGGGTATGAGTAGTAATTGTATGGTGTAGGGATTCCCGTAGGGCCCTGCACAACATAATGCTGCGTGTTGTACCCATACATGTTTCCTGTGGGATATTGTTGGAAATTCTATGGATAGTAAACCATCTGATTAACCGGTTGTGTGTTCGAAACCATGGGATTGACCATTTGATTCAGAATCACATTAGCAGCCGGTTGTTGAATGTTTTGCTGAGTAGGGATGACTAGGATGGTTTCCTGGGGTTGTTGTGTCCCAGGAATGTTTCCCGTTCCTTGTTGAGGTATAGTTCCCTGGGATTGTTGCGTCCCGGGGATGTTTCCAGCACCTTGATTAGGTGGAGGGTTGCCCATACTAGGGTTAGGGGCCGCCTGAAAGAATGGTGTCCATGGAATATTGGTTCCACCTTGATAAAAGGGTGGAGGTTGAAGAGGTGGGTTCCATGGAGTATTCGCGGCTGAAGGATAAGGAATGCCAGAATTCAAGTTGGGTGGTATGGAAGTTTGGGAAGGTTTCCCCCCAGCTTGATTCCAGTTCCCAAACAAAGAGTAACCCCCACTCTCTGGGATTTGGGGTCCCCAAGAAGGGAGAGTGCCTAATGTGGGATATTGGAAATGAGGTCCAGTTTGGATATCGGGATGAGGTTGTCCACTGCCAGGATTATATTTGCCTAACTGAGCAGAAGATGCTGATTGAGAGGGTTGTTGGATGGTGCCAATGGGGGTGTTAACAAGTGGTGCTCCTCCAATAAAAGGGCTATGTTGAGCCGATGGGAAAGAAGGAGGTGGTTGTTGAGTGGCCCCACTTTGAATGGTACCAAGGGGTTTCCATCCCGCAGGTGGGTTAGATGGTCCAGCGGGAGGAGGTTGGTGACTGGGACCAGTGTTCCCAAAAGATGGTTGTCCTCCAACAGGCGGGTTGGATGTTCCACCTGGGGGAGGTTGGTTGTTGGGATCAATGGTTCCAATAGTCGGTACTCCGCCTCCAAAAATGGTGTAGATGGTGGCCAAAGATGAACCTCCGGTCAACATGGATGATCCAGCAGTATGACTAGATGTTCTTCCAATACTAGAAAGGTGGGGTATGGTTGTTTGGCCGATGGCGCCAAAGGTGCCGATTTGTGGGGGGGGTATTCCATATGTTACAAGAAGGGATGGAGAGAAAAATGGGTTATCCCTCATAAGTGGTGTGTCCCTTGAAGATACGCCAAAAATATTGGACGGTAGAAAATGTGGGGAATTTAACCGAGGGGTATCAGGAGTCACGTTGATGGGGTCTTGAAAAATAGGAGGACCATTGAGGGCTTGGCTCGGATTTGTATATCGTGATGGGTCGAAAATGAAAGCCATCTGTTCGGGATCTGGAAATAAATGAAGTGAAGTAAAATCTGAAGGTACAGAGCCGTCAGCATAGGAGTGATGAAATTGGAACGTTGGGAGCTCGATAACCAAGAGGACGGGTGGCAGGGGGATATCGAGAATCCGTTGAGAGCATTTGCTCTGTATCACGTTTGAACTGTTCTGATGCTAAAGGGGATTTAGTGAGACTAACCATGCTAGATTGGATCGACACCATGATCTCTTGTACTGAGGGGAGATCAGGGAGGGATACGGTAAATGGAACATTACTAGAAGAACCGGTTTCCTGAGTGTGAACACCTGACGACGTAGTGGTGGCAGGAAGAGGTTCTGCCTGGGAAGCGAGAAAGTCAAACTCAGGTTCAAAAGGTGTGTTAGGTAGTTCGGTTTCTTCAATAATTTCGACATATCCATCCAGGAATGCAATCAGCTCAAACACATCTTCGTCAGATCCTTCGATGGTTCCAACAGATCCTTTAGGAACATCATAGAAAGTGTCTGTTGGCAGGGTAGTGATAACATCTGGGAGGGTGATAGCCTCCGGTATAGTATCATGTGTAGTACTAACTTCAACAACTGCGGTGTTGTCCACTGTGAGAGGTATGTCTGGAATGACAGTGGGTTGAGTGACAGCCGGAATCTCAGGTGTGTTACTGGTTGCAGAAACAGCAAGAGTTTCTAAGACTGTGCTGTGAGTTATAGTTATAGGAGGAACTGAAGATGTAGTGTGGATAGGTGGCGGAACGTTCCCCCGGCCAGCATTGCGGCCGGAAGGGGCAGGAATATGTGATGTAGGTGGAACAGAGGTCCGTGGTGGTGGTGGTGGGATTCGTCCTTGTATTCTCTGTGATCTCCGTGGATTGGACATGATGATAGAAGTACAAGTTCCGGGGACAGTCTCATAGAAAAGAACTCAAAAACCTTGAAGCAGCCGAATGTGTCAAAGGGGAGCTATAAAAAGGCAAGGCTCACAGGCCAAAAAAGCAAGCTCTAAAAACTAAACTGAGACCGACGTCATAGTAAGCGAGCTGAAACAAAAATGGCCAGAATGCCAACAAGCAATCACTAAAAAGAAATGACCCTCTATGAAGATGAGATAGCAAGCAAAACCTCCTAACTAAGAGCTGGAGACCTCAACAAGTTGTATCCTTCGCAAGGTGATGAAATCCAAGTCGAACAATACAAAATGAGAGACCAATAATGGAAGGATATCCCTCTACTGAAAAGGATCCTGGGTAAAAGAGCCCTAATAGAAAAGTCACTAAGCTACCTCGTTCATGACACGTTGGAAAAGGTTTTCGGCACTTCTGCCTTATCACCCTTGTATCACCAGTAGGGTGGATGGAGAATACAAGGAAGACAATGATCGATGTTTCCTTAGGGCTAAGTGGAGTGCGGCATTCCACAGAGTCCGTCCGGTTCTCGATCTCACGGCAGTTTAACCCCTAAAACAACAGGAGGCCCCTCCACAAACTGGTGTATGACCCTGTCAACAAATACAAGAGGATTTTAGTACCCTAGAGGACAACAACTATGTCTTAGATGAAAATGACAAGGGGGAATTATTTGGATGCCTATCCTCGGTGTCCTACCTAACTAACAAGTTCTTTTTCTCCTTAAGTGAGGTTATGATGTGTTGAGTTAGGGAGTGTAAATTTTAGTGGTTGTATTACTCAATCGGGTAAATGGAAGTGAAACTTGTGATGTTGTGACGACTCAAACCATGCAAATGAGAATGAATCGAAATGAGCCTTTCTATTCAATGAAATCTAGCTAAAGTAAAGAGAGATTTATTCGATCACAATGCATGAATTTTTCAAAGGAATGAAAAGAACACCACTCCAAAAACAACTTTTTGTTTCTTTTTTCAAATAAGCCAAACTGAATAAACACTACTTTCAAATGTAACTGATCTATAACTATAATGCTTCAGAATGAGAATTTATGTGGCAAACAGAGATGAATGATTCACTTCCTAATGTGCAAAAGTATGAATTGGATCTTTTCAAATAAAAGAAAGACAACATTCTCAAAAGATAATTTCCAATATTGATTTTGATAGCAGTAATGGAAAAGATATTGCTTATAAGAACGATGTAATTTTAAGAGTTATATAATCAAGGGAAGGAAAATAGTGACAAAAACTTGATTATGATGAAAGGATCAAGCTAATGCAAAAATAATGAAGGGGTGATCAATATGAATATGATGCCACTAACTCAAAAAATTCAAGCTCGAACCAAAAATACAAAACAAACCAAAAAAGACTTGCAATTGACTAACAGTGATAGAGTATGTAGACAAGAAGCAATTGGGAATGAAGGAGTAGATATGGTGATAATTAATGACCATGAACCCAAAGTTCAAACAATGAAGTGGAAGCACTGTGATGTGGCTAAGCAAGTTGCAGAGTTCTAGTGAGCAACATAAAAATCAACCAAAGGCAGAGGAGGTCACAAATGACCTGTAGGAACCAAACAAACTAAGACACAAAATTATTTACAAGAATTATCGCGTGTATGACATAACCCCAGGTGCGATACTGGTATATTACCGCGTTCTAGACAGTGTGAAGGGCGCGGTACTACTGCTCTGTGGGTAGTTACGGGGGCGCGGTAATTCTGAAAAAGATGGACATGGCACTAATTTAAGAAAAGTTTTGGACTTTTCAAGGGTGTGTATTACCGCGTTCTAGACAGTGTGAAGGGCGCGGTACTACCGCTCTGTGGGCAGTTACAGGGGCAAGATAATTCTGAAAAAGATGGACAGGGCGCTAATTTAAGAAAAGTTTTGGACTTTTAAAGGGTGTGCATACCCATAGGAATTACTAATCAAAGGTAGAGAGTTGATGTAGAGGGAAGGGGGGTGAATGGAGGTCAACAAATACCAACTTTCACTACTGGTTTGAAGGAAGAGAAAAATCACAATCAAGGATGACTGAAAGTAAAAGAACTCAATCAAAAAGGGTTCGAACCAGCGGAGTCACTAGTTTTTGTTACATATATTTTTCCCTACGGATAAAGAGAAACTCTCTTAGGCCAGAGAGGTATAAATCAACTCTAAACTAAGACAAAAAGGAAACAAATGCTACCTCATTCCCTAGATCTTAAACTAGTGCTTTCAACTTTGATATTTGAAAGATGAGAAAGAAGAAAACTAACCTTCTGTTCTGATGTTTGTCCAATCAAGCCTTTGATCCTGAAGTCCTCGCGATGAACCTGTGAGGATCAAAACAACATACAAGTGCACAATATCTTCCAAATAATTGAATCACAAGTTAGATCTATATTATGCTGAATACAATTTATGTAAATGAATCATGATCAATACACATAAATAGGGAAACAAGACAAGTTATATTTTATTGAGAACTCAAGAGTGCTTAAAAAATAGATGCTTGATGTCCAAGCCAAATTCAACTCCAAGTTCTTCTACCTCTAGCTATCTTTGCAAAAGGTTTATGACCATAGGTTTGATGCCCCAAAAGTCCTCCATTTGGCTCATGGAAGGCTTCACTCTTATAGCATATGGGAGAGTTAACCAACAAGAGAATAATATGGATCTATGGAGTATTTAGTGGATCAAACCCACCAAACAGAGATAGGAGTTGAGATCTGTAACATCCCCTCCTACCATACCAGCATGATAGAGAGGATCGTGATGCTAAAACCGGGCAGTTAGCCCCATAAACTTTTAACTAAGCATTCACATAATATAAAAGAGATATGGGATGTATAATCATGAGAAAAACACAGCAGAATAGAAACCATGTTTAATTTATAGCATGCATTCAAAATTTCTGTGACAGCCATTAGATAAAGACATTGCAGAATTTATAAAAGAGAGTACTTATCTTAGAACAATAGTCCCAAGCAACTGGCTATGCAACTGCAACGTTCCACCCAACCATAGGCCAGTTGTGCCTATCAACCTCTTGATACAACTGCCACCCCCGAGCTGGGCATGATCTCTAAAAGGAACAAGGGAACAACAGACTCACACATAGCCAAGCATACACCAAGATGAGCCAAGCCAATCTACAATTGGGTTTATCAGGCTGCTAGGAAATGGAAAGGAAGAATTGCTAAGCTAGTGAGCTCAACCACAGAGCTAAGGATACCCCTCCCAGATCTATTTAGCTTGGCACTCACAATGCCTACACACCCAACACAAGGAAGTATTCTCTTCACTGCCACACAGTCCCTCAAGTCATAACTTCCTTTCTAGTGCTCTCAGGGTGAGCATAGAAAAGTAGCCAAAGCCCTCTTGATCTTCTTGAGAGGTTACTCCCTCCACTAGGTTTATCAAGCCAATTCTTTCCACTACCACTCCAAGTTTCTTGCTCACAGGTTCAAATCAAAACAAGGATGTGATGCACATAATAGCAGAGCCCACACTTATTGGGCATGAAGAAACGTTTTTACAGTGAGATGCCCAAATATGGGGTTTCCACCAATTCAGAGAAACGTGGGAAAGCCCAAAAACAAAACTGGAAGATGGGGAACAACCCTGGGAAGCCAAATCCGTTTTCAGAAAAACGTCCATGGATATTTTGGGGCAAAAACGACCTCTATAACCCCCAAAACGTGACTCCCTTCTCTCCCAGCTGCTGCACAATGCAAAAACGACTCCCGGGCATGGAAAAATGCAGGAAAATTGGTAAAATGTGATGGGGAAAGACCCAGTAGTTCAGACTGCGTGAGAGATGAAAGACTATCCCTTCAGAATGGCTTTTGGGCACCATTTCGTGGGTGTTTTCTTTCCCAAGGAGACAAAACACGATTTCCCAAGTTGATGGCTTGCCCATGCACGAAATTGGCTGCCATACCTCTTCATTCCCAAGGCATTAACTGACTCAACCAATTTCTGGAAGAATTAAATGATTGGGTCCCTAACCCAACATTGGTAGTTGGTAGTTTATGGGTTTTCTCATTGACACATGGATTAACACCATTGGCTCAAGGGTTTGAATAATTTCCCTCCCTATTCCTTGTAGCATCATGCCTCCATCTCTTTGTTGCATTGCATAGCTAGTTGTGGGTATTTTCATTAAAATTCGTATTTACATGATGTCTTATTTACATTGTGCCTATCTAGCACAAGAACCATAGGCATCTATTTTTAATTGCCGATACATGAAATGCTAAATCAATGGTGGGGCCTTGGCCTTGAGCTCCTCACCATGATTAAATTACAATATTTACATCATTTACGATTTAATACAAAGGGGGTTAAAATGGGGACATTACATTCCTCTCCCCTTACATTAGCACTGTCCTCAGTGCTCATCAAAATTGAACAAAAATGGATATGCCACCCTCATGGCATCCTCCATCTCCCATGTAGCCTCATCGGGACCGTAGTGCTTCCATTGCACCTTTACTTGTCCGATGGCTCGGTTCCGGAGCAATGTTACCTTCTTGTCTAGGATGCGCAATGGATCGGTTTGGAATTCTCCCTCGGGTTCCACCTGGATCACATCCCAATTAATCACATGGTTAGGATCATGTACATATTTTTTAAGCAAAGAGAGATGAAAAACATTATGAGCTTTAGTGCTAGCAGGCAATGCAAGTCTATATGCAACTGACCCTATTCTTTCAAGCACTTCAAATGGCCCACAATAACTAGGTGATAGCTTGGAACAACTCCCAAGCTTCAAGGAACTCTTCCTTGATCTCACTCTAAGATATACATGATCCCCAACACTGAATTCCCTATGCACTCTATGTTTATCTGCATAGCTTTTCTGTCTATCCTGGGCTACTTTTAAATTCTGTCTGATCTTAGCAACTTCTTGCTCCATTTCCTTAAGCAACTCTGGCCCAAGTACATTTCTGTTCACTGGATTGTCCCAAGTCACTAGTGTCCTACACCTTCTGCCGTACAAAGCCTCATAAGGACTCATTCCCAACGATGCTTGTTGCCCATTGTTATATGCAAATTCTACCAAGTGTAGATAATCCTCCCACTTGGATGGTTTGTCCATTACATACATGCAGAGCATGTCTTCAAGCACCCGATTTACTCTTTCTGTTTGCCCATCTGTTTGAGGATGGTATGCGGTACTAAAGCTCAACTGTGTACCCAAATCGGCAAAGAGACCTTTCAAAAAATTGGAAGTGAACTTGGTATCCCTGTCAGAAATTATTGCCTTAGGCAACCCATGTAATCTGAAAATTTCCTTCATGAAAATATTTGCAATGGCATCGGCTTTGTGTGTAGACTTAACCGGTATGAAATGTGCTGCCTTTGTTAACTTGTCCACCACAACCATGATGGAATCATGTTGTCTCATAGTCATTGGCAATCTTGTAATAAAGTCCATGGATATTACTTCCCATTTCCATTTTGGAATTGGCACTGGAAGCAATAAACCTGCTGGATGTTGGTGTTCACCCTTCACTTGCTGACATTCCATGCACTTAGAAATGTATTCAGCGACATCCTTCTTCATCCCTGGCCAGAAATAATATTTTCTTGCTGTAGCAATTGTTTTCTGATATCCTGGGTGACCAGAGTATGGAGCTTTATGGATTTCATCCATAACAATCCTCCTCAAATCTGCCGCATTTGGAATATAAACTCTATTTTTATAGGTAAGAAGTCCGTCTTCCTCCAAATGATAACCCTCATACTTCTTGCCAAGGTCTTGCTGCTGCAATTTGTCCTTTATATGTACGTACACTTCATCCTCAACAATATGGTTAACAATCTGCTACTTCAAATCTGGTTGGCAAGTACTAAGTGCTGGCACATGCATTTCACGTACCTTCCTGCTGAGTGCATCAGCCACCTTGTTTTCTTTCCCTTTTATGTGTTTGATTTCAAAATCAAATTCACACAAAAATTCCAACCATCTAGCTTTCCTAGCATTTAAAGTTGGCTGATCGAACAAGTATTTCAGACCACAATGGTCTGTCCTCAACTCAAATTTTCTTCCCATTAAGTAATGCCTCCACATCTTTAAAGCATGTACTATGGCTGCAATTTCTATATCATGAGTAGCATAGTTCTTCTCATGCTCCTTCAAATTTCTTGACTCATAGCATATCACGTGGTTGTCTTGCATAAGAACTCCTCCAAGTCCTTGATTGCATGCATCGGTACATACTACAAAGTCTTTTTCTGGGTCTGCAATTTTCAGAATAGGTGCACTTGTAAGAAGATTCTTCAACCGTTGAAAACTTTCCTCACATCTTGGTGACCATTCAAACTTTATCCCCTTCTTTTGCAAAGAAGTGATCGGGTTTACAACCTTGGAGAATCCTTTGATAAACCTCCTGTAGTAACTAGCAAGGCCCATAAAAGATCTCACATCGGTCACATTCCTTGGAGTTAGCCAATTCATAATGGCTTCAATCTTATCAGGGTCTACAGATATTCCTTCGTTGGAGATGATATGACCAAAATAATGAATTCTATCTTTATAAAAGCCACATTTGCTCAACTTGGCATACAACTTATGCTCTCTTAGTAATTGCATTGTCATTCTCAAATGTTCTTCATGCTCTTCTTCATTCTTAGAATAGATGAGAATGTCGTATAGGAATACAAGAACAAACTTGTCCAAATACTTGCTAAAAACATTATTCATGAGACACATGAATGTAGTTGGTGCATTTGTGAGACCGAATGGTACCACTACAAACTCATAGTGTCCATACCTTGTTCTAAAGGCTGTCTTGTCTTATGAATATCTTCTTCTTTGATTCTTACCTGATGGTAACCATACCTCAAGTCAATCTTTGAAAATACCTTTGCTCCTCTCATTTGGTCAAAAAGGTCATCAATTCGGGGCAATGGGTATTTATTCTTCATAGTGACTTTGTTCAACTATCTGTAGTCAATACATAACCTGAGTGTTCCATCTTTCTTTTTCACAAATAGAACAGGTGCTCCCCACGGGGACACACTTGGCCTAATATATTTCTTTTCCAGCAACTCTTGTAATTGCATTTTTAATTCTAGCAATTCTGGTGTACTCATCCTGTAGGGTGTCTTAGACACTGGTGCCGCTCCTGGCACAAGTTCAATGGTAAAGTCAATGTCTCTCTTTGGAGGGAGTCCTGGGATCTCATCAGGAAAAACATCCCTGAATTCTTGCAATACATTATAGTCCTCCAATTTCAGAGTTTCATTCTTTGCTTCCTCTAAAACGTGGGCTGCATACAATTGACATCCCTTCCTACAGAACTTCTTCAGCTGCATGGCCGAAACCTGTCTAACAGAAGTCACCTTTGGAACACCTTTTACAACCCTCGGGTTTCCTTCTTCGTCCATGCATTCAAATGTCTTATTGTAGCAGTCAAGTTTAACCCTGTGTGACTCTAACCAATTCATTCCGATGAGAATATCATAGGAACCCAGTGGTAAAATATTCAGATCTGCATAAGTGAATAGCCCATCCATCTCTAATGGACATTTCTCTACTATTTCACTAACTTTTCTCTTGGTTCCAGTGGCTAGTTGAACTAACCATGATTTACTATGCTTTAATTTCTTGAAAGCACAAATCTAAACAATTCTAGGAGTGACATAACTGTGAGTAGATCCAGGATCAATCAAAATAGAAACAGATTGCTTAGCAATCTTACCTTCAACTTCAACCACAGTTGACTGATGATCTTCCTGGCAGTCATCTAGTGCTGCATAGATTCTAGGGATTGTCCTTGCCACTTGACCCAAAGTTCCATCTCCTTGGATGTTGTGAACTTGATTTGCATTCCCATTCCGATGTGGACAGTTCCTAAGCATGTGGTCTCCTCCACAACCCCAACATTGAAGTGGTTCTCTTGGCTCCTTTGGATCTCTTGGCTTGTCTCCCATCATCCTAGTTGGCTTAGTCACAACCTGTGATGGTTGCCTTTGCTGATTCCGGAATTGAGGAGGCTTGAACCCCTTCTTCCTTTGATCAAACTTTTTGTTTTTCCTATCCTTCCATGCCTTATGGAATTCTGGTTTGCTTCTGTTTTGATCAAAGCAATACTTGGCCTTTCTTATGGCCTCCTCTAGAGTTCGAGGTTCATCAAACTCAATTCTATCTTTATATGACTGGGGCATTCCACTTAGGAAACGCTGAATTTTCACCTTATCATCTCGAATGTACTTGACATATCTTAGCAGCTCCAAGAATTTGTTGGCATATTCTTCCATGGTCAATTGTCCCAATCTCAGTTCATGGAACTCTTTGATCTTATCATCATAGTACCTGTCAGAGAGGTACTTATGCTTGAAGTATTTCTTGAACTGCTTCCATACGATCTTCCTTTCATTGATCTTCTTCACTTGCCTGATGTGTTCCCACCATATAGATGCTCTTCCATTCAAGTTGAATATGGCTACCCTCGCCTTCATATTTCCCGAGTAGTCTTGGACTTGGAAATACTTTCTCATCCCAAGAAGCAAAGCTTCAGCTTCTTGACCAGACTTTATCTCTCCATCAAATGTAGGAGGTTTTTCCTTCTTAAATTCTCTATGTGAATTGTTCTTGTAGTGCTTCTTCCTCTTACTCATGCGAGATGAAGAGCTTGAACCCTCAATGGATTCTTCAGAGTCAATTGATTCATTAGAAGAGATCTCTGAAGTATATGTTCTGTCTGTAGAAACTCTTCTTGAGCTACTAGCCCTCTTACGGGAATTCCTTCTAGAGCTACTCCCACCCCTTTCTGGATTTGATGTCTGATGCCCATATTTTATTTGCCTTTGGATGTCTGTCAAACTCTGTAGCATGGCTGCATTCAACTGATTTTGTTCTTCCTAAGCTTTAATCATCCTTTCATTATCTTCTCTACAGCTTTGCAACTCCACCCTTCGGCTTCTCATGGTGGCTGCAATACCTGGAGGGGTCTCTTGATTTCTTCTCCCATTAGATTCTATTTCAACATTTTCAACATGTATGTTCTCCCCCATGGCATCTATCTCAGGCTCATAGGGATCCTGTGCATCATCCATGATGTTGATTTTCTTGGCCCAACCAAAATTCAAAACTTTCCAACTGTACTATCTAGAGTGCTACCCTGATGTAACTATGATTTTGCAAAATGTGTTTGTCCACACAATTGTTAGCTGCATTACATTCTCAGGAATTCATAAATTACTTTCATGCACGTGGGAAAATATTATACTGACAATTTGTCAAATCATCTAATTTTCTCACAATCAATGACATATGAGGATGGGGGAACAAAAAGGGGGTCAAGGGGGCTTGCCACCTTGGTCGTTTTTTTTTTTTTTTTTTTAAGAAATCATGTCGCCGTTGCGGGGCGGTTCGCCGAACGCTTCTGCAATTGCGGGGCGATTCGCCGAATGCTCCCGCAGTTACGCAGCAATTCGCTGAATGCTCTCGCAGTTGCGGAGCAATTCGGTGAACGCTTCCGCAATTGCGGAGCAATTCGGCGAACGCTTCCGCAATTGCGGAGCAATTCGCCGAATGCTCCCGCAGTTGTGGAACAATTCACCGAATGCTTCCGCGGTTTCGGGGTGATTCGACGAATGCTTCCGCAGTTGCGGAGCCATTCGCGGAATTCTTCCGCAGTTGCAGAGCGATTTGGAGAATGCTTCCACATTTGCGGAGCCATTCGCGGAATCCTTCCGCAGTTGCGGAGCGATTCGGCGAATGCTTCTGCAGTTGCAGATCCATTCGAGGAATCCTTTCGCAGTTTTGGAACAGTTCGCGGAACTCTTCCGCAAATTTCGGAACGATTTCCCGAACTCTTCCGCGTTGCGGAACGGTTCGCGGAACTCTTCCGCAATTTCGGAAGACATTCCGGAATTCCTTCCGCAAATTTCGGAAGAGAATTCCTTCCGCAATTTCGGAAGAGAATTCCTTTCACAATTTCAGAAGAGAATTCCTTCCGAAAATTTCCTTTCGACGTCGAATACTTAGAAATTTTTTTTCCCGCTCTTTCGGAACAGTTCGCCGAATTCTTCCGCATTGCGGAACAACTTGTGGAATCCTTTCGTAGTTTCGGAAGAGAATTCCTTCCACAAATTTCGGAAGAGAATTCCTTCCGCAGTTCGGGGCGACTTCCCGAACTCTTCCGCATTGCGGAAAAACTCGCGGAATGCTTCCGAAGCTTCGGAACAATTCGCCGAATGCTTTCGCAGTTGCGGAAGACATTCAGGAATTCTTTCTGAAATAGTCTTTAAACAAAAATTTTCAAAAACACTTAAGAAAAATTTGAAATCTTTCTTTCTCTCCGTGATGAATGCTGCTCAGTAGGAGATAACTTTACCTTTGCAAACTATCCAACTTAGCTCGTTTAGGCCCTATGCTGAGACCTGTGGTGATCAGGAAGGGACCTTCCCATGTGGTTGTGATTGGATTTGGCCCATAGAGGTCCAATGCTGCAACTAGCAGCTCTGATACTAAAATGTAACATCCCCTCCTACCATACCAGCATGATAGAGAGGATCGTGATGCTAAAACTGGGCAGTTAGCCCCATAAAATTTTAACTAAGCATTCACATAATATAAAAGAGATATGGGATGTATAATCATGAGAAAAACACAGCGGAATAGAAACCATGTTTAATTTATAACATGCATTCAACATTTCTGTGACAACCATTAGATAAAGACATTGCAGAATTTATAAAAGAGAGTACTTATCTTATAACAGTAGTCCTATAATGTCCCTTGTTAGGAATTTTATTAAAATTGCAATTTTTCACTTTTTTTCTTGGATCGACCTTTGACTAGTTTCGATCTCTAGGTCCCAAATTTGCCCCAAATGATCCCAAATATTCTGAGAAGGTATATGAATGATATTAGAACATAAATATGTGTTTCAGGGATGCCTTTGTACCTTTAAAACACTTCTTCAAATACTCTTTCAATTCTGGTCAATGTAGGTAACTTTACTAGTGATTTCCCTTTGACTAGTATTGGTCTCTAGGTCTCAAATTGACTCCAAATGCCTTCAAATATTCAAGGAAGGTGTATGAATTATATTAGGGATTGAATATGATGTTCAGGGATAACATATGGCCACCAAAATACCTCTACAAACTCTCTTAATATTCTGGACCAAGTATGCAATTTTACTAGTAATTTGGGGTTCAAATCCCCCTAAGGTAAGTACTGAAAATGGCTTCCCAAATGCCTCCAAACCCACTCAAATTTATGAACAGAGGTATGTAATGTGTTAAATATGTTATTAAGGTCTCATATGCACCATTAATGGTTTATTACAACTGTTCTCACCCTCTCCCATTCAACTGCAAAATTCACCAATTCGACCCTTGGGGAAATGGCACTATTTCTTCTCCCAATGCAATTAAACTGAGTAAAAATACTTCAAATGCTCAAGTACAGTACATGAAACTTGTAAAATACATCCATGGCAGTCCATTAATCACAAATTCATCATAGAATCATCCATTCATTCGAAATCATCATCAATACATTGGTTCACAACAAGGTAGTGGGGAAATGGCATTGTTCTTCCATTAAAAATGAGATTTATACATTTCTACTTGGAATTTCGACCTGAAACTTTCTGGATATGAATAATAGAGTATTTAATTCATATTAAAAAATAAATGGGGCATTAGAAGCTCCCCCAAAGAGTACAATAGCTCACCAAGAACGCCCTCCCTCAAGGATCAAGAATATGCCATCAAAACTGGAAATGGTTGAAGGAGCGAGCTGCAATAGAAGAAACCATGAGCTGCTTTGTAGCTTAAAACTGCAAATAAAGACTCCATTAAAGCTCCAAATGAAAGGTCTGAATGGCCTTTCCAATCGCCAACTTGGATGGGAATCTTTCACCCTTGAAATTGGCTAAGGCAAGAAACTAGTCATCCACTAGCTCTCCCTCTTCACAAATGCAATTGCAAATTCTACAAATGATCAAAATGCCATTCTCATACTCCATTTCTACATTTTATAACCAACATTATCCTTCTAAGGGTCGAAATCCTTTCAATAGATTCAATAGATTTCCATTTAGGAAATATTCCACATTTGCCACTTGTCTCCTAGTTCCAACCTTCCATCTTCTCCCAAATTCGATTTTGATTCTCTTTGGCTTCTCCAACTCCCAAATTCGCCTTCCTTGAGCCTATTTTTGGGGCTAACATGTCATAGTGGTCAGAGGTCAGAGGTCAGGTTTGCAATTTGTCATAGTTGTCATATATGCTCCATCATTGGTGTCATAGGGTCTAGGGAATCTAGCCCAAGTGTCCACAAACTTCCACTTTGACTCTTTATCTTCCATGGATGTTACCAATCCTTCCCAATTCGACCTAATATGCTCAATGCCATGTGTTATGACTTACCAACTCACCCAAGAGTGTTCACATTCCCATTAATTCGAATTTGCAAAAGAGAGATACCATGTATTATGAAAAATCAAGCTAGTGTGGGTCCCACATCCTCCATATGTCTCCAAAACCATTTGTCACCTATGATTTCTCTTGAATTTCTTTATTCACTCTATTTATTAAATATTTGAACCCTTCTAATGTCTAAACATCATTTATTATCCCCCTTATTCCAAATCCCAAAGCTTCCACCCCAAACCTAGGAAACTAGTAATTTTCCTCCTCAGCAATTATTTGACCCTTAACATCAATTTTACAAAATCTAATGAATATGGCTAATGTGATTAGGCCATTGTGACCCAATTCCAAATTTGGGACATGACAAGTCCCAAGCAACTGGGTATGCAACTGCAACGTTCCACTCAACCATAGGCCAGTTGTGCTTATCAACCTCTTGATACAACAGCCACCCCTGAGCTGGGCATGATCTCTACAAGGAACCAGGGAACAATAGACTCACACATAGCCAAGCATACACCAAGATGAGCCAAGCCAATCTACAATTGGGTTTATCAGGATGCTAGGAAATGGAAAGGAAGAATTGCTAAGCTAGTGAGCTCAACCACAGAGCTAAGGATACCCCTCCCAGATCTATTCAGCTTGGCACTCACAATGCCTACACACCCAACACAAGGAAGTATTCTCTTCACTTCCACATAGTCCCTCAAGCCATACCTTCCTTTCTAGTGCTCTCAGGGTGTGCATAGAAAAGTAGCCAAAGCCCTCTTGATCTTATTGAGAGGTTACTCCCTCCACTAGGTTTATCAAGCCAATTTTGTCCACTACCACTCCAAGTTTCTTGCTCACAGGTTCAAATCAAAACAGGGATGCACATAACAGCAGAGCCCACACTTATTGGGCATGAAGAAATGTTTTTACAGTGAGATGCCCAAATATGGGGTTTTCACCAATTCAGAGAAACGTGGGAAAGCCCAAAAACGAAACTGGAAGATGGGGAACAACCCTGGGAAGCCAAATCCGTTTTCAGAAAAACGTCCATGGATATTTTGGGGCAAAAACGACCTCTATAACCCTCAAAACGTGACTCCCTTCTCTCCAAGCTGCTGCACAATGCAGAAACGACTCCCGGGCATGGAAAAATGCAGGAAAATTGGTAAAACGTGATGGGGAAAGACCCAGTAGTTCAGATTGCGTGAGAGATGAAAGACTATCCCTTCATAATGGCTTTTGGGCACCATTTCGTGGGTGTTTTCTTGCCCAAGGAGACAAAACACGATTTCCCAAGTTGATGGCTTGCCCATGCACGAAATTGGCTTCCATACCTCTTCATTCCCAAGGCATTAACTGCCTCAACCAATTTCTGGAAGAATTAAATGATTGGGTCCCTAACCCAAAATGGGTAGTTGGTAGTTTATGGGTTTTCTCATTGACACATGGATTAACACCATTGGCTCAAGGGTTTGAATAATTTCCGTCCCTATTCCTTGTAGCATCATGCCCCCATCTCTTTGTTGCATTGCATAGCTAGTTGTGGGTATTTTCATTAAAATTCGTATTTACATGATGTCTTATTTACATTGTGCCTATCTAGCACAAGAACCATAGGCATCTATTTTTAATTGTCGATACATGAAACGCTAAATCAATGGTGGGGCCTTGGCCTTGAGCTCCTCACCATGATTAAATTACAATATTTACATCATTTACGATTTAATACAAAAGGGGTCAAAATGGGGACATTACAAGGTCGCATGGAAGTTGGCAATCCCAAAGATACCTCTCAAAATTCAAGATCCCAAAATCTAAGGCAAAAGGATAAAAATGGATTACCGCGCCCCCAGAGCTGATCATAACGCGGTAGTATTGCGACCTAAGGTAATAGCAGAACGCGGTAACCCTAATTATCGCGCTCTACCAGATGTGCAAGGCGCGATAATCTCTGTTGACACTGTATTTGAAAATACTCAAACCCTAAAAATTTGTCAAAAAATATCCAAAAGAAGTGAAGTTACTACAGATGGGTGAAATAAAGAGTCATAATAGAAAATAAACCAAAGAAGAACCTACATGTGCAATATTCTGAAAATAATTATTGAAGAGATTAAGTCTTGGTTAAGTTTCAACGGCAGAGATGACAATAGTAGAGATCAACGGCTGTCATGGTTTCCCGCACCGCCCAAAGGATCGGTTGCAAACGTTGGTGAGTGGTTGCGGACTTAATACCGCCAGAAACGTGTCATATTCTCATTGATCCGCATCAACGTGATAGTGGTATCACAAACCACTACAACTCCGTGCGGAACCACCAAAGGATAATACGCGGAGGGCCATAGCATGTGGCAGATGGAGAAGGTGTAAGGGAATATGCCACATGTTGATATTAATCGGAGGGAAAATATACATTGGGACAAAATCGACGGCCAAGATTCATCCGCATCATGGAAAGTGCGCACTCGATAGAAGAAAGAGCGGTTGCGGCAATTAAACCACTCTAACAGGTGTCAGAAAATGGTTGGTCTACACACGGTAAAAACCGGAGAAGAAAACCGTTATTGGGATCGCGGATACCACCATGGGAAATAAAGAGACGCAAGATCTAATGGCTCAAACCAAAAGGCTCGTGATCAACAGTTGGATATAAAGTACATTTAGAAAGTTGCCAGAAAGTTAAACAAAAAGGCTTATATAAAACAAAAGGGTTTCAAATAACGACATTTTGTATATGTGTCGCTATCCATGGGAGCTCTGAAGATTGGTGGAGATCAGCAATTGCGACAGAATGATAAAGACGTGTCTATACAGGTAGCGTCTGGTGACCTGGCCCACATTTTTTAACGAAATTTTGTTTGTAGAAATGATTTAAATGGAAACTGTACATGATGTAGATGTTTTTAAAGCAAAAGAAGCCCTAGAAGATAGAGATGGGGACATTCATGATACCCTAATTAGGTTACCAGTCGCTGAAGTTAAGCTTAAGTTGTCTAAATTATTAGAAGAAGGTATAGACATGCACAGAGTCCACCAGTCATCCTTGTTAGCCTTCTACCCGGACCAAATCCCATCCTTTCCAGAATTTGTGTCATGGTGTGCTGAGAATTATTCCAGAGAAGAAAGAACTGTTTTAGATAGTAAAAAAACCAGAGTCGTTTGCAAAATGGAGCCTGCCGTCATAGTTAAAGCCCTAGAAATAGAATTTTCCCAAACCCTAGAGTCTGAGATTTTTTCTGAAACTTCTGTTATTGAATATTATCATCAAACCCTTCAAGATGATAGAGAAACGTTTTTGTCTATGTATATTAAACCAGAAACCAACATTTCAGACATCTTGTACCCTATAGATATCAATTTATTTGATGAAAATACTCAGTTGGTTATGACATTGTTGGCTTTAATCCTAGGGTTCGATACAGACATGTATGTAACTGAGTTTCAGCTAAGTCTTTTGTATAAAATGAGTACAATTCAGTTAGGGATTGATGAAAATCAAATTCCTCGACTTAATTTTGAAGAATTTTTGACCGAGAAGATTCATGAGCAGATGGTCAATTTCCCCACTCTGAGGCATTTCAGATTTCAGTCTTTTATGATGAAAATGATCATGGTGGCCAGTCATGAAGAGTTACAATTCCCTGAGATCATTTTCACAAAGTTATTAGAAAATAACATGTTTAATTACATAAATCATATGCTCTCTGAGATTTACAAAATGATTTTTGGTGAAAAATTGCCTAGAGTATTACCAGAAATGCATGCATGTATGCAATTGAGTGCAGAGTACGCTGTAGGAGATTGGTTCTTGAAAAAGGACAGTACAGTGATCAGATTATATGGTTTCAAACATAAACCCTATGTTTTGCCAGCATTTCTTACCTTAAGGGTTTTTGCTTTGGAATTCCTAAGATAGAAGTTAATTGTTGAGGATAACAATTTCTTGCTTTTCAAACAAGCAACAGATATCAAGTATCCGTTCACACTTGGCCCATTCGCAGTGAAGAATAAAAACGCTGCTATTTATATAGAGAAATTATTGAAAGATATGGGTTTTGAGACAGACATGGCTATTGAGTATGATCCGTTAAACATAATATCAAAACGGAGAATGGATCATCGCATCAAAGCATTGAATCATCAGATGATTGAGGGAATGTCTGATAGAGCCAATTGGCTGGAGTATAAGGAAGAAATCATTCCAGATTCACATGATAAAGAAATGATATTGGCAGATGCAACAACAAAGGCAGAAAGGACGATGAATACTGCAATGGTGGGGTTTAAGAGACCCATACAAGATGTAGTGAACATTGAAGGTGAAGGAGCAGAAAAAGGAAAAAAGTTGAAAATGGATGAAAAACAAGAGCTAATGGCAGTTTCAGAAGAGGAAAGAAGAACTGAAGTCAGAATACCAGAGGTCATGGTAAAGGAGTACAATATTGAAGAATCCCCGGTGGAAGATGATGTAAATAGACCACACAATATGATGGATGTATTTAATGAACACAGTCAGAATAAACAGGAATCCTCTAGACAAACCAGTCAGTTATTTCCAAAGGTTAGAAATATATCCAACACTAAAGTAAATTTGTTTACTAGTAGAAATGTCAAAGAAATTTCTTTAAAGTTTTCCGTTGTTACTAAAGATAAGATCTCAGAGATGAAGGTGGATTTGACAAAAATCAATGCCCCAGATAAAATTTTATTTCACAGACAAACATGAGAGGTTATATATTCAGATTATTTGGGAGCAATATTAACGGCAGACAAATTGAAAAATTCACTGTATAAATTGAATAACCAGTTGAGACAAGAGAAAGCAGAAAATAAGTCTTGACAACAACAAATAAAAAGATTGCAAATAGATTTGATAAACAAAGAGGGAGATGCAGCCGTAAAATTGCTCAAAGCAAAGGATGATACGATTCTAATGTTAAGGCGAAAGCTAAAAATCCCAGACACTATGCTTATCCAAGGAGCTGAACTAATAGTACTGGAAAAAGAAAAAGAAGAGCTGTCAAATGAAGTAAAGGATGTTACTGCAAAAATGTTGAATCTCACCGAGGAAAAAGATCATTGGGAAAAAGAAAAAATTGGTTTGGAAGAGCAATTGGAGGAAATAAAGAAAAAATTAGTAGAAATAAGTCAGCAACAGGTACAGACAGATACAGATGAAGATAAAACTGGATTAGATGGTCTCTTACAAGCTATGTCCCAAGTGATTTTGAAAGAGGTTGAAATTAAAGAATTGAAGATAGGAATATAGAAGCTCAAAGAAGAAAACGAGACTAAAGATAAGGAAATTAAAACTTTGCACATAAGGAATCAGGAATTAACCGATAATAATAAAGGTTTGGCAGCTCATGTGACAGGACAGGCTGCAATGCAAGGTTTCAAACATATGGTATGGGATCAAATTATAAAGGAAGTTGAAAAATTAAGACCTTATCTTGATTATATAAGAGTCAAAGAAAAAGTAGCCAAATACGCCTTTGAGAGTTGTAGAGCAGTCAAAGAGAACTTAAACAAAAAGCCAAAAGAAATAGCGTAGAGGGCAATAACTTTCTTAAACAGTTTAATTGAATCAGACTTGACAACAATGAATATAATGAACATAATTTCAGTCATTACATGGGCCAGGAGAATCTTGGGAAAATATTCACATGTTGAAAATATCGAAGCTAAAGCTGGAGATATACAGGAGGAAGTAATGAAGTTTAAGAAGTGATTTGAAAAATTAATAAACAAAGGATTCCCTACTTTTTGGAATGAAAAGAATGAATTGATTCCTCCTAATGAATATAAGAGATTACTGTTTGACATAAGAATGGATCACAAAAAGTTTCAGCAGTTGGATCATATGCTTACAGGAAAGATTTTAATGGAGAAAATTGCGGAAGACTTTGAAATTTTAAATATGTTGATCTCAACCTGTGAGAATCTTCCTCTTGTTTCTTATGTAGGTCACCTTGAAATGTGAGTCCTGGTGAAGGAAATGACCAGTTATGATTTACCCACGGCCGACCAATGGAACTATGTGGACAAATATGGAAGGACAAGATATTCTGTCCATTCATAGATACATTCAGAATTTTTGCCAAGTGGCAAAATGATACTTTTATTTTAAATTTGTAATATTGTTTGAAGACAGTTATCTATTGTTTAAAGATAGTTATCTTTCGAGTTAAGACATTTTCAGTTATTAGTTAGAAGAAGCAGTTATGTCAAGCTTCTTCCGAATTTTGTATAAAATACAATGAGAGTCATTTTTGAAAGGGTTGGAAACTCTTTGAGAGACGATTATGTTTTGAAGTCAAATTTTTGATAAATAAAAGGCAGTACAGTGAAAATACCTATCTTTTGAGACCAGAGATTCATGTGTTGATCAGTTTTACAGTCTGTTTTTCCCTTATCTTTATATGTGCATGTCTACTTTCTTTGTTATATCTTCCATTATGTTCTTCTTCTATATTTAAGTGAACGTTTGAAATAAATCAGGATTCATATTGGTTATGCCTCGTTTTATCGCATTTAAATATCCACTATTTCTCCAAAGTTGGCAATGGATTCATCCTAGTTAGATTCCTGTTGTTGATGGACTGTCATTGTTTCTTTCTATACCACCTGCAAAATCAAATTGACTGTGATATCGTTGCTATCTTGCCTCTGTGGAAATCTGTTTGGTATAAATCTCTTGCTGGCACGTTAAATATTTGAAAGTTGACTCCATGCCCAATGTTTCTTGTTTTCCTTTTCAACCAATTAAATCTTTTTGAGAAATTTTGAGCGTATTTCTATATATTTTTAGCCTTTACATATATCTTGTGAGAGAGCCCTCTCTGGTAGAAAAAATGGCTAAGTTTTCTACCTAAAGTTTGGTTTGAAATAAGTTACCTTAGGTGTTATTATTTTACAGCCGGGATAAAATCTAAGTGCTAACATTTTGGCGTTGTTGCCGGGGATCGAAGGTGAAATTTTTCTTGGGAGAAACGACAGAGAAAGATCAAATTTCTTGGGAAAGGAAGTTTGAAGTAAGTTGGTTGTATATATTGCCCTGGCGACTTCACTCATGAAAAATTTTTAAGGCTTTTTTTTGAAGATATTCAGAAATAGACATTGTGGCTACAAGAAGAAATCTCGGTTTACAGTTCTTCTCAGGCGTGGATAATCTAGAAAAGCTCCTCAAGATGGATAAAGGCAAAGGCAAGACAAAAGAAGGTACTCCTCAGTTTTCGAATATATTCCCTTCTTTTCAAGAAAATCTGTTTGAGGAAGAAAATATTGGTTCAAGTGAAAAAGTTTTGCTTAGAACTAAATCAGATTCTGATTTGAAAGAAACAAAAGTTGACCCAAAACGTTTGTGGGACTATTCTTTAAAATCTGTTTGGGAGAACTTACAAAAATATGAAAGGGATGGGTCCAGAATATCCAAGGCCCAAAGAATACCTGTGCAAAGTCATAAACAACAGGTAGTGATTGTTCCACCTTATAATCCAGCACCCATGGCTGCCAGATTTGCTCCATTGGTTTTGCCCGCTGCTTTACATGATTTGCCTCAAAATTATGGACAGAGAATCGTCACTTTTGATAATGAGGGTAATTATACAGCACAACAATATGTTGATAACTTTAGTGATTTCATTGATTTAGAAGAAGTGTATTATGATGATGCAAAAATGAGGTTGTTTTCCCAAAGCTTACGAGGCGAAGTCAAAAAATGGTTCAGAGCTTTAGCTGCAGGATAAATTGCTAATTATGATGCTTTCACAACTCTTTTTATCGAAAGATGGGAAGACCAGAAAAATCCTTCACAGATGTTGACACAGTATAACAATCTAAAAAAAGGAGGTTTTGAGTCGGTTCAAGAATTCTCTGCCAGATTTATGAAAGTTTATAACTCTATCCCTACAGATATAAAACCTCCAGTGGGAGCAGCCAAGTTACATTATGCAGATGCTTTTAAAGATGATTTTTCATGCACATTAAGAGAAAGAAGATCTACCACTTTGGCAATAATGATGAAAGACGCGGTGGAAGTTGAAGCTAATATGATGGCTTCTGGAAAGATGAGGCATAGAGATATAGACCGAAAGAAAAGTAGAGAAGATAATCAAAATGCAGCTTCTTCTTCTTCTTCCACAGATCTAAAATTTGAAACAATGATGAAAACTATGGAAAAGTTGTTAGACAGGTTAGTGGTGGATAACAAAGCTCCGAATAAAGAACAAACAGAACCTCAAATCAGAAACCCTAATTTTAGGAGACCCTTTGTTCCACCTATAAGGCCAAGAGATCAGAGGAACCCAAGGAATGCAGAAGAATATCCAATCAGACCTCCTTTCCCTGAAAATTATATTGCTGGAGAAGTTGAAGCTGAGATGCCTAAGAGTGATATTCACCATTGTGGCAGTTTTGATTCAGAAGTGTATCTGACTAAACAGGAGCATGATATGTTCCTTGCAGAAGGGGAATGTTGTAATTTGGAGACAGAAATTGATCAATACCAGATTGGTTACCAAAGTGCTATAAACGATCTTCAAAGAAAGATAAATCTGAGAAACCGAGATATTATAATAGACAAAGAAAAAGAGCCAATGGGAAAATCAAAAGGATCTACAGATAAATCCTCCACCAGTCAGAATGAACAACAAACGAGAAGAAAAGAAAACGAAGATGTGCCAAAAGTGATTTCAGATAACAAGAAAGATTCAGTGAAAGAAGGTGATAAAAATTTGGTTCCTTTCAATATACAAAGTGAAATGTCGAAAGTCAAGATTTCTGTACCTTTCAATGAGATATTAAAGAATAAGGAATACAAGGAACAAATTTTTAAGATGATGCAAGTAGAAAATCAAGTGGAAATAGATACTTTGGAATTAGATGATGATACTCCTAATATCTGCCTGGGTTCAAGAATGGACGATAATAGTTTTGGGGAAATTTCTCCTTTCTATGTAGATTTGAATGTTCATGATAAAGTTGTGCATAATTGTATGTTAGACTTAGGAGCTTCTCATAATCTGATGCCGAAACTTGTAGTTGAATCTTTGGGATTGGAAATCACAAGACCATATGATGACCTATTTTCTTTTGATTCAAGGAAAGTCAAATGTTTAGGGTTGATCAAAGATTTGACAGTCAATCTCAGTAAAATACCAGCCAAAGGTATTCTCATGGATGTGGTGGTTGCTGATATTCCAACAAAATTTGGTATGCTATTGTCTAGATCATGGGCCTCGAAGTTAAAAGGAACTTTGCAGATGGATATGTCTTTTGCTACTATTCCAGTGTTGGGGGTACACAGAAGATTATATGCTGAAAAAATGGCTGCTTATTTGGTAAGTGACTTAAAAGAACTTGAAAAGCAAGCTATATATGCAGTAGACACAAATTTGGGGTCATGTATTCTGTACAATGATGTTGAATCTAAATAAAAGATTGATTTAATTGAACCGAAAGAAAATGGAAAAGAAAGACTGCTAAGAGAAAAAATTAGAAAAGAAGGAACTTGGACAATGCATTTCGATGGAGCTAGGAGCAGAGAAGGAGCTGGTGCGGGAGTATGGATAGTCACACCTGATCAAGAATTCTTGATGTTTTCTTATCAATTGAATTTTGAGTGTACAAACAATGTTGCAGAATATGAAGCTTTGATTCTGGGGTTGAATGTATTGAGAGATTTAAAAGCAAAAAGAATTGAAGTGTTTGGAGATTCTAAATTGGTAATAAATCAGATAAAATCTATTTATCAGACCAAACATCCTAAAATGAGGTCATATAGGAATGAAGTGTGGGATTTATTGGAAATTTTTTTCGATGAACATGATGTTGTTTCAATTCCCAGAGTTAATAACACCGTAGCAGATTCTTTGGCCACTGTGGGAGCTGCGTTCAAAACCCTATCTTTTCTAAAAAGAAATATGATATTGAGGTCATACACAGACCATCTATTCCAGACAATATCAAACATTGGCAGGTTTTTGAAGATGATCAACAGATTAAACACTTTTTAGAGATGACAGATGAATTCAATTACAGGTCTATTGATGCAGAAGATGATGGGGCTGATCCAGATGAAAAAGATTCCCCTGAAGACATAGAAAATTTCAAGCAAAGGATTGGAGGTAAGGATATAATTCAACTGAAGAATAACGTTATCCCAAGAGGCTTGATTCCTTTAGAAAAATTGTTTGATAAAAATGATGTGGTGAAAAATAAAAAAGTAGAACCTAAACCTGAGGATGTAAAAGATTACAATTTAGGTTCTGAAGAAGATCCCAAATTGGTAAAGCTTTCAAAGAAATTACCAAGAAAGGAAGAGAATAAAAGCGTGGAAGTGATGAAAATATTTTCAGATGTTTTTGCTTGGAGTTATGAAGACCTGAAAGAATATGATGTTTCTATTATACAACATACAATTCCTATCAAACCTGATGAAAAGCCTTTTAAGCAGAAGTTGAGAAGAATAAATCCCAAGTTGCTTCCAGTGATAGAAAAAGAGGTGAGAAAGCTGTTTGATGCTAAGATAATTGTGTCCTTGAGATTTTCTAAATGGTTGGATAACCTGGTACCAGTAAGGAAAAAGAATGGCGAAATAAGATTGTGCGTAGACTTTAGAAATTTGAACAAAGTCTCTTTGAAAGATAATTATCCACTCTCGAAAATGGATCAGATTTTGCAAAAAGTTGTGGGAGCCGAAAGAATTTCTATGTTAGATGGTTTTTCAGGTTACAATCAAATTAAAGTTCACCCAGAGGATCAAGATAAAACTACTTTTACTACTCCATGGGGAACGTTCATGTATGCCAAAATGCCATTTGGTTTGATGAACACAGGGGCAACTTTTCAGAGAGCCATGGACATTGCATTTGCGGATGAAAGAGACAAATTTGTGGTAGTATACATGGATGATATCACTGTTTATTCAAAGAATGCTGCTGATCACTGGAAACATCTGGAAAGAGTTTTTCTAAAATGTAGAAGATTTGGGATCTCCTTAAATCCAAAGAAATCTCATTTTTGCATGGAAGAAGGAAGATTGTTGGGACACATCATATCAAAAGAAGGCATCAAGATTGACTCGAAAAGAGTATCTTCCATACATAAGGTCGGGATCCCTAGAAGCAATAAGAAAATTTAGTCATTTATTGGAAGGGTAAATTGGTTAAGAAGGTTCATTCCTAGTTTTGCTGAGATTTTGAGAAACATAACTGAAATGCTAAGGAAAGACAAGGAAATTAAATGGACTGAAGAAGCAAGACAATCTTTTGATAATATTAAAAGAGCATTGACTAAAGCACCAGTGTTAATTAGTCCAGATTATTCAAAGGATTTGATTATGTTTACTTATGCATCAGAACACACAGTAGTTGGGGTATTGTTACAAAAGAACCAAGAAGATGTGGAACAACCAATTGCATTTTTCAGTAAGATTTTGAGGGACGCAGAATTAAAATATAACACCATGGAGAAACAAGCTTATGCTTTAGTGAAAGCATTGAAGGATTTCAGGATATACATATTGCATTCTCATATAATAGCACATGTTCCATCAGCAGCAGTGAAAGATATTCTTATCGAGCCAGATCTTGAAGGAAAAAGAGCAAAGTGGATAGCAGTATTATTGGAATATGATATCGACATTAAACCTACGAAGATGATAAAAGGCCAAGGTCTGGCTAAAATGATGACATAAACAAATTGGGATTCTCTAGGTATGAATTTTCTTTCTGAAATTTCAAAAGAAGACATTCCAAATTTACAAGTAATTGAAGATTTCTCTTTATCTCCATGGTACGCGGACATTGTGTATGTTCTGCAAAATCTCCAAGCGCCTGCAAATATGGAAAAAACCAGAGCAAGATCAATAAAGTTGAAAGCAGCCAAGTTCTGCATATTAGATGGGAATTTATTTTGGAAAGATCTAGGAGGTATTCTGTTGAATTGTCTATTAGAGAATGAAGCGCAGCATATTATGGGGGAATTTCGTAAAGGTATGTGTGGAGGACATCATTCATGGAAGGCTACAGTGAACAAAATTCTTAGAGCTGGTTTTTATTAGCCCAGCATGTATTCAGATGTATATAAAGAAGTAACCATGTCATGAATGCCAAATTTTTGATGGGAAAAGAGAATTATTACCATTTCCTTTGAAACCTATTTCAGTTGAAGCATCTTTTCAACAGTGGGGGTTAGATTTTATTGGCGAAATTAACCCAAATTCTTCAGGGCAGCAGAAATGGATTCTGACTGCTACGGATTACTTCACGAAATGGATTGAGGCCATTCCGACAAGAAATGCCACAGAAACAGTGATAATGATCTTTTTAGAAGAAAACATCTTATCCAGGTTTGGTTGTCCTAAAAGGATAGTGACAGATAATGCTCCAACGTTCAAATAAAAAAGATGATAAATTTTTGTCACAAATATCACATACATTTGAATCATTCCATTGCTTATTATCCACAAGGAAATGGGTTGGTCGAATCTTCAAATAAAAGTTTAGTGAGGATCATAAAGAGGTTGCTAGAAGATAACAAGAGGGCTTGGCACACTAAATTAAAATATGTTCTATGGGCAGATAGAATCAGTAAAAAAAGAGCAATTGGCACTTCCCCTTTCCAGTTGGTGTATGGCACAGAGGTAATTTTTCCTGTTTCTTTGGGTTTGCCAGTTATGAAATTGTTACAAGAAGTCGAAGAAGAACCAAATCATATGCAGAGGAGGATAAATCAAATGATAGAATTACATGAAGTTAGAGAAAATGCATATAACAAAACCCAAATGCATTAGGAGAAAATGAAGAAAACTTTTGACAGAAAGGTTAAAGAAAAGAATTTTCAGATTAATGATTTAGTTTTGAAGTGGGACTCTAGAAATGAAGATCACCATGGGAAGTTTGAACATTTGTGGAAAGGTCCATATATCGTTGTAGGATATCAAGGGGAAAATGCACATACCCTAAAAAATTGTAATGGAGAATTCTTTCCTGGAGGACCAGTAAATGGTAGACACCTCAAACATTATCTCTCTTAAAAGGACAGGGATGAAAGAGAATTTTGTACAGTGTAAATATTTTCTTTTATAAAAAAAAATAAAAAAAATGATGATATGAACCTTGATTTGCAGAAAAGTTTGAATGCAGCCCAATGGAGCAGGTAGTTGGTCTACGATGTTCTTTGCTACCTCACAGGGAGGATAGCATCTCCAGTTGGAGCCAGTTGTTGACATTATATTTGAAAATATTCAAACCCTAAAAATTTGTCAAAAAATATCCAAAAAAAGTGAAGTTACTACAGATGGGTGAAATAAAGAGTCATAATACAAAATTAACCAAAGAAGAACCTACATGTGCAATAGTCCGAAAATAATTATTGAAGAGATAAAGTCTTGGTTAAGTTTCAACGGCGGAGATGACAATAGTAGAGATCAACGACTGTCATGGTTTCCTACACCGCCCAAAGGATCGGTTGCAAACGTTGGTGAGTGGTTGTGGACTTAATACCGCCGGAAACGTGTCATATTCTCATTGATCCGCATCAACGTGATAGTGGTATCACAAACCACTACAACTCCGTGCGGAACCACCAAAGGATAATACGCGGCGGGCCATAGCACGTGGCAGATGGAGAAGGTGTAAGGGAATACGCCACATGTTGATATTAATCGGAGGGACAATATACATTGGGACAAAATCGACGGCCAAGATTCATCCGCATCATGGAAAGTGCGCACTCGATAGAAGAAAGAGCGGTTGCGGCAATTAAACCACTCTAACAGGTGTCAGAAAATGGTTGGTCCGCACATGGTAAAAACCGGAGAAGAAAACCGTTATTGGGATCGCGGATACCACCATGGGAAATAAAGAGACACAAGATCTAACGGCTCAAATCAAAAGGCTTGTGATCAACGGTTGGATATAAAGTACATTTGGAAAGTTGCCAGAAAGTTAAACAAAAACGCTTATATAAAACAAAAGGGTTTCAAATAACGACATTTTGTATATGTGTCGCTATCCATGGGAGCTCTGAAGACTGGTGGAGATCAGCAATTGCGACATAAGGATAAAGACGTGTCTATAAAGGTAGGGTTTGCTGACCTGGCCCACATTTTTTAACGGAATTTTGTTTGTAGAAACGATTTAAATGGAAACTGTACATGATGTAGATGTTTTTAAAGCAAAAGAAGCCCTAGAATATAGAGATGGGGACATTCATGATACCCTAATCAGGTTACCAGTCGCTGAAGTTAAACTTAAGTTGTCTAAATTATTAGAAGAAGGTATAGACATGCACAGAGTCCACCAGTCATCCTTGTTAGCCTTCTGCCCGGACGAAATCCCATCCTTTCCTAAATTTGTGTCGTGGTGTGCTGAGAATTATTCTAGAGAAGAAAGAACTGTTTTAGATAGTCAAAAAACCAGAGTCATTTGCAAAATGGAGCCTGCCGTCATAGTTAAAGCCCTAGAAATAGAATTTTCCCAAACCCTAGAGTCTGAGATTTTTTTCTGAAACTTCTGTTATTGAATATTATCATCAAACCATTCAAGATGATAGAGAAATTTTTTTGTCTATGTGTCTTAAACCAGAAACCAACATTTCAGACATCCCGTACCCTATAGATATCAATTTATTTGATGAAAATACTCAGTTGGTTATGATATTGTTTGCTTTAATCCTAGGGTTAGATACAGACATGTATGTAACTGAGTTTCAGTTAAGTATTTTGTATAAAATGAGTACAATTCAGTTAGGGATTGATGAAAATCAAATTCCTCGACTTAATTTTGAAGAATTTTTGACCGAGAAGATTTATGACCAGATGGTCAATTTCCCCACTCTGAGGCATTTCAGATTTCAGTCTTTTCTAATGAAAATGATCATGGTGGCCAGTCATGAAGAGTTATAATTCCATGAGATCATTTTCACAAAGTTATTAGAAAATAACATGTTTAATTACATAAATCATATGCTCTCTGAGATTTACAAAATGATTTTTGGTGAAAAATTGCCTAGAGTATTACCAGAAATGCAAGCATGCATGCAATTGAGTGCAGAGTACGCTGTAGGAGATTGGTTCTTGACAAATGAAAGTACAGTGATCAGATTATATGGTTTCAAACATAAACCCTATGTTTTACCAGCATTTCTTACCTTAAGGGTTTTTGCTTTGGAATTCCTGAGACAAAAGTTAATTGTTGAGGATAACAATTTCTTGCTTTTCAAACAAGCAACAGATATCAAGTATCCGTTCACACTTGGCCCATTCACAGTGAAGAATAAAAACGCTGCTATTTATATAGAGAAATTATTGAAAGATATGGGTTTTGAGACAGACATGGCTATTGAGTATGATCCGTTAAACATAATATCAAAACAGAGAACGGATCATCTCATCAAAGCGTTGAATCATCAGATGATTGAGGGAATGTCTGACAGAGCCAATTGGATGGAGTATAAGGAAGAAATCATTCCAGATTCACATGATAAAGAAATGATATTGGAAGATGCAACAACAGAGGCAGAAAGGACAATGAATACTGCAATGGTGGGGTTTAAAAGACCCATACAAGATGTAGTGAACATTGAAGGTGAAGGAGCAGAAAAAGGAAAAAAGTTGAAAATGGATGAAAAACAAGAGTTAATGGCAATTTCAGAAGAGGAAAGAAGAACTAAAGTCAGAATACCAGAGGTCGTGGTAAAGGAGTACAGTATTGAAGAATCCCTGGTGGAAGATGATGTAAATAGACCACACAATATGATGGATGTATTTAATGAACACAGTCAGAATAAACAGGAATCCTCTAGACAAACCAGTCAGTTATTTCCAAAGGTTAGAAATATATCCAACACTGAAGTAAATTTGTTTACTAGTAGAAATGTCAAAGAAAATTCTTTAAAGTTTTTCGTTGTTACTAAAGATAAGATCTCAGAGATGAAGGTGGATTTGACAAAAATCAATGCACCAGATAAAATTTTATTGCACAGACAAACATGAGAGGTTATATATTCAGATTATTTGGGAGCAATATTAAAGGCAGACAAATTGAAAAATTCACTGGATAAATTGAATAACCAGTTGAGACAAGAGAAAGCAGAAAATAAGTCTCGACAACAACAAATAAAAAGATTGCAAATAGATTTGATAGACAAAGAGGGAGATGCAACAGTAAAATTGCTCAAAGCAAAGGATGATACGATTCTAATGTTAAGGCGAAAGCTAAAAATCCCAGACATTGTGCTTATCCAAGGAGTTGAACTAACAGTACTGGAAAAAGAAAAAGAAGAGCTGTCAAATGAAGTAAAGGATGTTACTGCAAAAATGTTGAAGCTCACCGAGGAAAAAGATCATTGGGAAAAAGAAAAAATTGGTTTGGAAGAGCAATTGGAGGAAATAAAGAAAAAATTAGCAGAAATAAGTCAGCAACAGGTACAGACAGATACAGATGAAGATAAAACTGGATTAGATGGTCTCTTACAAGCTATGTCCCAAGTGAGTTTGAAAGAGGTTGAAATTAAAGAATTGAAGATAGGAATACAGAAGCTCAAAGAAGAAAACGAGACTAAAGATAAGGAAATTAAAACTTTGCAAGTAAGGAATCATGAATTAACTGATAATAATAAAGGTTTGGCAGCTCATGTGACATGACAGGCTGCAATGCAAGGTTGCAAACATATGGTATGGGATCAAATTATAAAGGAAGTTGAAAAATTAAGACCTTATCTTGATTATATAAGAGTCAAAGAAAAAGTAGCCAAAGACGCCTTTGAGAGTTGTAGAGCAGTCAGAGAGAACTTAAATAAAAAGCCAAAATAAATAGCGCAGAGGGCAATAACTTTCTTAAACAGTTTAATTGAAGCAGACTTGACAACAATGAATATAATCAACATAATTTCAGTCATTACAAGGGCCAGGAGAATCTTGGGAAAATATTCACATGTTGAAAATATCGAAGCTAAAGCTGGAGATATACGGGAGGAAGTAATAAAGTTTAAGAAGCGATTTGAAAAATTAATAAACAAAGGATTCCCTGCTTTTTGGGATGAAAAGAATGAATTGATTCCTCCTAATGAATATAAGATATTACTGTTTGACATAAGAATGGATCAAAAAAAGTTTCAGCAGTTGGATCATATGCTTACAGGAAAGATTTTAATGGAGAAAATTGCGGAAGACTTTGAAATTTTAAATATGTTGATCTCAACCTGTGAGAATCTTCCTCTTGTTTCTTATGCAGGTCACCTTGAAATGCGAGTCCCGGTGAAGGAAATGACCAGTTATGATTTACCCACGGCCGACCAATGGAACTATGTGGACAAATATGGAAGGACAAGATATTCTGTCCATTCATAGATACATTCAGAATTTTTGCCAAGTGTCAAAATGATACTTTTATTTTAAATTTGTAATATTGTTTGAAGACAGTTATCTATTGTTTAAAGACAGTTATCTTTCGAGTTAAGACATTTTCAGTTATTAGTTAGAAGAAGCAGTTATGTCAAACTTCTTCCGAATTTTGTATAAAAGACAATGAGAGTCATTTTTGAAAGGGTTGGAAACTCTTTGAGAGACGATTATGTTTTGAAGTCAAATTTTTGATAAATAAAAGGCAGTACAGTGAAAATACCTATCTTTTGAGACCAGAGATTCATGTGTTGATCAGTTTTACAGTCTGTTTTTCCCTTATCTTTATATGTGCATGCCCACTTTCTTTGTTATATCTTCCATTATGTTCTTCTTGTATATTTAAGTGAACGTTTGAAATAAATCAAGATTCATATTGGTTGTGCCTCGTTTTATCGCATTTAAATATCCACTATTTCTCCAAAGTTGACAATGGATTCATCCTAGTTAGATGCATGTTGTTGATGGACTGTCATTGTTTCTTTCTATACCACCTGCAAAATCAAATTGACTGTGATATGGTTGCTATCTTGCCTATGTGGAAATCTGTTTGGTATAAATCTCTTGCTGGCGCGTTAAATATTTGAAAGTTGACTCCATGCGCAATGTTTCTTGTTTTCCTTTTCAACCAAGTAAATCTTTTTGAGAAATTTTGAGTGTATTTCTATATATTTTTATCCTTTACATATATCTTGTGAGAGAGCCCTCTCTGGTGGAAAAAATGGCTAAGTTTTCTACCTAAAGTTTGGTTTGAAATAAGTTACCTTAGGTGTTATTCTTTTACAGCCGGGATAAAATCTAAGTGCTAACAATCTCTTTAGATGGGGTTTGTGTAGGTGACATGTGGCAGGTAAGATGCTTGCTTTCAGTGTTCAGTCAATGATTTTCACTCTTGGATGTCCAAATGATTATTAAGGAGAAGTGTCATTTAGGTTGCTGATACAAGGATGCGACACTGGGATGTAATGTGTAATATTAAGGTATAACAACATGGTTTTCCCCAAATGAGGGCACACCAAAAACGGATTTGTGAGAGGAAAAATCGACCATAGGCAAGAAAACGATTTCTCCCATAGATATACAAGCAATCAGTGGGCCAAAAAAACCTCTATGGTCCCCAAATCGATTTCCCCTCCCTTCCCCACGGGTCTGCAACATAAAAACGCCCTTTTCCCAACTAGAAGAAAACAAAAAACTAGAAAAACGTGGAGGTGAACGACCAAGAAGCTCCAAACTCGTGAGAGAGAAAAATTGATGGGTGAATAATGGCTTGGGGAGCAATTCATGGCTCTTTTCTTGCCCAAGAATCCAAACACGATTTTCCATGAAGTGTGGATTTCCCATACCCGAATTTGGATAGCCATACCTCTCCATTCCCCAAGGCATTAACTACCTCAACCAACTCTTGGGAGAGTAAATGATTGGGTACAAAATTCAGCATGGGTAGTTGAGGGTTGATGGGTTCTCTCATTGACATTTGGCTCGACTTGATTGGCTCCAAGGTTTGAATGTTTCCCTCCCAATTCCTTGTAAACATCATGCCCCCATTTCATGTTGCATTGCATAGCTAGTTGTGGGCATTTATATTAAAATGCATATTTACAATCCCAATGGTTCACTAGCACATGGGTAGCATAATACCCAATACTTGCCTCTTCAAGGTCGAGCGTTCACTAGCGGGGCATTGACCTTGAGCTCCACACTAGGAATCATACATAATACGCATACAATATTTACATTATAGCCCAAAATATTGCAAGGGTCAAAATGGGGACATGGCAATTGGGCTCAGTTAAGGTTGCAATACACAGTGCATTTTCCATAACCGATCTAGGATTGTTGAAACAATTTCTGGGTTTGGAGATTGATCAAACTGTGGATGGGATCTCTATTTATCAATCCATATATGATTTAGATATGCTACAGAAGTTCAATATGGTTGAATGTAAGTCTACAAAATTCCCATTTCTTTCCGGAGTTAAGCTTACCGATTGGGGTTTTTCACCACTAGTTGACAGCTCATTGTATAGACAACTAGTTGGCAGCTTGTTGTATCTTACTCACTCTCGACCAGATTTGTCTTATGTTGTTGGGGCTGTTTCAAGGAACATGCAAGAGCCTCATGAGGTCCATTGGAAGGAAGCCAAGAGGATCCCTCATTATGTACAGGGTACCAAGCATTTTGGCATCCACTATGCAGCTGGTTCATCTCTTGAACTAGTTGGTTTTACTGATTCTGATTGGGTTAGTGATAGTTCTGATCAGAGGTCCAAAGGCATCCCTGAAACACATATTTATGTTCTAATATCATTCATATACCTTCTCAGAATATTTGGGATCATTTGGGGCAAATTTGGGACCTAGAGATCAAAACTAGTCAAAGGTCTAACTAGGGAAAAAAGTGAAAAATTGCCATTTTAATAAAATTCCTAACAAGGAACATTACAGTGGTATCAGAGCATGGTCCTTGCACCTGTGTATTAGGTACATGCATTCATGAATAATTGGCAGCCATGTCTTACTATTATGATGAATCCTATGAGTACAATTCTTATGAGGAATATGCAGATGCTTATGAGCAATATGAAGCAGAATGTGAATGGTATGAGGAAGAGGTTCCATCATGCAACACTTCTTACAATTTCAAGAGAAATGAAGATTATTCTTATGACTTTAAATCTGATGAATATGAGTGTGTCACACCAACCAAGGATAATTCTATGGGTGAGTTCCAAAGATGGAGAGCAAAATATAAAACCTTGCCCCAACAATATCAAAAATATCAAGAATATCTTGCTTTTAGCAAAAATACACAAAATGCCATGTCTTTTGAGTACTATGCTGAACATGTTTTTGAAAATAGGCCCAAAAATGAAGATGTGGAGTTAGTGAAGAAAGGTTTATGCCCTTCTTGTAAAAATCCTTGGAGCGAGTATCATATATGTGTGCATGAAATGATTTCCTCCTTGAGGAGAGCTTTTGAGATTTATTCAAGAAGAGATTCCAAATATATTGATCCTAAGGAAAACAAGGGGCAAAATGCATCAGCTTGCTTTAAGGAGCAAAAGGAATAGACATCACAAGAGCATGAAGAAGATTCTATTGAAAATATGGAAGATCATTTCGAGACACCTTCTAGCTTAGACATGAACCAAAGAGCATCTACTGATGGATGCTTAAACTATGAAGGAGTACCTACTGATGGGTGCTCACACCTCTATGTTGGTGACATAGAGATCACTTTTGAAAGTGTTTCTACAAGTACAAGTTTCATTAAGCATGATAATGAAGACCTTGTAGCAGTTGAAGAAGAACCAAGATCAACTTCCCCATCACCACTTGAGCTTCATGAAGTTGGTCCAAGCAAAATTGAAGAAGATGAGGAGGTTCATTTGCAAGAGCCTCATTTTCTTGAAGGGTCCTTAAAGATGAATGAAAATAAGATCCAAGAGTCCCTCAGCATTCTCCATGACACTCAAGCATTGGTGTCAAATTCTTGTTGGAGAGCTACTTCATTGGAGGAAACATCCTTCCTTGAAGACATGGAGAAGATTCAAAGAGCAATGTGCCACATCAAAGGTAATTTCATGTCTTTGCTTTTTGATAGAAACCATTTGTTTGAGCTTAATGAATTGTTACATGATGCATACTTGAAGAATAATGAGGATATTCATAAGCTCACAATTCAAAATGAGTAACTTCTTGAAAAGTTGCAAGATACTTGTTTTTCCTCCTATGTTTCAGATTGTCAAATGGTAGATTGTTTGGAGGATTCTCATGACATGGTGGATCATGAGAAATGTGAAAATTTGAATGTTCTTGATGTGTTTGAAGATGAACTTGAAGAGATCCAAACACTTGATGTAGTGGAAGAGGAATTTGAATTGCCTCTTGATGAAGGTTATGCAATTTTTAAAGAAGAGCATGATTCCTCTACATTGGAACCAAACTATGACAAAGAGTTCACACTTTTGAAGGAGCTGCATGATACTACCCACATGGATCCTTCCCATTATGAAACTCCTGAACTTTTTGATCATTTGGGTGAGTTAGTACATTCTCCTACATCCTACAATTCCATGTTTTGCAGTATTAGTCTCAATGAAGTATGGGTGAAAGGGTTCTTTTTGATGGTGCCACATGAGGAGTATGGAACTCCTAGATTTAACTTTTATGATGACATGGTTGGATCACATTCTTATTCACATTTGCAGCAGCATAATTTGTCACTTTATGATGATTCACATCTACATGGATGCACCTATGATATGGATTTGAGTCACTTGAATACTCATGGTTTTTCTTGCTCAACACTGGGTTCATTTGATGTTAGAGGAACTTCATCCAACACTTGGATGAATAGATTTATGATGGGAGAACATTTTTGTTGGCAGCCACATACTTTGTTACATCTTTATGATTCTCACATTCATGGATGTATGGGTGAGACTTCTTTGAGTCATTTGAAGTCTCCTTGTTTTTTCTGCTCATTATTTGGTTAAGATTCTAGTGGAGATTCTTCATTCACTTCTTGGATGAAAGAATACATGGCTGAATATTTTGATGCATATCACATCCTTTTGGAGCAGCATTATAGGACATGGGATCCTCACCTATGTCATTGGAGCAGATTTGATTGGTCACTTGAAGCTTGTATGCACTTGGAAAATGGTGGTCTACTTGCTTGGAGGTATAAGAACTTTCATGACTCTTTGATGAAGCATATCCTTGATGTAAATTTTCATTATGTTGTTATGTACTTTGATGATATATATTTGGTATTCATGATGTTTGGAATAATGCATACAAGAAAATGGGATCCAGGAATCCTCTTATCTAATGGTGTAGGTTGGAGAGCACTCTTAATTGTTGGGGTGCAATACAAGCAATGGGACCCTGGAATAATTTTTGTCTCATTGGTTTCATTTTTTTTGGGGAAGCAAGCAGCATGGGAGATGGATTCCCCACTTAATAAAGTGATTTTAATAAGAGTAGTGCAGCAGCAAGCATGGTGGTTCCTCTCTAAAATATTCATGGAAACTCAAAGACTCAAGGTTTGGCAATTCAATGGCAACTTCAAAGAATTATACAGAAAGCAAGTTCTTCAACACCCATGTTTGAAATTGCTTGAGGACAAGCAATATTGGGAAGGGAGGATTTGTCATGTCCCAAATTTGGAATTGGGTCACAATGGCCTAATCACATTAGCCATATTCATTAGAGTTTGTAAAATTGATGTTAAGGGTCAAATAATTGCCAAGGAAGAAAATTACTAGTTTCCGAGGTTTGGGGTGGAAGCTTTGGGCTTTGGAATAAGGGGGATAATAAATGATGTTTAGACATTATAAGGGTTCAAGTATTTAATAAATAGAGTGAATAAAGAAATTCAAGAGAAATCCTAAGTGACAAATGGTTTTGGAGACATATGGAGGATGTTGGACCCACACTAGCTTGATTTTTCATAATACATGGTATCTCTCTTTTGCAAATTCTAATTAATGGGAATGTGAACACTATTGGGTGAGTTGGTAAGTCATAACACATGTCATTGAGCATCTTAGGTCGAATTTGGAAGGATTGGTAACCTCCATGGAAGATAAAGAGTCAAAGTGGAAGTTTGTGGACACTTGGGCTAGATTCCCTAGCCCCTATGACACCAATGATGGAGCATCTATGACAACTATGACAAATCGCAGACCTGACCTCTGACATCTGACCACTATGACATGTCAGCCCCAAAAATAGGCTCAAAGAAGGCGAATTTGGGAGTTGGAGAAGCCAAAGAGACTCAAAATCGAATTTGGGAGAAGATGGAAGGTTGGAACTAGGAGACAAGTGGCAAATGTGGAATATTTCCTAAATGAAAATCTATTGAATCTATTGAGAGGATTTCGACCCTTAGAAGGATAATGTTGGTTATAAAATGTACAAATGAAGTATGAGAATGACTTTTGATCATTTGTAGAATTTGCAATTGCATTTGTGAAGAGGGAGAGCTAGTGGATGACTAGTTTCTTGCCTTGGCCAATTTCGAGGGTGAAAGATTCCCATCCAAGTTGGTAATTGGAAAGGCCATCCAGACCTTTCATTTGGAACTTTAATGGAGTCTTTATTTGTAGGTGTAAGCTACAGGGCAGCTCATGGTTTCTTCTATTGCAGCTCACTCCTTCAACCATTTCCAGTTTTGATGGCATATTCTTGATCCTTGAGGGAGGGCGTTTTTGGTGAGCTATTGTACTCTTCGGGGAAGATTTTAATGCCCCATTTATTTTGTAATATGAAGTAAATACTCTGTTCTTCATATCCAAAAACTTTCAGGTCGAAATTCCAAGTAGAAATGTATAAATCTCATTTTTAATGGAAGAACAATGCCATTTCCCCACTACCTTGTTGTGAGCCAATGTATTGATGATGATTTCGAATGAATGAATGATTATATGATATATTTGTGATAAATATACTTCCATGGATGTCTTCTACAAGTTTCATGTACTGTACTTGAGCATTTGAAGCATTTTTACTCAGTTTAGTGGTATTGGGAGGTGAAATAGTACCATTTCCCCAAGGGTCGAATTGGGGATTTTTGCAGTTGAATGGGAGAGGGTGAGAACAGTTGTAATAAACCATTAATGGTGCATATGAGACCTTAATAACATAATTAATACATTACATACCTCTTTTCATAAATTTGAGTGGGTTT
Organism: Larix kaempferi; assembly: GCA_027924585.1. Taxonomy (NCBI): domain Eukaryota; kingdom Viridiplantae; phylum Streptophyta; class Pinopsida; order Pinales; family Pinaceae; genus Larix; species Larix kaempferi. The sequence goes on along the minus strand of BSBM01000196.1, from coordinate 1,996,738 downwards.
GGAGGCATTTGGGAAGCCATTTTCAGTACTTACCCCAGGGGGATTTGAACCCCAAATTACTAGTAAAATTGCATAATTGGTTCAGAATCTTAAGAGAGTTTGAAGAGGTCTTTTGGTGGACATATGTCATACATAAACATCATATTCAAGTTCTAATATCATTCATACACCTTCCTTGAATATTTGAAGGCATTTGGAGTCAATTTGAGACCTAGAGACCAATACTAGTCAAAGGAAAATCACTAGTAAAGTTACCTACATTGATCATAATTGAAAGAGGATTTGCAGAAGTATTTTAAAGGTCCAAAGGCATCCCTGAAACACATATTTATGTTCTAATATCATTCATATACCTTCTCAGAATATTTGGGATCATTTGGGGCAAATTTGGGACCTAGAGATCAAAACTAGTCAAAGGTCTAACTAGGGAAAAAAGTGAAAAATTGCCATTTTAATAAAATTCCTAACAAGGAACATTACAACCCCTCGTCAGGTGATTCAGATAGCAATGGCGGTCGGAGCCCTCGCCTGTTCATGAATACGAAAGCGGCCCCGTACTCTCCTGTTCATAAATATGAAAACGGCTCCCTATTTCGTCACAGGGTCATATCACCCCAGACTTCCCCGCCACTAACCTTTTAAAAGCACAATGACGAAGGTCACCATTTCTTCTAGAGCTAGCCCGAGAGCGGATTTTTTCCGCGACATACCTATCCTCTCTGGAGCATTCCAAACCCATCCCTTTAAAAGAATCAAATTTCTATAATTATGTTTCCTGTTGAAATGGTGTATTTTGCTTCCTAAACATACAGCTTCACATTGCATTTATCTCATTGACATGTTAGAATGGTGATGCTCTTGAAATCTCACAGTATGTTGCTCATGTTTATGATGATGTATATTTGGTTGCTATCAGGAATAAGTCAAAATTCCAAAAGGTGGTAGGAAGAAGGCTAAGATGACAGAAAAGTATCCTACACCACTTAAAACTGAAACCTCACTCGAGGATACTAGGTGCACCACCGGTGTCCCTCCTGAAATCAGATGGGGTGACATCTACAGAATGATCCGAGACCAGGATATCCCGGACATGTTGCTAGAAGAGGGGAATATTTATCTAAATATCAAAGCCTCAGGCATAACTAGAGCTGCTACCCCGCCCTGAACTGTTCCCTTGTTCTGAAGTAATTGGGTGGATACTCCAGCATGCCGATGCGGAAGGGAGAGTAATTCATGACAGCACGAAGACAACCATTGCCTCATTTCACCCAGCATACCTGGCCGTTGCCTACAAATTTCCCCGTGCCCAGCAATCTCTAACTGATGAATGGCTGGGCCAGATGAACAACGTTGAGATGGCCAAAAAGCTATTGGTCGCAGGCAAGCATTTGAGAAAGAAAGGAAATGACGAATATGACGTCCAGAATCTGAGACCTCCTTTTAGATTGATCGCCTTGATGTTGTGCAGAATCTTCGGCATGCCAGATGGCACCATGTACAAGATTCAATGGGTCCCTATCATCCACTTCTTGGCATTTAAAGGAACTGTGTTTGACTGGGCCACTCTCCTGTCAGATAGTTTGGCCTCAATGATAGTTACTGCAAGAGAAGGACTAGCCTTGAAGAAGGAAAAATTTTTCATGTCCTCATATCTGATTGATTGTGTTTTGGCCAAGATGGACTTCCCCAAATTGGGTTGCACATGGGATAAGGCCACCACCCCAGCTTATACCGCTTTCAGGATGATGTGGGCCCAGAATTACAAACCTAGCTACAAACTCATCTGTGAGGGGTTCATCATGCCCCTATATGAGAAGATATTCAAGGAGGAGCCCAACTGCCTGTCAGAGAATGCTTTGGAAGTCCTTGAGAATTACGGGGATTTTTACTTTTCAGAGCAAGGCACCTACCTCAGAATGTTTGGATGGACTAAAGCTCCATACATTTTTCCGCAGTATGCCACTGACTATGTGGTCCTTAAAGAGGCAGTAAGACAGATTTTTCTGGATGGAATTGGAGCAATGCTCCATAAACAGCATAAGGCTTCCTTTCCCCCTCTACCTTTCTGCATAGGATCTTACAAGTTCTCGGGGGTTGCCTCAGCCGAAGAGTTTGTTCAGGAGCTGAAAGCCTTCCACTTCGGTGAGGTAATCTTCCATAGGAATGACAGGAAGGGAAAAGTTGCTAAGCACTGTAAGGAAATTTATGCTCATTTCGAGTATTCTCATTATCCTGATGTCGAGGAGGAGGTATTTGGGGGCATCAGCAACATGGATGAGCTGCGTATCTGTCGCCAAGGCACTGGAGTAAGCTCTAGCTCAACCAAGGTCCAGAAGACCAGCCAACAGAAGGAGAAATAAGCTGATGATGCCCGAGCTCAGGAAGAGCTCAGGAAGAGCTCAGATTAAGAGAGGAAGCAAGGTTACTCTAGGAGGCTGAGGAATCCAGGTTGCAGCAGGAAGCTGAAGTGGCAAGAATGCAGCAAGAAGCCGAAAGTGAGAGGCTACAGAAAGAAGCCGAAAAAGCCCAGCAGCAGAAGGAGGCTGAAGATGAAACGCAGTAGAAAGGAAATGAAGGTCAGCCACAAGTTGAAGGAGGGGAAGGAGGACAGGAAACTAAACGGAAAGCGGAAGAAGAGCCGAAAGTAGGAGAAGATGCCCAAGCAAGTGGGTCCAGTGTCCAAGACATGGAAATAGTCGCACCTCAAGCAGGTGGCTCTGGTACCCAAAATGTGGGAACAGATCCAGCTCAAGGAGTCCGGATCCCACCGGCTGAAGAAGAAATAGACATTATGAACCTCCCAATTGTCCCGTACACTCCGTCAGGAAAACATACGGTGTCCAGGTGGAATGAATTTGTTTATGATAAGAAAAGGAAGGTGATGGTCCTTAAATCGGAAGAGAGGATCAAAAGACTCTTCCAGGAGGATATCATTACCCACCGGGAGGTCACCGTAATGCGGAATACAGATAAAGATCCCTTTGCTATGGCATCCGCAGTTGTAGAAACAACAAAAGCATCACTGGACAATGTAGGTGTTATAGTTAGAGAAAATGAATTGACAAAGAGGAGAGCTCGTACACTACAACATACTGTGGCTAATGAGCAATCCTACAGGGACCTTGTGGTGAACAAGTATAATTGCCTGTATGCCGAGCATAAAGAGCTATCAAGCAAGTATAGCCAGCTGGAGGAGGAAAAGGACCAACTAACACTCCAGATGATGATTGTGGAAGCAGAGAAGAATGAAGCGGAAGATAAAGCATTGCAGCTAGAAGCAGACAAGCGAGCATTAGCTGAGCAATTAGAGCAAGCTGAGAGCAGAGCGATGGACATATCTCCCTTCCATGAGTTGTCCTGCAGCATCCTGAAGCAAATGCATGAGACTCAGGGGCTAATCACTAATGAAGTTTGCAAGCTCAAGGCCATGATGGTCAGGTTAAAAGAAATTAATGCAGAGGCCCATAGGCTCAAAGCTAAGCATACCCGTGTCAAGGAAAATATCATGAGCCAGATAAAATGGCGAGAAGGAAAGGGGAATTTCCCCGCACATCTCCCATTTAAGTCTGTGGAAGGTTTTAATGAAGACATAGCCCTTTTGGAATTCTGCAGAAGCTGTGGCAGTAAGCTAATGGCCAGTGTGCAAGGGATAAGGGATAGGATCAACGGTCTGTATCAAAGAATCCAAGGAGTGCATGACAGGTGCAAATTGAATTTCCCACAATCCCTCGATGACTTCCCGGATTCAGAACAACGCTTGGCTGAGCTAAAGGAAGAGCTGGGAATCCAAACCGAATACGTGAAGAAAATTGATGTCCTAGCAATTGATGACTTACAACATTATATTGGAATGTCATCAGTCCACAGCCATTTTCTTAAAGAAGTGCATCAAGCTGCAGTAACAGAAGTTCAAAGCATTGGGGCAGAGCTCGGGAAAAATGTGACTTCTCAGAAAATCTTGTTTCCTGCTGCAGCAAATGTAGTCATAAGGGACACTGGTATGTGGTATAGCTACATAGCAGAAGAGGAGAAGAAGGCAGAAGTAGCAACTTTGACAGCAAATCCAGACTCTTCTCTCCCAGCAGTGGCAGATATTCCAGCCAGTTCGACTCCTTCCTCCCAAGCCATTCCAGCAGCAGCAGTGAGCTCTATTCCCTCTTCCCCAGCAGTGGCAGGAACTCCAGCCAGCTCAATTCCTTCTTCCCAAGTAGAAGCAGCAGCTCCAGTGGTTTCGAGTGCCTCTCCTAAGGCAACAACAGCAGCAAATGTTGATTTGAGCGACCTCTCTTCAAGCTGAAACACGCGTGCATGAATGAAAGCGCTGAGTTAAAGCGTGAATTTTGATTTTTTGTATTTTTGGGACTTTTCAGATGTGTAAAAGCGTGGAACTATGGCACATCTGTCCCTATTTTCCGTTAAAATAATTTTTGTAATGAAAAGGGAGTCACATTTTGTCTGTTATAGGAGAAATTTTTTGTAGATGACAAGTGGAAGAGGCCAGGTGGCAGCCCAAAGGGCAAATTTGTAACTATAAATAGAAGTTAGGAAGGATTAGATAGGACTTTTGGCAGGGGAATCATTTTCAAACCTGTACGAGCTGTCTTGTATTGGTTCTAAGAAAATCGAGTTTTCTAATAAAATCCTGGAGATGGACGTTTTGCATAGGAATGAAAGATGGATGTGTATTGGACTATTCTGGTGACTTCCATACTGTAATGTGAGATCATTCTTACTATCTGAATTATTTCTTTGTAGCAATGATTTTTGCTCCTTTCTGTGCAAACGATTTTCTCTATTTTGTGAGCAATGAATGTGTTTCATATTAAATCAGGAGCTATCTGTTGATATCTTTATCTTTGCTGTAGAGTTCTCTTTTAGATTAAATGGCTAGCTGTTCTTTCTTTAAGATAATCCCTACAGTTCATTGCTCATCCTTTAAATTTGCTCCTTGTAGGGATCATTAGATTTATTTCAGTTTGTTTTACACTTAGATCTGTTTCTTTCATTCTTTCCATCTAGATTAGATAATTTTTCTTCTTTCTTTTGATGAGTAATGAAATGTGTCATTTACAATGAGAAGCTATCTTCTGGGATCTTTTATCTGGCCGTAGTTTTATCTTTAAGATTCAATGGCTGTCTGTTCTTTCTTTAAAAGATAACTCTTACAACTCATTGCTCATCCTTTAAATGCGCTCCTTGCAAGGATAGGTAGATTTACTTCAGCTTTAGACTTAGATCTGTTTTAGTTTTGCATTTAGATCAAATATAAATTAGGCACTTGCATCTCATTAAAAACATAAAATCTAAAGAAAGGTGGATCGGGCCATAATCGGTATAATTGGAATTAAACTCCAAACCCACGGTTGCCGGAACCGTTAACCGGACGGTTCCCTATACCAAACGGTAGATAATCTAATTGGGATCATCTACCGGGGAGAATCCCTTTCTGATTGATGCTACGATATCCGAGGCATCAACACATGCTCATAACTATTTGGGATAATTTGGAAGCCTCTTGGTGTTATACCTTAATATTACACATTACATCCCAGTGTCGCATCCTTGTATCAACGACCTAAATGACACTTCTCCTTAATAATCATTTGGACATCCAAGAGTGAAAATCATTGACTGAACACTGAAAAGAAGCATCTTACCTGCCACATGTCACCCAGAAAAACCCCATCTGAAGAGATTACCGCGCCTTGCACATCTAGTAGAGCACAATAATTAGGGTTACCGCATTCTGCTATTACCTTAGGGAATGGTACTACTGCATTATGCTCAGCTCTAGGGGCACGGTAATCCATTTTTATCCTTTTGCCTTAGATTTTGGGATCTTGAATTTCGAGAGGTATCTTTGGGATTGCCAACTTCCATGCGATCTCAACTCCTATCTCTATTTGGTGGGTTTGATCCACTAAATACTCCATAGATCCATATTATTCTCTTGTTGATTAACTTTCCCATATGCTATAAGAGTGAAGCCTTCCATGAGCCAAAGGGAGGACTTTTGGGGCATCAAACCTATGGTCATAAATCTTTTGCAGAGATAGCTAGAGGTAGAAGAACTTGGAGCTGGAGTTGGTTTGGACATCAAGCAACTATTTTGTAAGCACTCTTGAGTTCTCAATAAAATATAACTTGTCTTGTTTCCCTATTTATGTGTATTGATCATGATTCATTTACATAAATTGTGTTCAGCAGAATATAGATCTAACTTGTGATTCAATTATTTGGAAGATATTGTGCACTTATTTGTTGTTTTGATCGTCACAGGTTCATCGTGAGGAATTCAGGATCAAAGGATTGATTGGACAAACATCATAACAGATGGTTAGTTGTCTTCTTTCTCATCTTTCAAATATCAAAGTTGAAAGCACTAGTTTAAGATCTAGGGAATGAGGTAGCATTTGTTTCCTTTTTGTTGTAATTTAGAGTTGATTTATACCTCTCTGACCTAAGAGAGTTTCTCTTTATCCCTAGGGAGAAATATCTGTAACACATGTCCATCTAGTTTCTAAGTCCCATTGCTGAAAATGTGTTTCCAATACCATATATGAGTTTTGTGTGTAAAAGAATGCTGGGTATTGAGATGGGTATCCATTGCTTTGGATGAGCTGAGCTTGAGAGTCCCAATTTCCTTGTAGATATCATTCCCAGCTCGGGGGTGGTCTCTGAGTGATGAAGTAATACAGGCTGGGAAAAGACCTATGGTTGGGTGGAACGTTGTAGCGACATAGCTAGTTGCTTGGGACATTATTACAGTGAGATAAGTATATTCTCTTATTTGTATTTACTTCTGCACTGTTTTAATTGATGGATGACTGTTCTTGATATGATAGATGCTTGTGAAAGGTGTGTGGATGATGTTTTATTCCGCTGTGCATATTTTCTTGATTTGCATTTGCACACATATGCATTGTATTGTAATGCCATTGTGTTTTATTAATGATGAATGGGGCTAAGTTTTGTGTAAAGCCTAGATTTTAGTGCCATGTTCCCTTCCTTGTATTGGATAGATGGGAGGGGATGTGACACCAATTATTTGGTGCAACTACCAGTGATCAAAATATCATCAACATACAGTACAATAATCAATATCAGGCCACCAACATGCTGCATATAGACATTAGGATCAAAATTGCATCTCTCAAAGCTTTGTGACAACATAAAATTGTCCATCTTGTCATACCAAGCTCTAGGAGTTTGCTTGAGACCATAGAGGGACTTCTTTAACATGCAAACAAGTGTATGGTCTGCAATGAAGCCTTTAGGATGCTACAATGAAGATACCCATGAATAAATGCACTCTTCACATCCATGTGGTGAACCTCCCATTGCTTGGAAGCAACAATGGCCAAAACTAGCCTGATGGAGTCCATCTTTGCCACCAGTGCAAATGTCTCTGTATATTCCACTCCATGGGCCTGAGAGAATCCCTTAGCCACCAAAATGGCCTTATGATTCACATCAGAACCATCAGATTCCATTTTGTTCCTATAAACCCATTTACATTACACTAGTTTCCTCTTGGGAGGAATAGGGACCAAATCCCATGTTTCATTGTCATGGAGGGAGTTCATCTCTTCTTGCATGGATATTTTACATCTTGGGTCTTTTGAAGCTTCTAAATATGATTGAGGATCATATCCAACCATCAGAAAACATCTACCACTTAGATCTGGATCACAAGATGCAAAAGCATTGTGAAACTGAGATCTAGTTTTCCTAGGATATTGACGATCTCCTGCAAGCTCACCAACAGCTTGTATGGTTTTATCATCCCACTTGGGCCTTGAGGGAGGGCCATGATCAGAATCCATGTCATAATAATCATCATAAATCTCAAAATCAGAAATATCAGAAAAATAACCATCACTTACATCACCATCAAGAAGAGGATATGAGCATTCCCCTTCACCTTGTTCTGTAGCTTGCATGGGCTCTTCTTCTTCGAACTGGACACTTATTTCAATGAATGTTTTGTGAGATGAGGGATAAAATATATTGTATCCCTTTTCACCTTCTGCATATTCAACCATGATTGACTCCTTGCTTTGGGGATGCAAGGCCTTTCTCTTCTCTGGAGGAATTCTAGCCCAAGCCTTTGAGCCAAACACCCTGAAATGAGAAACATTGGGGTTGTTAGAAAAACAGGATCGCAGAGAAATAACAATAAACAAAAATGCAAATATAATCACACATACAAATTACAAGAGAGACACAGATATATCTTGGTTCACCCAAGATGGGCTACGTCCACACTGAAGTTGCCAGTCCTTATTATTATTCCATCCAGCAAAGTGAAGGGATACAACCTACAGCAAAACCGCTGCACTTCCTCTTCACTATATCACAGCCTCTCTTCTTGATCTCAGATATCTTTACAATGCATAATACCTAATACATCAACCCTAGCCATGTTACAATGAATTTCTTTTATAAGGAAAATACAATGGGAAAATACCATGGGTTACCCAAGACCATGGGGACTAAATCTGTTGGCGAAACAACCTCGGACCCCCTAGGGATTGTGCCGGGATCATAACCAAACCTGGGGTACAAACACGGCTGAATAATAATATCTCTGAATTTGGAGATCAAGCTCCATAACCAACAGGGCTCGTGGCCCATCCAAGCCTCATATGGAGTCATGCCTTCCAAGGATTTATGTGGTGCTCTGTTCTAAACATATGCACCACAATTCATAGCTTCAACCCATAGCTTTGGATACAAATACTTAGCCTCCATCATGCATGTGGCCATCTCCTTCAGTGCTCTATTCTTGCGCTCTGCAACACCATTTTTTTGAGGTGTGTAGGGCACAAAATGTTGCATTTGGATTCCATTCTCTTCAAAGAGATGATGCATGTCCTTTTTGACATACTCCCTTCCATTATCAGTCCTCAATACCTTCATGGTTCTCTCACTAAAGTTCTCCACAGATTTTTTGAAAACTTTGAAACATTGAAAAACTTCAGATTTTTGCTTGAGAAAATACAACCAAAAATACGTTGAGAAATCATCAATGAAGGTGAGCACATACTTTGAGCTTCCATAGGAGGGAGTGGGGAGTGGACCAATCATATCTGTATGCACTAAAACAAGAGGTTGAACATCTCTTCTTGCCTTCCCTTTCTCATAATTCTTCTTATCATGCTTCCCAACAATGCACCCTTTGCAAGTGCCATTGGGAAATATGATTGTTGGAATCCCTTCAACCATATCTTCTTTTCTCAAAGATTGAAGATATCTGTAGTTGAGGTTTCCAAAACTATCATGCCATAGATTTCTGAATTCATTACCATGTGATAGAAGTGAATTTGGAGAAGAGTACTCAAGAAAATGTGAGAACTTGTACATCCTCGAATCATGGTCTGCAACACCCACTACTACAACTTTGCTAATCGAAATTTCTAAGATCTCCACATCTTCTTGGGTGAAGATCACTCTCTTGGATGAACTAGTATGGGTCATTTGGTATACAGAGAGTAATTTTGCTGCAAGATTAGGCACATACAGTACATTACTGAAGTACCCATTTTCTAGTGAGATTTTCCCAATTCCTTTGGCAGGGATTTCTGAATCATCTCCCATGAGAATGGAAGAACCACTGTATGGAGCAAGAGTAGATAATGAATCTCTTACAGAAGCCATGTGCCTTGAGGAACCTGAATCAATGATGAAAGAATATGACTCTGAGGTAGTATCCATCAATGCTTGGTAGCTCTCCTTGTTTTCAGAAACACCCTATTCTTCTTCGAACTTTTTGGAACAAGAATGTTGTTTTTATGTAGGAGATGGGTCATCATTGTCGAGCACCCTATATGCAGATAGTTTATTACCAAAACACAGAGCATACAAGATTTATTGTCAACCCGAGAAAGTCTTTTATTTCAAAGGATAAATGCACAGTCTATGCTTAAACACCAAATCACTATAATTGAATACTGTTATACTCTAACAACTATGTTCATCCCAAGGAGCTGTGTAATCCCAGTTGCTGTCTAATTACTATTCTACCATGCATCAACAAGAAATAAAATAAACTTCAAAGGCAATTGCAGATACAAAGAAATCCTATTCTCATCCTAGAACAAGTAACTCACTTCTTCAATCTGATCAGTCTTGAAAACCATAAGCAGAAATTGAATATTAATCTAGAAATTCAATTGCAAGGGATTGAGTTCAGCTGTTCTAAGAAATTGAATTGCAGGAATGAAAATCAACAATCATACAGGAAAGATAATTTGTAAAAGGGCTCATGGGATCACAACTTAACTGTAAGATGAACAAGGCTGTGTACAACTGCCAAATGGAACACATGAAGAAAGCCCTACTCAGTCGACTGTTACTCTGCACCATTTACCAATCTCAAAGAAATATAATCTTAACTATACTGAAAATCCATGTCACATTTACTACTGCTGCGTACAAGGAAAATATCATAAATAAAACATCACACAACAACAAATTCGAAATCCTATTTTAACTCAGCAATCTCTGTGGAAGACGGGCCCAGCCTTCACACAGAGACACTGGCTGAACAAAGCGAATTCCTTTAACTCAGAAGTAACCCCTTATATTAACAGAAGAATGATTACACAGTTTGCCTTGGCTGCTAATACAATGAATTAATTATCTGTTGTTCAACCCCCTGGGACGAGGAAGCTCCCCATATTTATACATACAAATCATAACATCTAATCCTATAATCGGGCAGCCATGAAGATCTCTGATCTTCAGGCGCCCTAAATAACTAGCTGTTACAATACGTGGCAGAGTAGAGACATAAAAATATGAGAAAGCTGTTGATTGGCCTAGGAGTGGTGATCCTTCCAGATCACAACTAGACTCGAGCAACAACATACTCAAGATAGTGCATTCTGTTATAGCTGCCCTGTCATAGCTCCACCTAGGATGTTGTATTGGAACCATGTGCCTTAATTGAAGATTCGAGCCCCAAGGATCCTTTCTAAGCAGCGAACACCTTTCAAGACTTGTTCAGCCCCACCTTCCTGCAGTCCACTTATCTCAACTACCTTCATAAATTAGAATATGTTAGCACAATTGAGAGATAAAAAGCCTTAATTATCACAATCATAAGCATTAATAAGATAAAACAATAATCAGTCATACCTTGGCAACTTGGGGAAATAAAGTAAGGACAACAGGTCTGATTATCATGGTAAGTGGTGTAAGACAAGGGTAGGAAAGATGATTAAAGATGATTAAAAAAGGCCAATTTTGGGCTCAACATCTCCCCCCAACTACCTTGTTTCATGTCCTCATGCAACAACCTGCATCATTCAGAATCTGAGTCCTGTATTGAGCTCTATCCATGGAGAGAGGAAGAATTGTAGGAAACTCAGGCACCTTATCTGTCTTTTGAAAAGCCTCAGTGAGTAACCCAATATCTTCCTTCATCACTATTCCCCTTCCACTGCTACTTGCTGGTGTCTGGAGATGCGGTTAGTGTAGTGGGAATCTTCCTGCAGTCTCATTATGCTATGCCCGGGGGTTTGAAGGGAAATCTCTAATCTGAATCTAAATCAATGACATTTCTAGGAGGTAGAAGCACTGGTTCTTGTGGGGCAGTGTCTTCTAGCACATCTAAATTTAATAAGAGAGTTGTTGGTTCTTGTGTAACAACAACATCCTTTAGACTCTCTTTAGCAGCTACCCTCATTGCTTTTAGAGACACTGGTTCTTGTGTAACAGTGTCTTCCTTGTCCCTCTGCTGCTGAGATTGGGTCTCTTTCTCATTGTGCAGCTCCTCCTCCAAGATTTCAGTGTCACCTGAGCATGGTGTCTGTACCTATTCATCTTCACTCCATTGTGTATCGGGAATGATATCCACTCCAGGGTTATCTTTTAAATGAAATTCAGGAGTTCCTGCTGCAGCTTCCAAGGATGTTGGTTCTTGTGTGGCAACATCTTGGCTTGCCTCTTCATCCTCTTGTTGTTGCAACTCTTCTCCTATGAGCTTTGTGTCATGGGAACCCTCTAGGGTTACAACCCAGAGTTCATCATTAAATTCCAGAGTGTCCTCTATTCTAGGTTCTTCTTCCATCTGCTTGGCCGGTTGGACATGTACACTCAGGGTTGCTGGTTCTTGTGTTACAGCACCCTGTTCAAGTTTATCAATGTCCTGCCCTTGTGGCTCATCTTCTAAAATTTCTGTGTCATGGGAACATGTTGGGGTTACAGTATAGAATTCTTCATTAGACTCCCGAGTGTCCCCCATTCCCGGTTCTTCTCCCATCTCCTCTATAATCTCTGTGTCATGGGAGAATTCTGGGGTTACAGTCAATTCTTTATCCCCATCATCATACATGATTTCATCCCTTAGCTCCTCTATTACAGGATTGGTGGCAGCTTCAGCAAGGATGTGTAAAGATGCTGGTTCTTGTTTGGCAGCATCTTCTTTTTCTGCAGCTTCCTCTATTGTGGCTGCAGGCTGTTGTGCTGAGCAGGTATGAAGTATAATCTTGTGTCCTGCCTCCTTGAAGATTTCTCCACAGGTGGGACAAAGTATTCGTTCATCCTCCTGTCCAGCTTCAGCAGAATCTGATCCCTCCAGTTGGTCTGCAGCCTCTACCAATGTATACATTTTTCTTTCTCCTTGTTTCCTGCAGGTTTCCTTCCACATTTCCAACTCCCTTCGAAGTACTTGGAGGTCTTCTTTTAATAGTGCATTCTCAGCCATAAGTCCTTCAATTCCGGGTTCTTCCTCCACTGACCTTTGTGGAGCATCCATTGGTCTTGGTACAAGGATCGGTGGTTCAACCTGTGCCTCTAAGGTTGCCATCTTTTTCTGGCTACCTCTGCTGTTGTAGCTGATCTAGTTCTTTTCTTTCTGATAGGTGAGGTTATGTTAAATTCATTGATTGCTCTTTTTCTTTTCTTTTGTGGTGTTTTCTTTTGTGGAGCTGGGACATAGGGAATCATAGCTGAGGTCGAAGGAATGTTTTCTTGCCTCTCATGCTGTTCTTCTTTAATTAAAGCTCCTCCTTCCCACTCAGGTGAGGATTCAATAGTTACCAGCTCAATATTTTATTCTATTGCCCTGGCTCTGTCACCTTCAGGTTCACTTGTCGCAGCATTTAGTGCTGCTCCAATTTCACCTTCTAGTGTCAGAGCTACCCTATTGTCTGGATTTTCTACAGGGTTTTTATTTGCATTCTCCCCCAATGGATCTGCCTGTGATGGAGTTTCATCCCCCAATTGTTCTTCTTCTAATGGAGTTTCATCCCCCCCAAATGGCTCTGCCTGTGCCCCCGGTTGCTCTTCTTCTAATATAGTTTCATCCACCCCGGATGGTCTTGCTTGTGCCTCCGGTTGCTGCTCTTCTACTGTAGTTTCATCCACCCTGGATGGTCCTGCTTGTGCCCCCGGTTTCTATTCTTCTACTGTAGTTTCATCCAACCCGGATGGTCCTGCTTGTGCCCCCGATTGCTATTCTTCTTCCCTTTCATCCCCCCCCCAACTTCAATGGAGGGACTCCGGTCCTCCTGTTCTGGTGGAACCCGTATCTGCTGTAATGGGACGACTCGCAAGGGAACGGGTTGCTGAGCTCGGGTTATGAATTGTTCCCAGGATATATGATGCTGGTAAAGGGTTCTTACGATTATTAATTTGATAAGGCCATGGTGGGTGAGGGAGGAAAGTGGATGCTTAGCAGACTGGACAAATGTCGCCATATGACGCAAGTCATGCAGTAGATAATATGGAATGTTTAATAAAATGCCATGGCAGAGATGAGAAAGTAAAGGGAGTTCAGAATTATACACAGTTTGATATCTACCTTCACAAGTGATTTACTTCTTGAGGAAGACAGCAACCTGGTCCCATGGCCGTGGCAATGAATGCAATGCAATCCCTCTTCTTGACGCTTCTACTTGCTCCCCCTCCATTAAAAATGCTTCCCGTGCAGTCGTTGCATGGACTCGTCGGTTAAACCATGGCTTTCCCACCAGCGGAATGGCCGTAACCTCGGAGATAATAGCCTTGGAGACTTCTATGCGCAGCCCCCACACCGTGGAGTGAGTTTTGGTGAGGTTTAGAGCGAATTGCAGGGCTGCGTCCTTATTGAATCCATCCAGTCGCTCAAAAAATTCGAGCCAGCAGGTAGCTTGAAAAATGGCAAGAACCTGAAGATTTTTCCTGAGTTCGTGTGTATTCACAGGTTCATGACGAACTGGAATCCCCATGGTCCTGGCTGCAGGCTGAAGTTGCTATCCCACAGATGGCAGAATCCGAGAATGGAAGTTGCAGCACAGAGGATGCACGAATCGCTGAGCGGAGATGTTGAAGAGATGGACGAATTTGGAAAGTTGAGCACAGAAAAATGTTTGAAATTTCCATGCCGAATTGGGGAAGGTGGCAATTATTAGTGTTTACGTCGTACGATGGAAAGGTTTAATCAGGTATAATGGTAGTACGAGTGAAGGTACGACTGATATTGTTTAAATGATATCAACACTTAATCACGTGATAAATAAAGGCCATACCTCATAAGACTGTGCGTTGGATAAACTGTGGAGAATGGTGGAGCGTGCAGTTGATGACGTTGCGGAGCCAGACTCATGCACAGTCATAAGTAATGCAATAATTCCTTCCACCAATGAAACACAAGCCGTCGCGTCCTTGGGGTCAGAATGATGATTTCGCCGGCACGATTGAGATGAACCAAAGCAATAGTTTAGCAGGTTTGGAGCAATTCTTCCGTTAACACAGGAGTTACCACTGCAAGTTGCCAGAAATGATATCACAGCCGACGAAAAAGATGTTGCAGCCGCCGGGAAATATGTTGCAGCCATCGGAGGATATGTTGCAGCTACCGGAAAATGGTTTACGGCTGTCGGGAAAAAAGTCACGGTGCCGGGAGATATGTTGCAGTCGCCGGGAAATAAGTTGCAGCCGTCGATGTTGCAGCCACTGGAAAGCAGTTCACGGCTGCCGGGAAAGAAACTTTACAACCGTCAGAAAAAAAATATGGCAGCCGCTTAGGAAACAGTTCACGGCTTCCGAAAAATGATGTTGCAACCGCCAGAAAAGATTCACGGCAGCCGGGAAAAAGGATATTACGGCCGCTGGGAAATGATGTGGCAGCCGCTGGGAAATGATGTTGCAGCTGCCGAAAAAGGTGTTGCAGCTGCCATAAAAGATTCACGGCATCCGAGAAAAAGGATATTATGGCCGCTGGGAAATGATGTGGCAGCCGCTGAGAAATGAGGTGGCAGCCACTGGGACATGGTGTTGCAGCTGCCAGGAAAAATGTTGCAGCTGCCGGGAAAAAGGATTTGCGGCCGTGGGGAAAACTATTTTACGGTTGATGGGAAATGATATCGCGGTTGCTAGAAAAGATATTGCAGCTGCCAGAAAAGATGTTGCAGCTACCGGAAAAGATGTTGTAGCTGCCGGAAAATATGTTGCAGCTGCTGGACTTTTTTTTTTTTTTTTTAAGGCAAAAGGGAAATACAGCACAGGACGGCACAGGGAGACTCTCACTTGACGGGCCCAATCTGGTCGTTCTCCTAGCGCTTCCCTGAAATTTTTTGAAAAAAAACAGCAAACGAAAAGATCAAATGCAAAGAGAAAAAAAACAACAATTATATGCTACAGCAGGAAATTATTTATGTACAACGATTTAAAATACGATTTTCAGTTTAAGGATTGGCAAAGGCAGAGAGAAATTCCTGCTCTGGTGCCAGCTGATAATCTGGATCGACGGAAATTTGTGAAATGAATGCATCTTTCGAGATGGGCTTACGATACAGTCGCAGTCTGTGGCCATTAGCAAGTAATGGTATACGGTTTTCATCAATGGTCACCAGGCGAACAGTGCCGTTGTCAAATACCCTGTCGACCAAATATGGACCCAACCATCTTGTACGTAATTTACCTTTAAAATCCTTCTTAAATCTGGAGTCGTATAATAGCGCCCAGTCTCCCTCACAGAAAATTTTCTTTTTAATAAATCGGTCATGCCAGTTGGATCTCTGTTGCTGAAGCAACACAGTCTGATCTACTACAGCTAACCGTTTCTCATCTAATTCGTTTAATTGATTCAATCTTCTCCTCTGGGCTTCTGTTACATCCAGACTCATTTCTGTGGCTGTTTTCAGGGTTTTGATCTCAAACTCAATTGGAAAGATGGCACTCTTTCCATACACCAGATCATAGGGAGAAAACCCTGTGGTGTTGCGCCAAGTTGTGTGATATGCCCACAGTGCTTCTGGAAGCCTGTCAGCCCAATCCTTTCGATGGCTTTTAACTGTTTTAGTAAGGATTTCTTCAATAACTTTATTAGTACTTTCCACCTGACCATTGGCCTGGGGGTGGTAAGGTGAAGCCACCCGATGCTGCATATGATACTTCCGGAGCAAGGATTCAAATTGATGTGAGATGAATTACGGTCCCCCATTAGTAACTACTTCCTTTGGTACCCCAAAGTGGGTAAAGATTTCACTGTACAGAAAATCAATCACCGCTTGGTCATTAACCTTAGCCAAAGTGACAGCCTCTACCCACTTGGTCATGTAATCAGTACAAACCAGAATGTAAACCTTCTATCTGGAAGGAGGGATGATAGGGCCAACAAAATCCAATTCCCATCTATCAAACGGTTCAAGTACCACTTGGGGCTGTAAAGGCATCTGATCTGTTTTATTAGGTTGGCCCATCCTTTGGCAGTTGTCACAGGACTGAACATATCTTTTAGCGTCCCTGAACAGAGTCGGCCAATAGTATCCCATCCGCAGCGCTTTATGCCCTGTTCTTTTTTCTGCAAAGTGTCCTCCACAAGGTTCATCATGACAGGCATTCAGTATATGAAAGATCTCATCTTCCCTTACACATCTTCTAATCTCAAGATCGGGTCCTGTGTAAAAGAGATGACCATTGAGCCAACAATACCTGGCACTTTGCTGGATAATTTTTCTCTTCTCTCGTTTAGACATGTGTGGTGGGAGCTTCCCTGCGACCAAATAATTAGCAACATCTGCATACCAAGGGGAATGAGCTGAGAGTGCGAATAAATGTTCATCTGGAAAAGAATCCTCAACAGGTGAACTGTCATCACTGTTAGTAAAACGTGATAAAAAATAAGCAACAACATTTTCTTTTCCAGGTTTATCTATAATGGTAATATCAAATTCCTGCAATAATAAGAGCCACCTGGTCACTCTGGCATTGGTGACAGGTTTATTCATTAAATATTTAATGGCAGAGTGATCAGTGTGCACAAACGTAGGATACCCAGTAATGTAATGCCGAAATTTATTAATAGAGTAAACAATAGCAAGGAATTCTTTTTCAGTAACAGTATAATTAAGTTCAGCAGGGGCTAAGTTTTTACTAACATAGTAGATGGCATAAGGTACTTGACCATCCTGCTGTCCTAATACTGCTCCAATGGCGGCATCAGAGGCATCTGAAGAAATGTGGAAGGGTAGGGTCCAATTAGGTCCCCTTAAGATAGGAGCTGTGGACAACTTCTCTTTAAGCTTGTCAAACGCTGTCTGACACGTTTCACTCCACACAAACTGTGCATCCTTCATTAACAAAGAAAACAAAGGAGAAGCAAGTTTGGAGAAGTTTTCTATAAATCTCCGATAATATCCAGCATGTCCCAAAAAAATTCGCACCTCCTTCTGAGTTGAAGGAGTCGGTATATTTTTTATCACCTTAATTTTTGAAGGATCCACCTAAATGCCATCGGTAGAGATGAAATGTCCTAATACCACCCCCTCACTCATCATCATATGGCATTTTTCAGTACTTAATGAGAGGCGAGCTTGTTCACAACGAATTAGAACCTTCTTTAAATTTTCCAGTGCTTCCTCAAAGTCCTTGCCATAGGGAGTAAAATCATCCATAAAAACTTCCATACTATTATTAACTAATTTAGAGAATATGCCAATTACAGCTCTTTGGAATGTTGCTGGTGCATTACATAAACCAAAGGGAAGCACTCTATAGGCCAACGTTCCTGTTGTTGCAGCAACACCCCCCCCCCAATTTTTTGTTCATATTGGGGGCCCCTCCTTTTATTTTTGTAGAAAGTTTGCCCAAGGAGCCATCCCAGCCGTTAGCTGTGTTTCAACATAAAATCTTGTCTCCCAACTGAACATCTTGCCATCAATCTTTCCATTTTTTCCCCAAAGAACCAAAAGCGAACTTAGATTTGTTTTTCAATGTTTCGGAGTCTCCCGGGCTATCTCCTCGAAATGGCAGGACTCATTCGCATTACTCTCCCGAAGAAGACTTAGAATTTTTCGATTGGAAAGCTGCGGAAACCATTGGGCATTTGCTCCCGAAACGGCGGAGCCCTTCGCTCGAGCCTTCCGCAACCGCGGAAAGATTCTGGTTGTTCTCCCGAAACGATGGAAGTCTTTTACATAACTCTCCCGAGAGAAGACTTACAATATTTTTGACCGTTCGCGGAGAGATTGGGGTTTTCTGCCCAACACGGCGGGAACAGTTTGTGAAACCCTTCCGAAACTCGGAAGAGAACTTAGAAGCTTTCATTAAAAAATTAGCAGAAATCTTCGAAAAAGTTTCCCGAAATCCCGCGGAGGAATTCACGATTTCCTTCCGAAACTGTCGAAAGACTTAGAGTTTTCTTTTCCGGAGGCTTTCAGCTTTCTCTCCCGAAACCACGGAAGCTTTTGGGCTACCCTCCCGAAACGGCGGAAGCCAATCGCTTAAACCGATCGGAAAAGGCCTTCGAAATGATCCCGGGAAAGTGTGCGGAAGAGTATAAGATTTGCTCCCGAAACGGCGGGAGCCATTCTTCTAAAACGCCCGAAGAGGACTTAGAAAAGTTTTCGATAAGTAATCGCGGAAGCCGCTGAGGAATTGCTTCCAAAGCGGCGAAACAATTCATCATTTCCTCCCGAAATGGAGGAAACTTTCGCCGTGTCGTCCCGCAGTGGCGGAAGCCGCTTGTTTAAAACTCGTGAAAAGAGCTCGGAAACTTTTCTAAAAGATCGCGGAGGAACTCGAAGAAGCCGTCCGAAACGTGCGGGAGCCATCCGTTCACCTTCCCCGGGGCCGCTAAGCATCTAAGTTCCGAAAATTCGTGAAGTCCCGGACGTTTCGGAAGGCATTCACCAAAGCCTTCCGCAACCGCGGAAGCCTTGTGCGGAAACATTTCCCGAATCCTTCCGAAACGCCGGAACCTTTTCCTCTCCGCTACCGCGGGAGCCCGTTTTCAAGGTTTTGCGCACGACCATTTGGTGCGGAAGAGGCCCACCTTCTCCTCCCGACACAGCGAAAGCTTCCGCTACATTCTCCCGCAATGGCGGGGAAGATTCGCCAGTTTGCCCCGCAAGAGGCGGTCGCACACAAACCGAGGCGACCCAATAACCGACGGCGTACGACGCATTTAAAACCGATTTAAAACCCCACCAACCGAATTAACACCCCACACGTGCCTGGCCCATTTAAATAATCGACTGGGTACGAGCCAACCCATTGTCATTTCGTTTTATAGACAAAGCCATTGGACGCCGCGCAACCGTTCCAGCTCGACTTGCGCAATCACGTTCGCGGCCACCTCAGTTAGCGTTTTCCGTTGGTGCCAAGTAGGATCTTAGCCTCACACGTCATAATGCTTTTTAGGTTGTCTTTTGTTTGAGAATGATGGGCATTGGTGGGATTTTTTTGACGGACAAAACGCCCGTCATGATCAATTTTGTCCGTCGAATACATTTTGAATTGAATTCTGCTCATAGAGACAGGATAAAATGTTTTGTGGGTGGAGACAGCTAGTTTGGACGGTCAAGTTTTTTCCATTTTTCCCCCCGGGCCGCATGCCTTGTTATTTTTGGAAACCGCCGAAGCCCCGCGGACATTTTATATCCTTGGCCGAAAACTTGAGACGCAAAACCCCAGGCCTGTTCATAAGGCTTAGTTCCGACACGCCCTCTACCTAAGTCAAAGCCTAGAAACCGGCGCCATTGCCCCGTTCAAACCCCGTGAACATTCAAGTTGCGCGAGCCGAAACCCGAGACTATGGCCACCTGATCCGTTTCGTCAGTATGTCTCGGGCGCCATTGCCCTCGCTCGGGCTAATACTTCCCATGGAACACTTCGGCAAGTGCCGCAAACGACATTAGCTTTCGAGTGCCCTCGCCGAGTCGTAAATGCGAAAGGGGTTTCCCTTTCGTCACGAAGTCTGCTCACCCGAGCTTACCTGCCATTGGCCTTTCAAAACACAACAGTGACGAAAGCTACCCTTTCCCCAGAGCTAAACCGAAAGCACGTTGCTTCCGCAACACGCTTATCTCAACAAGAGCATCCCAAACCTGCCCCTTTAAATGAGGATGACTAAATTGATAATCATGTTCCTGCTAAACGAATCATCATTTCTCCTTGGGCCGGGCCGAGAGCAAACTGTCGCCGCGACACACCTATCCTCTCAGGAACACCCAAAAGCTTCCCCCTTTAAAAGATTCAAATGTTCAAATTTGTATTGCATAATTGAAATGATGAATTGTGCCTCCTAAATACACAACTTCACATTACTCTCTATCTCATTCATGTATCAAAACAATGATGCTCTCTGTTAAAATCTCACAGTATGTTGCTCAATATCGTGATGACTTGTGTATGGGTGCTATCAGGGGTAAGTCAAGATGCCGAAAACCGGTAAGAAGAAGGCTAAGATGACAGAAAAGAAGCCTGCGCCACTCAAGACTGAAACTTCACTCCAGGACACTAGGTGCACCACCGGTGTCCCTCCTGAAATCAGATGGGGTGACATCTACAGAATGATCCGGGACCAAGAAATCCCAGATATGTTGTTAGAGGAAGCACCAATTTATCTCAATATCAGAGCTTCAGGCATAACCAGAGCCGCTACCCGCCCTGAGCTGTTCCCCTGTGCTGAAGTGATCGGATGGATACTCCAGCATGCCGATGCTGAAGGGAGGGTGATAAACGACAGCAGTAAAGTGGCCATTGCCTCATTACAACCCTCGTATCTTGCGGTGGCCTACAAGTTTCCCCGGGTCCAACAAGCTCTGACTGATGAATGGCTGAGCCAAATGGACAACATCGAGATGGCCAAGAAGCTACTAATAGGAGGCAAACATTTAAGGAAGAAAGGGAGTGATGAGTATGACGTACAGAATCTAAGAGCTCCTTTTAGATTGATTGCCCTGATGCTATGCAGAATCTTCAGCATGCCCAATGGCACAGTATACAAGATTCAGTGGGTCCCTATCATCCACTATGTGGCATTTAAGGGAACTGTGTTTGACTGGGCCACTCTCCTGTCAGATAGCCTAGCCTCAATGATAGTAGCTTCAAGGGAAGGACTAGCCTTGAAGAAGGCTGAATTCTTCATGTCTTCATATCTGATAGATTGTATCTTGGCCAAGATAGAATTCCCCAAATTGTGCTGCACATGGGATAAGGCCACCATGCCAGTCTATATCGCTTACAAGATGCTGTGGGCTCAGAATTACAAGCCCAGCTACAAACTCATCTGCGAGGGGTTCATAATGCCCCTGTATGAGAAGATATTCAAGGAGGAACCCAGCTGCTTATCAGAGAATGCTTTGGAAGTCCTTGAGAATTACGGGGATTTCTACTTTTCAGAACAGGGCACCTACCTGAGAATGTTTGGAGGGACTAAGCCCCCATACATCTTGCCGCAGTATGCCACAGACTATGTGGTTCTCAAAGAAGCAGTAAGACAGCTCTTCCTAGATGGGATTGGAGCAATGCTCCACAAACAGCATAAGGATTCCTTTCCTCCTCTACCTTTCTGCATCGGTGCTTACAAGTTCTCGGGGGTTGCCTCAGCTGAGGAGTTTGTTCAAGAATTAAAGGCCTTCCACTTCAGTGAGGTTATCTTCCACAGGAACGACAGAAAGGGTAAAGTGGCCGAGCATTGCAAGGATATCTATGCCCACTTCGAGTACTCCCACTATCCTGATGCCGAGGAAGAGGCATTCAGAGGCATCAGCAACATGACTGAGCTACGGATCTGTCGCCAAGGTACTGGAGCAAGCTCTAGCTCAACCAAGGTCCAGAAGACCAGCCAGCAAAAGGAGAAAGAAGCTGAGGATGCACGAGCTCAGGAAGAGCTCAGGTTAAGAGAAGAAGCGAGGTTACAGCGGGAAGCTGAGGAAGCCAGAAAGCAGCAGGAAGCTGAAAATGAAAGACTGCGGAAAGAGGTTGAGGAAGCCCAAAAGCAGAAACAGGCTGAGGCAGAAAAAAGGGCGGAAGAAGAATTGAAGACAAGGGAAAATGCCGAGGCAGGTGGATCCGGTATACAGGACATGGCAATAGACCCCTCTCAAGCAGGTGGCTCTGGTGCCCTCAATAAAGGAGGAGACCCTGCTCAGGAAGTCCGGACCCCACCAGCAGAAGAAGACATAGACATCATAAACCGACCAATTGTCCCGTACACTCCATCGGGAAAGCATACGGTGTCCAAGTGGAATGAGTTTGTCTATGACAAGAAAAGAAAAGCAATGGTCCTCAAATCAGAAGAGAGGATCAAAAGTCCCTTCCATGAAGACATCGTTACCCACCGAGAGGTCACCATAATGCAGAATACGGATCAAGATCCCTTTGCTATGGCGACCGCAGCTGTAGCAACGGCAAAAGCATCCCTGGCCAATGTAGGCGCGATGGTAAGAGACAATGAATTGACAAGGAAGAAAGCTCGTATGCTACAACAAACTGTGGCTAATGAGCAAGCCCAAAGAGATCTGGCAGTGAACAAGTATAATTGCTTATACGCTGAACATAAGGAGCTGTCAAACAAGTACAGCCAGCTGGAGGAGGAAAAGGACCAGCTAACACTCCAAATAATGATTGTAGAAGCGGAGAAGAATGGAGCAGAGGAAAAGGCTTCTCAGCTAGAAGCAGACAAGCAGACATTAGCTGAGCGGTTAGAGCAGGCTGAGAGCAAAACAATGGACATGTCTCCCTTCCATGAGCTGTCCTGCAGCATCCTGAAACAAATAAATGACACGCAGGAGCTAATCACTGACGAGGTTTTCAAGCTCAAGGCCATGATAATCAGATTAAAGGAAATTAATGTGGAGGCCCACAGGCTCAAAGCTAAGAATACCCGTGTCAAGGCAAACATCATAAGTCAGATGGCATGGAGAGAAGGGAAAGGGGGTTTCCCCCCCAATCTTCCATTTAAAGCTGTGGACGATTTTAATGAAGACATAGCCTTGCTGGAGTTTGGCAGGAACTGTGCCAATAAGCTAATAACCAGTGTGCAGAGAACAATAGATAGAATTAACAGTCTATACCAAAAGCTCAAAGGAGTCCATGACAAATGCACATTGAGTTTCCCTCAGACCCTAGAAGACTTCCCAGAAAAGGAGCAGCGGTTGTCGCAGCTAAAGGAAGAGCTAGGCATCCAAATGGAGTATGTGAAAAGGATTGATGTCCTGGCTATGGATGACCTCCAGCATTATATTGGTTCATCATCACTTCACAACCATCTGCTGAAGGAAGTGCATCAAGCTGCAGTAGCAGAAGTTAAAAGCATTAAAGCAGAGCTCGGGAAGAATGTGACTTCTCAGAAAATCTTGTTTCCTGCTGCAGGGAACATAGTCATAAGGGACACAGGTGTGTGGTACAGCTACATAGCAAAGGAGGACAGGAAAGCTGCAGCAGCAGCAGGAGCATCAGTAGATCCAGGATCCTCTCTCCTAGCAGCCTCTTCCCCAGCAATGGCAAAAAGTCTGGCCAGTTCAATTCCCCCTTCCCAATTAGAAGCAGCATCAGCAGGAGATTCGAGGGCCTATTCCCAAGCAGCATCAGTAACAATTAACCTGGGCGACCCTCTGCCAGCAGAAGCTCACACACAAGAGTAAAAGAGGCTGAATTCAGTTGAGCAACTCTCTTAAGCCAAACACGAGCCCAGCAGGGAAAGCTTTGATGTTAGCCAATTTTCTGCTATGTGTATTTTGAATATGTAAGGCGTAAGCCATGGGACAGCTGTCCCTATTTCTGTCAGAACAATTTTGTAAAAGAAGTGATCATTTTTGGTAGTCGATTATAGAGGAAATTCCTGTAAATGACAGGTGGAAGATGCTAGGTGTCAGCCCAAAGGGCAGAGTTGTATCTGTAAATAGAAGCTAGGAAAGATTAGAAAGGACTTTTTGACAGGGAGTGAAATTTTGAAACCCATACGAGCTATCTTGTATCGGGCCTGTAAAATCGAATTTTCTAATAGAAGCCACGGGAGATGGACATTTTGCATGGGATGTTGGACTGCTGTATGTTGGACTATTCTAATGACTGCTGTTCTGTAATGTGAGATCATTCTTACCATCTGAATTATTTCTTTGTATTAATGATTTTGCTCCTCTCCGTGCATACGATTTTCTCTATTTTGGGAACAATGAATGCGTTTCACGATTAAATCAGGAGCTACCTGCTGATGTCTTTATCATTGCTGTAGATTTCTCTTCTAGATCGGATGGCTAACTGTTCTGTCTTCAGGATAACTCATGTGGCTCATTGTTCATGCCTTTAAATTGCTCCTTGCAGGGTATCTTTAATCTTTAGGTTTAATTTCTGTTTGTTACATTTAGATCTGTTTCTTTATTCTTGCTACGTAGATTAAATAATTTTTTTTTTTTTTTGCTTTTTTCTGTTTTATGAGCAATAGATGCGTTTCAGGTTGAATTAGAAGCTATCTTCTAAATATCTTTATCTTGCTGTAGCTTTAATTGTGAGAATTAACAGCTATCTGTTCTTTCATTACGTTAGTAGTTACAGCTTATTGTTCACCCCTTAAGCGTATTCCCTGCAGGGATAGGTAGGTTCACTCAGGTCCCTAGACTTAGATCTGTTTTAGTTGCATCTAGATCGTATAATTTAGGCACTTGCATCTCATATAAAAGACATAAAAACCCAAAAGAAAGGTGGATCGGGCCATAACCGGTAGAATCTGATTTAAACTCCAAACCCACGATTGCCGGAACTGCTAACCGGACAGATTCCCTACACCAAACGGGAAATAGTCTAATTGGGACCATTTCTCGGGGAGAATCCCTTTCTGATTGATGCTATGATATCTGAGGCATCAACAGTTTTTGGCGCTAGAAGGAGGGCCGAAAGTGCATGGCTGATAGAGGAAAATCTTCCGCAGCCATAGATAACACCGAAAACCCGCTTAAAGAAAGCATTTCAAACAGCCCAGATCTTGGATTAACAGACCAAGAACGCCTCATTTCTGATCCTGAGCCTCAAGAAGCCTTGTACGCTATTCCTCTTACAGAAATAGAGGATTTGAGAAGACATACCAGATCCTACGTTAGACAACTAGGTGGTTTAAACGCTGTCAACTTCCTCCCCAAGAAAATTACGCTTAGAAAGGAGCCACAATACACCCGTGATTCAATTCTCATTCAGAGTTTTGAAGAACTGGTAAATCTGACTTTGGAAGAAATTTCGGACACTCTTAACAAGACAGACCAAGAAAATCTTGAAGAAATTACCACTCCCAAGAGTACTCCACAGGATTCACCCTACAATTCTCCACCAGGGTCTCCGCATCTAAACCCAAACATGGCTGTACCTGCTTGGAGAGCAAGGGGAGCGCTGAACCTAGCTGGACCATTCCATAATCTCCCTAAAAATCCAGAAAAGGTCTCGCCTAAGTACGATCCAGGGAAATCCATTTCGGCAGAAGATCACCTCAAGAGTTTTTACTTAGCTCTGAACCTTTTGAACGTACAACATGAAGACGTGGTCTGCAAGTTGTTTCCATATACATTCGAGCCAAAGGTATCATCATGGTACTTTAGCCTACAACCCAGCTCAATCTCTAGTTGGGAGGAATTCGAAAAATGTTTTCTAAAGAAATACGGAAACCAAAAGACTGTGGCCACGCTTATGAAAGAACTCTTATCCATGAGGATGGAAAAGAAAGAAAAGGTTCAAGATTTCAATCAAAGATTCACTACGCTGTTGAATAACTTCAGTCAAGCTAATAAACCAGCTGAGGAATCTCTAATTGAATACTATACAACCGCTCTTGATGGACCCATAGCAATGTTCGTAAAGAGGTCCAAGAAAACTACCCTGATAGAGAATTTTGAGGAAGCTAGAAAAGTAGAAGAAGAGGCTGATAGCATTGCTAAACATGCCTTAGATGTAGAACCAAAACCAACAGCTAGTAAAAAACCTTTACTGCTCACTCGAGGTAAAGACGAGCCATCTACGGACATGGAAAATGTAGTCAAGATGATGCAGAAATTATCTAACAAAATCGTAGATCTCGAGAAAGACAAGGCTGCTAGCACATCTAGAAAACCTTTCAAGCCATTTTATAAAAGAAGGGAAGACGGGCAACAGACTCTTCCACCAATGAACGCTGCCCCTGTTTTAAACTTGAATGAGATAGGGATGGAAAATTTCTACACTTTTCACCAAGAACCACATTCGGAAAAGAGCTGCCCGCAATGGATCAATTCCATGAGCTTAGTCATGAACCAAATGTTAGATTCTCAGATCCCAGATCAGGATGATCCTCCAGAAGAGTCGAGCCCTGAGTTAGAGGAACCAACCCCGGACACTACTATGGTGTTGTGGGATTGGGTACCTATGACCGAATTAGTAGAAGAAGATCACATAGATAGCTCTCCCTCTACCATAAATGTTGCCACTCGCAGCAAGGGCCCAATTGCGGATCCTATCCCCGTCACCATTCCCCATAAGCCTAAAATTTCGAAAGATCCGCCTAGGAGGCATATACCAATCATCCCACCACAGCCCAAAGTAAATCAAACAGCAGCCAAATAGCCAAGTGCTGACAACATAGTGCAGCCACCTAAGGTCACCATGAGAAAAACAGATCAGCCAACTCGAATTGGGAACGAATCCGACATAGGGTATGATATTATCGAAGATATTAAGAAAGTCAAAGCGAACATATCAATATTCGACATGTGTAGCTTGCCCCATCAACGAGACAAACTGCTGCATATTCTACAACCGAAAACCAGCACTACATTAACGGATTCTCAAGACAACCCCGAAATTAATGAGGCTAGCATCGGTGGGAAATCCAAATCTCAAACATTGCCTTTCCTATTGACTTTCGAAATTTTTAATCACAATGTTCACAACTGTTTGGTAGAATCTGGAGCTTCTTCAAACGTTATGCCACTGTCAATTTGTAGGAAAATTAATGGGCAGCCCGTGCCATCTCCAGCTCAAATTATCCAATTAGACAGGACTGTTGTCAAGGTTATTGGGGAGATGAAAGATGTCCTAATTAGATTTTCAGCCGACCCTAGAGTCTGTCAATTCATTGACATAATGGTGGTCGATATTCCTGAAGCCTATGGGCTGATTTTAAGTAGGGATTGGTCTACTAAGCTGAGCGGTTACTTTGCTACTGATTGGTCTCATCTATGGCTGCCTTATTAGAACAGGCAGAATCAGATTAAAGTTCTTAGGGAACCTCATATGAAACAAAACGTAACTCAGCTAGAAGAAAAGAATGAAGCCGTAACTTTCTCATCTTCGGTTCTGGGGAATTATTTCTTGGAAATGGATCCGGGTAATTATCAATATGAAACCATTAGCCATGAATCAGATAAACAGTCCGATCTCCTTCATTTCTCTCGGACTGATGATGTTGATTGTAACATAGTCAATTTAGTTGCTAACATAGACCACAAAGAAACTAACTTAGTTGAATCTAAAGACATCTTTTGGACATTATACTTTGATGGGTCTAAAACTCTCGAAGGATCTGGAGCCGGTTGTGTTCTAATGGATCCGAAAAGAAACAAGTATTTTTTGTCTTGTAGATTAGAATTCGATTGTACTAATAACACCGCTGAATATGAAGCTTTGGTACATGGTTTAAAGAAGGCCATTGGCTTAAATGTTAAGTACCTGAAGGTTTTTGGTGACTCCGAGATAGTTGCAAGACAGGTAAGGGACACCATTCATTGTCTCTCACCTCACTTGAAAGGTTATCAGGCTGAGGTATGGGATTTAATCATGCATTTTGACGCTTTCAATATAAAATCAATTCCTAGATTGCAAAATTCTGCTGCTGATTTGTTAGCAACATCTGCTTCTAGATTGGTGCCGTCAAATAATAAATGCTCAATTGAATTGATTTTCAGGCCTTCCATTCCCGATAACATCACGAACTTCAGAGTCTTCGATGATGATGAACAAATTATCAGCTTCCTGACAAACGAAGATAGCTTTCAAGGAGCTGCAATAGATGAGGAAGAACACGATGCTGATTTGATGAAGAAAGATGACGAGAAAGGAAATTTCATGCCAAAAGGGGTAAGGTCCCTTGAAATGCTTTTCGATCTTCAAAATAAGTTCAAAAGACCATCTAATACCAAAACTAACAGCTCATCAATGCAACATGAGTTGGTTAATTTGGGTACCGAGGCAGAACCAAAATTTGTCAACCTTGGCAAATGTTGTTCACCTGGAGAAAGAGACAGGTTCATTAAATTGTTTAAACAGTACAAGGATGTTTTCGCATGGACCTATGAAGATCTGAAAACATATGACGTCCGCATCATTCAGCATGTTATACCAATGAAAGCGGGTGTCAAGCCATTTCAGCAGCAGTTGAGAAGTATGCATCCTACTCTAGAACCGCTGATCCAAAAGGAATTAAAGAAGCTCCTGGACGCTAAGATAATCTTCAAAGTCCGGCATTCTGAATGGGTTGCAAACTTGGTTCCCGTAAGAAAGAAGTCAGGAGACATAAGGCTATGTGTAGATTTCAGAAATTTAAACAAAGCTTCGGACAAAGATAACTACCCCGTACCTTCAATGGAGCAAATCCTACAAATGGTGTCAGGATCCGAATTGTTTTCTCTCCTCGATGGTTTCTCTGGCTATAATCAAGTGTTAGTAGCCGAAGAAGATCGTCTCAAGACTACTTTCAGGACTAAGTGGGGAACTTTCGCCTACAGAAGAATGCCATTTGGTCTGATAAACGCAGGGGCTACATTCCAAAGGGCGATGGATATTGCCTTCCGAGGATTGGGTGGGCAATGTGTTGTTGTTTACTTAGATGATGTGACAGTCTTTTCGAAGAAAAGGGAAGATCATGTTGTTCATCTGAGGAACGTCTTTGATCGTTGCCGAAAGTATGGTATTTCCTTGAATCCCAAGAAGAGCGTGTTTACTGTACCCGAAGGTAAGCTCTTGGGTCATATCATCTCCAAAGGCGGAGTGTCAATCGACCAAGAGAGAGTCCAAGCTATTAATAAGATTCCAATGCCTCACAACAAGAAATCTATGCAGTCTTTCATGGGCACCATCAATTTTGTCCGCAGATTTGTTCTGGATTTTGCACAAATTGTTAAGCCATTGCAACAGATGGTTAAACAAAGCATACAATTCAAGTGGACAGATTTGGAGAAGGACGCATTTAGAGATATCAAGGCAGCCGTAGCTAAGGCTCCTTCCTTAAGAAGCCCAGATTTTGATAAGGATTTCATCTTGTATACCTTTGCCTCGGATGACTGTCTCGCAGCTGTACTCACACAAAAGGTGGAGTTGGGGGATGAATACCCGATTTCGTTTATGAGCACTGGTCTGCAAGGGGCTGAGCTGAATTATCCCGTAGTTGAAAAACATGCGTATGTAGTCTTCAAAGCCGTGAAGCAGTTTAGGCCATACATTCTGAAGAACAGAACTAAAGTCACAGTTACCCATCCAGCTGTTAGATCCCTTTTCGTTCAAAAGGAATTGGGAGAGAGGAGAGGGAACTGGGTCACAGCTCTGCAGGAGTATGATTTGGAATTTAAACCGGATACAATCATCAAAGGGCAAGGCCTGTGCAAATTACTTGCGGGAAACTCAATTGATGAAGAACAACATTGGAAGAATGAAGCTGAGCTCAATTCGGTTGAAGTATGTCATATCTTCACAACTCCCCAGTCATGGTATAGGGATCTGGTGCACTATTTACAGCAGGGATATCTACCCGAGCACTGGAACTCTAAACAAAGAAGGGCGCTCCGTTTGAAATCCGCACCCTATCAAATCATTGATGGGATCCTTTTCAGGAAGAATTATGATGGGGTTCTTCTCAGATGTTTGGAAATGGAAGATGCAAACAGAGTTTTCAAAGAATTGCATGATGGCCCCGCAGGCGGACATTATTCAGGTGATACAGCGGCACACAAGATACTGAGAGCTGGGTATTACTGGCCCACTCTGTTTCGAGATGCCCACACATACGCACGGAATTGCGATGTATGTCAAAGAAGTGCCGGGAAGTTACCTAAGGCAGCAGGACCATTGCAGCGGGTCATCATCTCTGAACCTTTTGAGCAATGGGGCATAGATGTTATTGGAGAAATAAATCCAAATTCTTCATTGCAACATCGATACATCCTGACAGCTACCGACTACTTCACTAGGTGGACGGAGGCCACCCTGTTGCGCAAGATCAATGAAGACGCAGTCATCATCTTCTTGAAAGAGAACATCATAACCAGGTTTGGGGTTCGAATTTCCCTTGTTTTTGATAATGATACTTATTTTTTGTCTTGCAAGATAAATGAATTTGTTTATGAATGGGGAATTAAGTTGCATTATTCGGCCAATTACTACCCTCAGGGAAACGGATTAGCTGAATCCTCAAACAAGAATCCGATTCGAATCCTTAAGAAAACTATGATAGAAAACCAGGGAAGTTGGCATGTGACTCTCCCAAACGCCTTATGGGCAGATAGGGTAACCCCGAAGAATGCATTAGGTGTCTCCCCTTTCACTCTTGTCTATGGCAAGGAAGCCATACTTCCCCCAAACATCTTACTACCATCATTGCAATTGTCCCAAGCCTCTCGAGGTTCTGGTAGCCAAGCCTTACAATCCAAGATCAACACCATGCTTCAACTGGAAGAAGCCCAACACAAAGCTAAAGATCGATTCCATCAACACCAGGACATATATAAGAGATGGTTCGATAAGAGGAAATCCGGTAAGAGGGATTTTGCAGTCAGGGATTTAGTCCTGAAGTGGGACCATAATCATGAAGGCAAAGGAATGCATACGAAATTTCAACATCTATGGGTAGGACCATACCAAATCTCTGCGAAATTAGGCCCATCCACTTATAAATTGACAAATCTTGAGGGAGAAGAAGTAGCCCTTCCTCTCAATGTCCTCGCTCTGAAACAGTACTTCGCGTTGTCTCCTCGAGACTTCCTGTACATAAATAAAGTTTTCTTTTTGCTTTAGCCTTTAGCTGCTTTATTTTTCGGCCATGTTGTTTCCCTCTTTGTTATTTGAACTTTTACGACAGGTTTTGTTTTCTGAATGCCCTTTTGGTTGAGATTCCCGTTGACGATAACTCTCTCAAAGAAAACTTGCGACCCATGAGTCTGGAACTCTACTCAAGTAAATCCGGTCTGCTGTGCTCTCGCTGAAATGTGCAGAAGGGGGGAAGCCTACCCTGCTAGTCACACTAATCCTGTTTAATAGCAGAGACCTATGACCATCTTCACTACTATCGTTGGGCTCCACCCACTCTCAAACTTTAAAGGCATCTCAAGAAGGTTACCTGAGTTGGACCCATGGAAAGTGGCACCTCTCGAGGACATAGGGTATTGAAATGACTCCATGCTGCAGATTTAACAGCCAAAATGGCCTACATTCAAGAGTCTGTTTTCCAGAGATTCTCGCCTCAATTAAAGTATGGCTGAGACAAAAGCAAAAGACATGTAAAATCAAGAAGGCTGTCCAAAAGGCCCAGCTCAAAATGGGCTCCTCTCCGTCCGTGAAGTTTGATCAAATCAATAAAATTTCTAACTCACACAAAAGGACATTATGGATTGAGGGGCCTCAATCAAAGATCATGTCCAAAAGAAAATATCCCTGGAAGGCTCAAACAACTATGCTGCCCAAAGTACAAACATCCAAAAGGATGCAAGCAGCATGGGAATGAGGAACAAGAGCAATAATGTCCATGAGAAAGTGTTGCAGACCCTGTGGAGTCCGGCAGTAGTGGCCATTCGAAAGATGACCCTCCTAAAATGAATCTCATATGCTGGCCCTCTGAGAGTGGTGATGATGTATCGGTCAAAGCTCCCCTTTCCCCAATGGCTAGCAGGTAAAGTGCCTCCTTCCCCTCGCATGAGTCTAAAATGCTCAGCGGAGTAGTGCACCCGAGATGGATGTCTTTAATGAGGTTTCGGACCATGAAGAGGATTTTTTCAGAGATCTGTGTTCGCCAGCGACTCGCCATTGTTGTTGCAGCAACACCCCCCCCCAATTTTTTGCTCATATTGGGGGCCCCTCCTTTTATTTTTGTAGAAAGTTTTCCTAAGGAGCCATCCCAGCCGTTAGCTGTGTTTCAACATAAAATCTTGGCTCCCAACTGAACATCTTGCCATCAATATTTCCATTTTTTTCCCAAAGAACCAAAAGGGAACTTAGATTTGTTTTTCAATGTTTCGGAGTCTCCCGGGCTATCTCCCCGAAATGGCGGGACTCATTCGCATTACTCTCCCGAAGAAGACTTAGAATTTTTCGATTGGAAAGCTGCGAAAGCCATTGGGCATTTGCTCCTGAAACGGCGGAGACCTTCGCTGGAGCCTTCCGCAACCGCGGAAAGATTCTGGTTGTTCTCTCGAAACGACGGAAGTCTTTTACATAACTCTCCCGAGAGAAGACTTAGAACATTTTTGACCGTTCGTAGAGAGATTGGGGTTTTCTGCCCAACACGGCGGGAACAGTTTGTGAAACCCTTCCGAAACTCGGAAGAGAACTTAGAAGCTTTCATTAAAAAATTAGCAGAAATCTTCGAAAAAGTTTCCCGAAATCCCGCGGAGGAATTCATGATTTCCTTCCGAAACTGTCGAAAGACTTAGAGTTTTCTTTTCCGGAGGCTTCCGGCTTTCTCTCCTGAAACCACGGAAGCTTTTGGGCTACCCTCCCGAAACGGCGGAAGCCAATCGCTTAAACCAATCGGAAAAGGCCTTCGAAATGATCACGGGAAAGTGTGCGGAAGAGTATAAGATTTGCTCCCGAAACGGCGGGAGCCATTCTTCTAAAATGCCCGAAGAGGACTTAGAAAAGTTTTCGATAAGTAATCGCAGAAGACGCTGAGGAATTGCTTCCGAAGCGGCGAAACAATTCATCATTTCCTCCCGAAATGGCGGAAACTTTCGCCGTGTCGTCCCGCAGTGGCGGAAGCCGCTTGTTTAAAACTCGTGAAAAGAGCTCGGAAACTTTTCCAAAAGATCGCGGAGGAACTCGAAGAGGCGGTCCGAAACGTGCGGGAGCCATCCGTTCACCTTCCCCGGGGCCGCTAAGCATCTAAGTTCCGAAAATTCGTGAAGTCCCGGATGTTTCGGAAGGCATTCACCAAAGCCTTCCGCAACCGCGGAAGCCTTGTGCGGAAACATTTCCCGAATCCTTTCGAAACGCCGGAACCTTTTCCTCTCCGCTACCGCGGGAGCCCGTTTTCAAGGTTTTGCGCACGACCATTTGGTGCGGAAGAGGCCCACCTTCTCCTCCCGGCACAGCGAAAGCTTCCGCTACATTCTCCCGCAATGGCAGGAAAGATTCGCCAGTTTGCCCCGCAAGAGGCGGTCGCACACAAACCGAGGCGACCCAATAACCGACAGCGTACGACGCATTTAAAACCGATTTAAAACCCCACCAACCGAATTAACACGCCATACGTGCCTGGCCCATTTAAATAATCGACTGGGTACGAGCCAACCCATTGTCATTTCGTTTTATAGACAAAGCCATTGGACGTCGCGCAACCGTTCCGGCTCGACTTGCGCAATCACGTTCGCGGCCACCTCAGTTAGCATTTTTCGTCGGTGCCAGGTAGGATCTTAGCCTCACACGTCATAATGATTTTTAGGTTGTCTTTTGTTTGAGAATGATGGGCATTGGTGGGATTTTTTTGACGGACAAAATGCCCGTCATGAGCAATTTTGTCCGTCGAATACATTTTGAATTGAATTCTGCTCATAGAGACAGGATAAAATGTTTTGTGGGTGGAGATAGCTAGTTTGGACGGTCAAGTTTTTTCCATTTTTCCCCCCGGGCCGCATGCCTTTTTATTTTTGGAAACCGCCGAAGCCCCGCGAACCTTTTATATCCCCGGCCGAAAACTTGAGACGCAAAACCCCGGGCCTGTTCATAAGGCTTAGTTCCGACACGCCCTCTACCTAAGTCAAAGCCTAGAAACCGGCGCCATTGCCCCGTTTAAACCCCGTGAACATTCAAGTTGCGCGAGCCGAAACCCGAGACTATGGCCACCCGAGCCGTTTCGTCAGTATGTCTCGTGCGCCATTGCCCTCGCTCGGGCTAATACTTCCCATGGAACACTTCGGCAAGTGCCGCAAACAACATTAGCTTTCGAGTGCCCTCGCCGAGTCGTAAATGCGAAACGGGTTTCCCTTTCGTCACGAAGTCTGCTCACCCGAGCTTACCCGCCATTGGCCTTTCAAACCACAGCAGTGACGAAAGCTACCCTTTCCCTAGAGCTAAACCGAAAGCACGTTGCTTCCGCAACACGCTTATCTCAACAAGAGCATCCCAAACCTGCCCCTTTAAATGAGGATGACTAAATTGATAATCATGTTCCTGCTAAACGAATCATCATTTCTCCTTGGGCCGGGCCGAGAGCAAACTGTCGCTGCGACACACCTATCCTCTCAGGAAAACCCCAAAGCTTCCCCCTTTAAAAGATTCAAATGTTTAAATTTGTATTGCATAATTGAAATGATGAATTGTGCCTCCTAAATACACAACTTCACATTACTCTCTATCTCATTCATGTATCAAAACAATGATGCTCTCTGTTAAAATCTCACAGTATGTTGCTCAATATCGTGATGACTTTTGTATGGGTGCTATCAGGGGTAAGTCAAGATGCCGAAAACCGGTAAGAAGAAGGCTAAGATGACATAAAAGAAGCCTGCGCCACTCAAGACTGAAACTTCCCTCCAGGACACTAGGTGCACCACCGGTGTCCTTCCTGAAATCAGATGGGGTGAAATCTACAGAATGATACGGGACCAAGAAATCCCAGATATGTTGTTAGAGGAAGCACCAATCTATCTCAATATCAGAGCCTCAGGCATAACCAGAGCCGCTACCCGCCCTGAGCTGTTCCCCTGTGCTGAAGTGATCGGATGGATACTCCAGCATGCCGATGCTGAAGGGAGAGTGATAAACGACAGCAGTAAAGTGGCCATTGCCTCATTTCAACCCGCGTATCTTGCGGCGGCCTACAAGTTTCCCCGGGTCCAACAAGCTCTGACTGATGAATGGCTGAGCCAAATGGACAACATCGAGATGGCAAAGAAGCTACTAATAGCAGGCAAACATTTAAGGAAGAAAGGGAGTGATGAGTATGACGTATAGAATCTAAGAGCTCCTTTTAGATTGATTGCCCTGATGCTGTGCAGAATCTTCGACATGCCCGATGGCACAGTATACAAGATTCAGTGGGTCCCTATCATCCACTATGTGGCATTTAAGGGAACTGTGTTTGACTGGGCCACTCTCCTGTTAGATAGCCTGGCCTCAATGATAGTATCTGCAAGGGAAGGACTAGCCTTGAAGAAGGCTGAATTCTTCATGTCTTCATATCTGATAGATTGTATCTTGGCCAAGATAGACTTCCCCAAATTGGGATGCACATGGGATAAGGCCACCATGCCAGTCTATATCGCTTACAAGATGCTGTGGGCTCAGAATTACAAGCCCAACTACAAACTCATCTGCGAGGGGTTCATAATGCCCCTGTATGAGAAGATATTCAAGGAGGAACCCAGCTGCTTATCAGAGAATGCTTTGGAAGTCCTTGAGAATTACGGGGATTTCTACTTTTCAGAACAGGGCACCTACCTGAGAATGTTTGGAGGGACTAAGCCCCCATACATCTTGCCGCAGTATGCCACAGACTATGTGGTTCTCAAAGAAGCAGTAAGACAGCTCTTCCTAGATGGGATTGGAGCAATGCTCCGCAAACAGCATAAGGCTTCCTTTCCTCCTCTACCTTTCTGCATCGGTGCTTACAAGTTATCGGGGGTTGCCTCAGCTGAGGAGTTTGTTCAAGAATTAAAGGCCTTCCACTTCGGTGAGGTTATCTTCCACAGGAACGACAGAAAGGGTAAAGTGGCTGAGCATTGCAAGGATATCTATGCCCACTTCGAGTACTCCCACTATCCTGATGCCGAGGAAGAGGCATTCAGAGGCATCAGCAACATGACTGAGCTACGGATCTATCGCCAAGGTACTGGAGCAAGCTCTAGCTCAACCAAGGCCCAGAAGACCAGCCAGGAAAAGGAGAAAGAAGCTGGGGATGCACGAGCTCAGGAAGAGCTCAGGTTAAGAGAAGAAGCGAGGCTACAGCGGGAATCTAAGGAAGCCAGAAAGCAGCAGGAAGCTGAAAATGAAAGACTGCGGAAAGAGGCTGAGGAAGCCCAAAAGCAGAAACAGGCTGAAGTTGAACAGGCTTAGGCAGAAAAAAGGGCGGAAGAAGAATTGAAGACAAGGGAAGACGTCGAGGTAGGTGGATCCGGTATACAGGACATGGCAATAGACCCCTCTCAAGCAGGTGGCTTTGGTGCCCTTAATAAAGGAGGAGACCCTGCTCAGGAAGTCCGGACCCCACCAGCAGAAGAAGACATAGACATCATAAACCGACCAATTGTCCCGTACACTCCATCGGGAAAGCGTACGGTGTCCAAGTGGAATGAGTTTGTCTATGACAAGAAAAGAAAAGCAATGGTCCTCAAATCAGAAGAGAGGATCAAAAGTCCCTTCCATGAAGACATCGTTACCCACTGAGAGGTCACCATAATGCAGAATACGAATCAAGATCCCTTTGCTATGGCGACCGCAGCTGTAGCAACGGCAAAAGCATCCTTGGCCAATGTAGGTGTGATGGTAAGAGACAATGAATTGACAACAAAGAAAGCTCGTACGCTACAACAAACTGTGGCTAATGAGCAAGCCCAAAGAGATCTGGCAGTGAACAAGTATAATTGCTTATACGCTGAACATAAGGAGCTGTCAAACAAGTACAGCCAGCTGGAGGAGGAAAAGGACCAGCTAACACTCCAAATAATGATTGTAGAAGCGGAGAAGAATGGAGCAGAGGAAAAGGCTTCTCAGCTAGAAGCAGACAAGCAGACATTAGCTGAGCGGTTAGAGCAGGCTGAGAGAAAAACAATGGACATGTCTCCCTTCCATGAGCTGTCCTGCAGCATCCTGAAACAAATAAATGACACGCAGGAGCTAATCACTGACGAGGTTTGCAAGCTCAAGGCCATGATAATCAGATTAAAGGAAATTAATGCGGAGGCCCACAGGCTCAAAGCTAAGAATACCCGTGTCAAGGCAAACATCATAAGTCAGATGGCATGGAGAGAAGGGAAAGGGGGTTTCCCCTCGCATCTTCCATTTAAAGCTGTGGACGATTTTAATGAAGACATAGCCTTGCTGGAGTTTGGCAGGAACTGTGCCAATAAGCTGATAACCAGTGTGCAGAGAACAACAGATAGAATTAACAGTCTATACCAAAAGCTCAAAGGAGTCCATGACAAATGCACATTGAGTTTCCCTCAGACCCTAGAAGACTTCCCAGAAAAGGAGCAGCGGTTGTCGCAGCTAAAGGAAGAGCTAGGCGTCCAAATGGAGTATGTGAAAAGGATTGATGTCCTGGCTATGGATGACCTCCAGCATTATATTGGTTCATCATCACTTCACAACCATCTGCTGAAGGAAGTGCATCAAGCTGCAGTAGCAGAAGTTAAAAGCATTAAAGCAGAGCTCAGGAAGAATGTGACTTCTCAGAAAATCTTGTTTCCTGCTGCAACGAACATAGTCATAAGGGACACAGGTGTGTGGTACAGCTACATAGCAGAGGAGGACAGGAAAGCTGCAGCAGCAGCAGGAGCATCAGTAGATACAGGATCCTCTCTCCCAGCAGCCTCTTCCCCAGCAATGGCAGAAAGTCTGGCCAGTTCAATTCCCCCTTCCCAATTAGAAGCAGCATCAGCAGGAGATTTGAGGGCCTCTTCCCAAGCAGCATTAGTAACAATTAACTTGGGCGACCCTCTGCCAGCAGAAGCTCAGGCACAGGAGTAAAAGAGGCTGAATTCAGTTGAGCAACTCTCTTAAGCCAAACACGTGCCCAGCAGGGAAAGCTTTGATGTTAGCCAATTTTCTGCTATGTGTATTTTGAATATGTAAGGCGTAAGCCATGGGACAGCTGTCCCTATTTCTGTCAGAACAATTTTGTAAAAGAAGTGATCATTTTTGGTAGTCGATTATAGAGGAAATTCCTGTAAATGACAGGTGGAAGATGTTAGGTGTCATCCCAAAGGGAAGAGTTGTAGCTATAAATAGAAGCTAGGAAAGATTAGAAAGGACTTTTTGACAGGGAATGAAATTTTGAAACCCATAAGAGCTATCTTGTATCGGGCCTGTAAAATCGAATTTTCTAATAGAAGCCACGGGAGATGGACGTTTTGCATGGGATGTTGGACTGCTGTATGTTGGACTATTCTAATGACTGCTGTTCTGTAATGTGAGATCATTCTTACCATCTGAATTATTTCTTTGTATTAATGATTTTGCTCCTCTCCGTGCATACGCTTTTCTCTATTTTGTGAACAATGAATGCGTTTCACGATTAAATCAGGAGCTACCTGCTGATGTCTTTATCATTGCTGTAGATTTCTCTTCTAGATCGAATGGCTAACTGTTTTGTCTTCAGGATAACTCATGTGGCTCATTGTTCATGCCTTTAAATTGCTCCTTGCAGGGGATCTTTAATCTTTAGGTTTAATTTCTGTTTGTTACATTTAGATCTGTTTCTTTATTCTTGCTACGTAGATTAAATATATATATATTTTTTTTTTTTGCTTTTTTCTGTTTTATGAGCAATAGATGCGTTTCAGGTTGAATTAGAAGCTATCTTCTAAAGATCTTTATCTTGCTGTAGCTTTAATTGTGAGAATTAACAGCTATCTGTTCTTTCATTACGTTAGTAGTTACAGCTTATTGCTCACCCCTTAAGCGTATTCCCTGCAGGGATAGGTAGGTTTACTCAGGTCCCTAGACTTAGATCTGTTTTAGTTGCATCTAGATCGTATAATTTAGGAACTTGCATCTCATATAAAAGACATAAAAACCCAAAAGAAAGGTGGATCTGGCCATAACCGGTAGAATCAGATTTAAACTCCAAACCCACGGTTGCCGGAACCGCTAACCGGACGGATTCCCTACACCAAACGGGAAATAGTCTAATTGGGACCATTTCTCGGGGAGAATCCCTTTCTGATTGATGCTATGATATCCGAGGCATCAACAGTTTTTGGCGCTAGAAGGAGGGCCGAAAGTGCATGGCTGATAGAGGAAAATCTTCCGCAGCCATAGATAACACCGAAAACCCGCTTAAAGAAAGCATTTCAAACAGCCCAGATCTTGGATTAACAGACCAAGAACGCCTCATTTCTGATCCTGAAGCCTTGTACGCTGTTCCTCTTACAGATATAGAGGATTTGAGAAGACATACCAGATCCTACGTTAGACAGCTAGGTGGTTTAAATGCTGTCAACTTCCTCCCCAAGAAAATTACGCCTAGAAAGGAGCCACAATACACCCGTGATTCAATTCTCATTCAGAGTTTTGAAGAACTGGTAAATCTGACTTTGGAAGAAATTTCGGACACTCTTAACAAGACAGACCAAGAAAATCTTGAAGAAATTACCACTCCCAAGAGTACTCCACAGGATTCACCCTACAATTCTCCACCAGGGTCTCCGCATCTAAACCCAAACATGGCTGTACCTGCTTGGAGAGCAAGGGGAGCGCTGAACCTAGCTGGACCATTCCATAATCTCCCTAAAAATCCAGAAAAGGTCTTGCCTAAGTACGATCCAGGGAAAGCCATTTCGGCAGAAGATCACCTCAAGAGTTTTTACTTAGCTCTGAACCTTTTGAACGTACAACATGAAGACGTGGTCTGCAGGTTGTTTCCATATACATTCGATCCAAAGGTATCATCATGGTACTTTAGCCTACAACCCAGCTCAATCTCTAGTTGGGAGGAATTCGAAAAATGTTTTCTAAAGAAATACGGAAACCAAAAGATTGTGGTCACGCTTATGAAAGAACTCTTATCCATGAGGATGGAAAAGAAAGAAAAGGTTCAAGATTTCAATCAAAGATTCACTACGCTGTTGAATAACTTCAGTCAAGCTAATAAACCAGCTGAGGAATCTCTAATTGAATACTATACAACCGCTCTTGATGGACCCATAGCAATGTTCGTAAAGAGGTCCAAGAAAACTACCCTGATAGAGAATTTTGAGGAAGCTAGAAAAGTAGAAGAAGAGGCTGATAGCATTGCTAAACATGCCTTAGATGTAGAACCAAAACCAGCAGCTAGTAAAAAACCTTTACTGCTCACTCGAGGTAAAGACGAGCCATCTACGGACATGGAAAATGTAGTCAATATGATGCAGAAATTATCTAACAAAATCGTAGATCTCGAGAAAGACAAGGCTGCTAGCACATCTAGAAAACCTTTCAAGCCATTTTATAAAAGAAGGGAAGACGGGGAACAGACTCATCCACCAATGAACGCTGCCCCTGTTTTAAACTTGAATGAGATAGGGATGGAAAATTTCTGCACTTTTCACCAAGAACCACATTCGGAAAAGAGCTGCCCGCAATGGATCAATTCCATGAGCTTAGTCA
Organism: Larix kaempferi; assembly: GCA_027924585.1. Taxonomy (NCBI): domain Eukaryota; kingdom Viridiplantae; phylum Streptophyta; class Pinopsida; order Pinales; family Pinaceae; genus Larix; species Larix kaempferi. The sequence goes on along the minus strand of BSBM01000196.1, from coordinate 1,955,998 downwards.
TGAACCAAATGTTAGATTCTCAGATCCCAGATCAGGATGATCCTCCAGAAGATTCGAGCCCTAAGTTAGAGGAACCAACCCCGGACACTACTATGGTGTTGTGGGATTGGGTACCTATGACCGAATTAGTAGAAGAAGATCACATAGATAGCTTTCCCTCTACCATAAATGTTGCCACTCGCAGCAAGGGCCCAATTGCGGATCCTATCCCCTTTACCGTTCCCCATAAGCCTAAAATTTTGAAAGATCCGCCTAGGAGGCATATACCAATCATCCCACCACAGCCCAAAGTAAATCAAACAGCGGCCAAACAGCCAAGTGCTGACAACATAGTGCAGCCACCTAAGGTCACCATGAGCAAAACAGATCAGCCAACTCGAATTGGGAACGAATCTGACATAGGGTATGATATTATCGAAGATATTAAGAAAGTCAAAGCGAACATATCAATATTCGACATGTGTAGCTTGCCCCATCAACGAGACAAACTGCTGCATGTTCTACAATCGAAAACCAGCACTACATTAACGGATTCTCAAGACAACCCCGAAATTAATTAGGCTAGCATCGGTGGGAAATCCAAATCTCAAACATTGCCTTTCCTATTGACTTTCGAAATTTTTAATCACAATGTTCACAACTGTTTGGTAGACTCTGGAGCTTCTTCAAACGTTATGCCACTGTCAATTTGTAGGAAAATTAATGGGCAGCCCGTGCCATCTCCAACTCAAATTATCCAATTAGACAGGACTGTTGTCAAGGTTATTGGGGAGATGAAAGATGTCCTAATTAGATTGTCAGCCGACCCTAGAGTCTGTCAATTCATTGACATAATGGTGGTCGATATTCCTGAAGCCTATGGGCTGATTTTAAGTAGGGATTGGTCTACTAAGCTGAGCGATTACTTTGCTACTGATTGGTCTCATCTATGGCTGCCTTATCAGAACAGGCAGAATCAGATTAAAGTTCTTAGGGAACCTCATATGAAACAAAATGTAACTCAGCTAGAAGAAAATAATGAAGCCGTAACTTTCTCATCTTCGGTTCTGGGGAATTATTTCTTGGAAATGGATCCGGGTAATTATCAATTTGAAACCATTAGCCATGAATCAGATAAACAGTCCGATCTCCTTCATTTCTCTCGGACTGATGATGTTGATTGTAACATAGTCAATTTAGTTGCTAACATAGACCACAAAGAAACTAACTTAGTTGAATCTAAAGATATCTTTTGGACATTATACTTTGATGGGTCTAAAACTCTCGAAGGATCCGGAGCCGGTTGTGTTCTAATGGATCCGAAAAGAAACAAGTATTTTTTGTCTTGTAGATTAGAATTCGATTGTACTAATAACACCGCTGAATATGAAGCTTTGGTACATGGTTTAAAGAAGGCCATTGGCTTAAATGTTAAGTACCTGAATGTTTTTGGTGACTCCGAGATAGTTGTAAGACAGGTAAGGGACACCATTCATTGTCTCTCACCTCACTTGAAAGGTTATCAGGCTGAGGTATGGGATTTAATCATGCATTTTGACGCTTTCAATATAAAATCAATTCCTAGATTGCAAAATTCTGCTGCTGATTTGTTAGCAACATCTGCTTCTAGATTGGTGCCGTCAAATAATAAATGCTCAATTGAATTTATTTTCAGGCCTTCCATTCCCGATAACATCACAAACTTCAGAGTCTTCGATGATGATGAACAAATTATCAGCTTCCTGACAAACGAAGATAGCTTTCAAGGAGCTGCAATAGATGAGGAAGAACACGACGCTGATTTGATGAAGAAAGATGACGAGAAAGGAAATTTCATGCCAAAAGGGGTAAGGTCCCTCAAAATGCTTTTCGATCTTCAAAATAAGTTCAAAAGACCAGCTAATACCAAAACTAACAGCTCATCAATGCAACATGAGTTGGTTAATTTGGGTATCGAGGCAGAACCAAAATTTGTCAACCTTGGCAAATTTTGTTCACCTGGAGAAAGAGACAGGTTCATTAAATTGTTTAAATAGTACAAGGATGTTTTCGCATGGACCTATGAAGATCTGAAAACATATGACGTCCGCATCATTCAGCATGTTATACCAATGAAAGCGGGTGTCAAGCCATTTCAGCAGCAGTTGAGAAGGATGCATCCTACTCTAGAACCGCTGATCCAAAAGGAATTAAAGAAGCTCCTGGACGCTAAGATAATCTTCAAAGTCCGGCATTCTGAATGGGTTGCAAACTTGGTTCCCGTAAGAAAGAAGTCAGGAGAGATAAGGCTATGTGTAGATTTCAGAAATTTAAACAAAGCTTCGGACAAAGATAACTACCCCGTACCTTCAATGGAGCAAATCCTACAAATGGTGTCAGGATCCGAATTGTTTTCTCTCCTCGATGGTTTCTCTGGCTATAATCAAGTGTTAGTAGCCGAAGAAGATCGTCTCAAGACTACTTTCAGGACTAAGTGGGGAACTTTTGCCTACAGAAGAATGCCATTTGGTCTGATAAACGTAGGGGCTACATTCCAAAGGGCGATGGATATTGCCTTCCGAGGATTGGGTGGGAAATGTGTTGTTGTTTACTTAGATGATGTGACAGTCTTTTCAAAGAAAAGGGAAGATCATGTTGTTCATCTAAGGCACATCTTTGATCGTTGCCGAAAGTATGGTATTTCCTTGAATCCCAAGAAGAGCGTGTTTGCTGTACCCGAAGGTAAGCTCTTGGGTCATATCATCTCCAAAGGGGGAGTGTCAATCGACCAAGAGAGAGTCCAAGCTATTAATAAGATTCCAATGCCTCACAACAAGAAATCTATGCAGTCTTTCATGGGCACCATCAATTTTGTCCGCAGATTTGTTCCGGATTTTGCACAAATTGTTAAGCCATTGCAACAGATAGTTAAACAAAGCATACAATTCAAGTGGACAGATTTGGAGAAGGACGCATTTAGAGATATCAAGGCAGCCGTAGCTAAGGCTCCTTCCTTAAGAAGCCCAAATTTTGATAAGGATTTCATCTTGTATACCTTTGCCTCGGATGACTCTCTCGCAGCTGTACTCACACAAAAGGTGGAGTTGGGGGATGAATACCCGATTTCGTTTATGAGCACTGGTCTGCAAGGGGCTGAGCTGAATTATCCCGTAGTTGACAAACATGCGTATGCAGTCTTCAAAGCCGTGAAGCAGTTTAGGCCATACATTTTGAAGAACAGAACTAAAGTCATAGTTCCCCATCCAGCTGTTAGATCCCTTTTCGTTCAAAAGGAATTGGGAGAGAGGAGAGGGAACTGGGTCACAGCTCTGCAGGAGTATGATTTGGAATTTAAACCGGCTACAATCATCAAAGGGCAAGGCCTGTGCAAATTACTTGCGGGAAACTCAACGGATGAAGAACAACATTGGAAGAATGAAGCTGAGCTCAATTCGGTTGAAGTATGTCATATCTTCACAACTCCCCAGTCATGGTATAGGGATCTGGTGCACTATTTACAGCAGGGATATCTACCCGAGCACTGGAACTCTAAACAAAGAAGGGCGCTCCGTTTGAAATCCGCACCCTATCAAATCATTGATGGGATCCTTTTCAGGAAGAATTATGATGGGGTTCTTCTCAGATGTTTGGAAATGGAAGATGCAAACAGAGTTGTCAAAGAATTGCATGATGGCCCTGTAGGCGGACATTATTCAGGTGATACAACGGCACACAAGATACTGAGAGATGGGTATTACTGGCCCACTCTGTTTCGAGATGTCCACACATATGCACGGAATTGCGATGTATGTCAAAGAAGTGCCGGGAAGTTACCTAAGGCAGCAGGACCATTGCAGCCGGTCATCATCTCTGAACCTTTTGAGAAATGGGGCATAGATGTTATTGGAGAAATAAATCCAAATTCTTCATTGCAACATCGATACATCCTGACGGCTACCGACTACTTCACTAGGTGGACGGAGGCCACCCCGTTGCGCAAGATCAATGAAGACGCAGTCATCAACTTCTTGAAAGAGAACATCATAACCAGGTTTGGGGTTCCAATTTCCCTTGTTTTTGATAATGCTACTTATTTTTCGTCTTGCAAGATAAATGAATTTTTTTATGAATGGGGAATTAAGTTGCATTATTCGGCCAATTACTACCCTCAGGGAAACGGATTAGCTGAATCCTCAAACAAGAATCTGATTCGAATCCTTAAGAAAACTGTGATAGAAAACCAGAGAAGTTGGCATGTGACTCTCCCAAACGCCTTATGGGCAGATAGGGTAACCCCGAAGAATGCATTAGGTGTCTCCCCTTTCACTCTTGTCTATGGCAAGGAAGCCATACTTCCCCCAAACATCTTACTACCATCATTGCAATTGTCCCAAGCCTCTCGAGGTTCTGGTAGCCAAGCCTTACAATCCAGGATCAACACCCTGCTTCAACTGGAAGAAGCCCGACACAAAGCTAAAGATCGATTCCATCAACACCAGGACATAGTAAAGAGATGGTTCGATAAGAGGAAATCCGGTAAGAGGGATTTTGAAGTCGGGGATTTAGTCCTGAAGTGGGACCATAATCATGAAGGAAAAGGAATGCATACGAAATTTCAACATCTATGGGTAGGACCGTACCAAATCTCTGCGAAATTAGACCCATCCACTTATAAATTGACAAATATCGAGGGAGAAGAAGTAGCCCTTCCTCTCAATGGCCTCGCTCTGAAACAGTACTTCGCGTAGTTTCCTCGAGACTTCCTGTACATAAATAAAGTTTTCTTTTTGCTTTAGCCTTTAGCTGCTTTATTTTTCGTCCATGTTGTTTCTCTCTTTGTTATTTGAACTTTTACGACAGGTTTTGTTTTCTGAATGCCCTTTTGGTTGAGATTCCCGTTGACGATAACTCTCTCAAAGAAAACTTGCGACCCATGAGTCTGGAACTCTGCTCAAGTAAATCCGGTCTGCTGTGCTCTCGCTGAAATGTGCAGAAGGGGGGAAGCCTACCCTGCTAGTCACACTAATCCTGTTTAATAGCAGAGACCTATGACCATCTTCACTACTATCGTTGGGCTCCACCCACTCTCAAACTTTAAAGGCATCTCAAGAAGGTTACCTGAGTTGGACCCATGGAAAGTGGCACCTCTCGAGGACATAGGGTATTGAAATGACTCCATGCTGCAGATTTAACAGCCAAAATGGCCCACATTCAAGAGTCTGTTTTCCAGAGATTCTCGCCTCAATTAAAGCATGGCTGAGACAAAAGAAAAAGACATGTAAAATCAAGAAGGCTGTCCAAAAGGCCCAGCTCAAAATGGGCTCCTCTCCGTCCGTGAAGTTTGATCAAATCAATAAAATTTCTAACTCACACAAAAGGACATTATGGATTGAGGGGCCTAAATCAAAGATCATGTCCAAAAGAAAATATCCCTGGAAGGCTCAAATAGCTAAGCTGCCCAAAGTACAAACATCCAAAAGGATGCAAGCAGCATGGGAATGAGGAACAAGAGCAATAATGTCCATGAGAAAGTGTTGCAGACCCTGTGGAGTCTGACAGTAGTGGCCATTCGAAAGATGACCCTCCTAAAATGAATCTCATATGCTGGCCCTCTGAGAGTGGTGATGATGTATCGGTCAAAGCTCCCCTTTCTCCAATGGCTAGCAGGTAAAGTGCCTCCTTCCCCTCGCATGAGTCTAAAATGCTCAGCGGAGTAGTGCACCCGAGATGGATGTCTTTAATGAGGTTTCAGACCATGAAGAGGATTTTTTCAGAGATCTGTGTTCGCTAGCGACTCGCCATTGTTGTTGCAGCAACACCCCCCCCCAATTTTTTGTTCATATTGGGGGCCCCTCCTTTTATTTTTGTAGAAAGTTTGCCTAAGGAGCCATCCCAGCCATTAGCTGTGTTTCAACATAAAATCTTGTCTCCCAACTGAACATCTTGCCATCAATCTTTCCATTTTTTCCCCAAAGAACCAAAAGGGAACTTAGATTTGTTTTTCAATGTTTCGGAGTCTCCCGGGCTATCTCCCCGAAATGGCGGGTCTCATTCGCATTACTCTCCCGAAGAAGACTTAGAATTTTTCGATTGGAAAGCTGTGGAAACCATTGGGCATTTGCTCCCGAAACGGCGGAGCCCTTCGCTCGAGCCTTCCGCAACCGCGGAAAGATTCCGGTTGTTCTCCCGAAACGACGGAAGTCTTTTACATAACTCTCCCGAGAGAAGACTTAGAACATTTTTGACCGTTCGCAGAGAGATTGGGGTTTTCTGCCCAACACGGCAGGAACAGTTTGTGAAACCCTTCCGAAACTCGGAAGAGAATTTAGAAGCTTTCATTAAAAAATTAGCAGAAATCTTCGAAAAAGTTTCCCGAAATCCCGCGGAGGAATTCACGATTTCCTTCCAAAACTGTCGAAAGACTTAGAGTTTTCTTTTCCGGAGGATTCCGACTTTCTCTCCCGAAACCACGGAAGCTTTTGGGATACCCTCCCGAAACGGCGGAAGCCAATCGCTTAAAACGATCGGATAAGGCCTTCGAAATGATCCTGGGAAAGTGTGCGGAAGAGTATAAGATTTGCTCCCGAAACGGCGGGAGCCATTCTTCTAAAACGCCCGAAGAGGACTTAGAAAAGTTTTTGATAAGTAATCGCGGAAGCCGCTGAGGAATTGCTTCCGAAGCGGCGAAACAATTCATCCTTTCCTCCCGAAATGGCGGAAAATTTCGCCGTGTCATCCCGCAGTGGCGGAAGCCGCTTGTTTAAAACTCGTGAAAAGAGCTCGGAAACTTTTCCAAAAGATCGCAGAGGAACTCGAAGAAGCCGTCCGAAACGTGCGGGAGCCATCCGTTCACCTTCCCCGGGGCCGCTAAGCATCTAAGTTCCAAAAATTCATGAAGCCCCGGACGTTTCGGAAGGCATTCACCAAAGCCTTCCGCAACCGCGAAAGCCTTGTGCGGAAACATTTCCCGAATCCTTCCGAAACGCCGGAACCTTTTCCTCTCCGCTACCGCGGGAGCCCGTTTTCAAGGTTTTGCGCATGACCATTTGGTGCGGAAGAGGCCCACCTTCTCCTCCCGTCACAGCGAAAGCTTCCGCTACATTCTCCCGCAATGGCGGGAAAGATTAGCCAGTTTGCCCCGCAAGAGGCGGTCGCACACGAACCGAGGCAACCCAATAACCGACGGCGTACGACGCATTTAAAACCGATTTAAAACCCCACCAACCGAATTAACACCCCACACGTGCCTGGCCCATTTAAATAATCGACTGGGTACGAGCCAACCCATTGTCATTTCGTTTTATAGACAAAGCCATTGGACGCCGCGCAACCGTTCCAGCTCGACTTGCGCAATCACGTTCGCGGCCACCTGAGTTAGCGTTTTCCGTCGGTGCCAGGTAGGATCTTAGCCTCACACGTCATAATGCTTTTTAGGTTGTCTTTTGTTTGAGAATGATGGGCATTGGTGGGATTTTTTTGACGGACAAAATGCCCGTCATGAGCAATTTTGTCCGTTGAATACATTTTGAATTGAATTCTTCTCATAGAGACAGGATAAAATGTTTTGTGGGTGGAGACAGCTAGTTTGGATGGTCAAGTTTTTTCCATTTTTCCCCTCGGGCCGCATGCCTTGTTATTTTTGGAAACCGTCGAAGCCCCGCGGACCTTTTATATCCCCGGCCGAAAACTTGAGACGCAAAACCCCGGGCCTGTTCATAAGGCTTAGTTCCGACACGCCCTCTACCTAAGTCAAAGCCTAGAAACCGGCGCCATTGCCCCGTTCAAACACCGTGAACATTCAAGTTGCGCGAGTCGAAACCCGAGACTATGGCCACCCGAGCCGTTTCATCAGTATGTCTCGGGCGGCATTGCCCTCGCTCGGGCTAATATTTCCCATGGAACACTTCGGCAAGTGCCGCAAACGACATTAGCTTTCGAGTGCCCTCGCCGAGTCGTAAATGCGAAAGGGGTTTCCCTTTCGTCATGAAGTCTGCTCACCCGAGCTTACCCGCCATTGGCCTTTCAAACCACAGTAGTGACGAAAGCTACCCTTTACCCAGAGCTAAACCGAAAGCACGTTGCTTCCGCAACATGCTTATCTCAACAAGAGCATCCCAAACCTGCCCCTTTAAATGAGGATGACTAAATTGATAATCATGTTCCTGCTAAACGAATCATCATTTCTCCTTGGGCCGGGCCGAGAGCAAACTGTCGCCGCGACACACCTATCCTCTCAGGAACACCCCAAAGCTTCCCCCTTTCCAAGATTCAAATGTTTAAATTTGTATTGCATAATTGAAATGATGAATTGTGCCTCCTAAATACACAACTTCACATTACTCTCTATCTCATTCATGTATCAAAACAATGATTCTCTCTGTTAAAATCTCACAGTATGTTGCTCAATATCGTGATGACTTGTGTATGTGTGCTATCAGGGGTAAGTCAAGATGCCAAAAACCGGTAAGAAGAAGGCTAAGATGACAGAAAAGAAGCCTGCGCCACTCAAGACTGAAACTTCACTCCAGGACACTAGGTGCACCACCGGTGTCCCTCCTGAAATCAGATGGGGTGACATCTACAGAATGTTCCGGGACCAAGAAATCCCAGATATGTTGTTAGAGGAAGCACCAATCTATCTCAATATCAGAGCCTCAGGCATAACCAGAGCCGCTACCTGCCCTGAGCTGTTCCCCTGTGCTGAAGTGATGGGATGGATACTCCAGCATGCCGATGCTGAAGGGAGAGTGATAAACGACAGCAGTAAAGTGGCCATTGCCTCATTTCAACCCGCGTATCTAGCGGCGGCCTACAAGTTTCCCCGGGTCCAACAAGCTCTGACTGATGAATGGCTGAGCCAAATGGACAACATCGAGATGGCCAAGAAGCTACTAATAGCAGGCAAACATTTAAGGAAGAAAGGGAGTGATGAGTATGACGTATAGAATCTAAGAGCTCAATTTAGATTGATTGCCCTGATGCTGTGCAGAATCTTCGGCATGCCCGATGGCACAGTATACAAGATTCAGTGGGTCCCTATCATCCACTATGTGGCATTTAAGGGAACTGTGTTTGACTGGGCCACTCTCCTGTCAGATAGCCTGGCCTCAATGATAGTAGCTGCAAGGGAAGGACTAGCCTTGAAGAAGGCTGAATTCTTCATGTCTTCATATCTGATAGATTGTATCTTGGCCAAGATAGACTTCCCCAAATTGGGCTGCACATGGGATAAGGCCACCATGCCAGTCTATATCGCTTACAAGATGTTGTGGGCTCAGAATTACAAGCCCAGCTACAAAATCATCTGCGAGGGGTTCATAATGCCCCTGTATGAGAATATATTCAAGGAGGAACCCAGCTGCTTATCAGAGAATGCTTTGGAAGTCCTTGAGAATTACGGGGATTTCTACTTTTCAGAACAGGGCACCTACCTGAGAATGTTTGGAGGGACTAAGCCCCCATACATCTTGCCGCAGTATGCCACAGACTATGTGGTTCTCAAAGAAGCAGTAAGACAGCTCTTCCTAGATGGGATTGGAGCAATGCTCCACAAACAGCATAAGGCTTCCTTTCCTCCTCTACCTTTCTGCATCGGTGCTTACAAGTTCTCGGGGGTTGCCTCAGCTGAGGAGTTTGTTCAAGAATTAAAGGCCTTCCACTTCGGTGGGGTTATCTTCCACAGGAACGACAGAAAGGGTAAAGTGGCCGAGCATTGCAAGGATATATATGCCCACTTCGAGTACTCCCACTATCCTGATGCCGAGGAAGAGGCATTCAGAGGCATCAGCAACATGACTATGCTACGGATCTGTCGCCAAGGTACTGGAGGAAGCTCTAGCTCAACCAAGGCCCAGAAGACCAGCCAGCAAAAGGAGAAAGAAGCTGAGGATGCACAAGCTCAGGAAGAGCTCAGGTTAAGAGAAGAAGCGAGGTTACAGCGGGAAGCTGAGGAAGCCAGAAAGCAGCAGGAAGCTGAAAATGAAAGACTGCGGAAAGAGGCTGAGGAAGCCCAAAAGCAGAAACAGGTTGAAGCTGAACAGGCTGAGGCAGAAAAAAGGGTGGAAGAAGAATTGAAGACAAGGGAAGATGCCGAGGCAGGTTGATCCGGTATACAGGACATGGCAATAGACCCCTCTCAAGCAGGTGGCTCTGGTGCCCTTAATAAAGGAGGAGACCCTGCTCAGGAAGTTCGGACCCCACCAGCAGAAGAAGACATAGACATCATAAACCGACCAATTGTCCCGTACACTCCATCGGGAAAGCGTACGGTGTCCAAGTGGAATGAGTTTGTCTATGACAAGAAAAGAAAAGCAATGGTCCTCAAATCAGAAGAGAGGATCAAAAGTCCCTTCCATGAAGACATCGTTACCCACCGAGAGGTCACCATAATGCAGAATACGGATCAAGATCCCTTTGCTATGGCGACCGCAGCTGTAGCAACGGCAAAAGCATCCTTGGCCAATGTAGGCGTGATGGTAAGAGACAATGAATTGACAAGTGTTAGAACATTTTTCCACCTATGTACATTAATCATTTATTAATGATGATTAATTAGCCCAAGTGATTAATGATTACATCCCTAAGTTGATTAGCTACTAAATGGTCAATTATCATGAACTAGATGGCAAATGTGAACAAGTGCTGAGTCAAACCAGCTAAGTGGAGCGCTCCCCAGGGCAATTAATGCACTCAGCATGCCTAGAGCGCCCTCCTCAGGTCATTTAATGCACTCAGCATGCTTCTCTTCTACCTAGGGCGCATTTGCTCTCTTTGTGGACAATCTTGCCTTGTTTTGTCACATTTTTGACCAATTTTAGACTCCAAACCTCTAACCAACCAGTTTCTTCACATGTGTGAGGTCACATGGGCCTGTCCAGTCATTCCCAGCATTCACACTGCAGATTCGAACCAGTTTGGGATGGTTTGGGATATTTTGGTCAACCTAGGGGGGTTTGAGCTTTTTCTAAGCTAGATCAGTGTGAACACTCCAGATGGATTCGAATTCTTCCAGATTTGTATATATGGGTGTTCTTAACCTTTGTTAAGGTTGGACAGTTAATAATATTGACATTATTCACCAATTCATGTGTATTGTTCTTCATTCATTTAAATTTTTTATGCTAATTCTTGCAAATGTTGTGCAATCTTTCACCAGTGAGGAATCCACAGTAGCTAGATTCAACTGTGCTTGAGATTTTACATGGTATCAGAGCTCTTGGAGCTAGAATTCGAACCAGCAGACTGTTGTAGTGGATTGCCAGAAACAGTGGAGAAACCACATAATTCCTGAGGCCATTGCCTTGAGCTTACTGGAGAAATCTAGTGGCTCCTCTCAGGTGTGATGCTCTCCCGAATGCACCCACTATCCATACAGGGTTCGAATCTGTGAGTGTAGATCCCTCCAGAGTGATTTGAGAGTTGTTTGCAGGTATTGGAGTTCAGCATTGTCAGCAAGTGCGAATTGCAGCAGAGGAGAATGGAGCCATCTCACCCAAACGTTCTCACACCCTTCAACTATTTCGATTGGAAGGCAGAAATGGTGATTTTGCTGAGATCCAAGGGTCTCTACAGAATCACGATGGGCACTGAGGTTGAGCCAAACTCAGCTGTGGAGAAATCCAATTTTTTTAACAGAATGGATGAGGCATTTGGCCTCCTTTGTCTCAGCATTTCGAGAGACCTCCTGTTTCATGTAGAAAGTCTAGCAACTCCAAATGAAGTGTGGCTCAAGCTTGAGACACTGTTTGGAAAGACTGATGAGATGAGAGGCCACCAGCTCGAAAATGAGCTTGTCTCACTGAGCCCAGGGAATTTCGATTCCATCCAGGACTTCTTCACCAAGTTCAAGAACTTGGTCTTGCAAATCAGACAATGTGGCATAGAGAAGAAAGAAGAACAGTTGGTGTTGTCCATTCTCTCCAAATTGGGTTCTGAATACTCAGTTTTTGTGTCTTCCTTCAACTCCACAAGGCTCACAGTCAGAGGTTGGAAGATGCCATCCTTGGCTGACTTCATGGAGATGCTAACTCAAGAGCAAGACAAGATGGTCTTGATGGGCTCCATCAAACAAAAAGATCAAGTTCTTGCAGCTGGAGATTCAAAATGTGGAAGAAGCAAGCAAAAACCCAGGGTTTCGAAACCTCAAGAGAAGAAGAGAAAGGATGAGAGGCCCAAATCCTCTGAGGGGGTTTCGAATCCTGTCAAGAACAAGGGAAAGAAGGATGAGAAGACAAAATGTAGCTACTGTCAAAGAGGTTTTCATCCAGAGAGCTCATGCATGAAGAAAACCATAGACACCATGACACATCTCCTACAGAAAAATAATATTCCTCTTCCTGAAAGTTCCAAGAAGAAGGAGTGCGTTTCTGAAGACAAGGAGAGCTGCCATGCTTTGGTGGCTAGCTCATCTCATTCACCTTTGTTTATCATTGATTCAGGTGCCTCAAGGCACATGGCTTCCTCAAGAGACTCGTTTTCTGAACTTGCTCCCTACAGTGGCCTCTCAATTCGAATGGGAGATGACTCAGAAATCCCTGCTCATGGCATTGGGAAAATCTCTATGGAGAATGGATTCTTCTCCAATGTGCTGTATGTACCAAATCTTGCATCAAACTTGCTCTCTGTGTATCAAATGACACATACTGGAGCAGCAAAGAAGGTGGTCTTCACTCAGGATGAAGTGGAGATATCAGAAGTTTCCACCGGGAAAATTGTTGCAAAGGGTGTTGCAGACCATGACATGAAGATGTACATGTTCTCCCACTTCCTCGAATTTTCTTCACCAAGTGTGCTGCTGTCACATGGGAATGAGACCAGCAAGCTATGGCATCAAAGGTATGGGCACCTAAACTACAGATATCTTCAAGTTTTAAGCAAAGAAAATATGGTAGAAGGGCTGCCCCAAATCAGATTTTCGAATGGAACATGCAAGGGTTGCATGATTGGGAAACATCCTGAAAGGAAGTATGACAAAGGGAAGGCTAGGAGGGCTGATCAACCTCTTGGGATAGTAAATTCTGATCTCATAGGGCCACTCCCCACACCCTCCTATGGCTGCAGCAAATATGTGCTCACCTTCATCGATGACTACTCAAGGTACTGCTGGTTATTTTTCCTTAAGCAAAAATCTGAAGTCTTTGATTGTTTCAATATTTTTAAGAGCATGGTTGAGAACTTCAGTGGGAAGGCCATGAAGATTTTGAGGACTGATAATGGTAGAGAGTATGTCAACAACAATTTGCAGCAGCTCTGTCAAGAGCATGGCATTCAGATGCAACACTCAGTGCCCTACACACCTCAGCAAAATGGTGTTGCAGAGCGCAAAAATAGAGCACTGAAAGAGATGGCAACTTGCATGTTGCAAGCAAGGGATTTGTCTCCTAAATTATGGGCTGAAGCTATGAATTGTGCAGCATATGTTCAGAACAGGGCACCACACAAAGCATTGCAAGGAATCACTCCATTTGAAGCTTGGATGGGCCACAAGCCAAATGTCTCACATTTCAGAATTTTTGGCTCAAGGGCTTGGGCCAGAATTCCACCGGAGAAGAGAAAGGCATTGCAGCCCCAAAGCAAGGAGTCAATCATGGTTGGGTATGCAGAGGATTCCAAGGGCTACAAGCTCTTTGATCCATCCACTCACAAAACTTTCATTGAAAGAAGTGTCAAATTCGAAGAGGAAGAATTCTTGCAAGCTAGTGAACAAGGTGATGGGGAATGCTCATTCCCTCGTCTTGATGATGAAGTAAGTAGTGATTCATTCTCTGATATTTCTGATTCTGATATTGCTGAAGATGATGTTGATATTGATTCTGAACATATCCCTCCCTCAAGGCCCAAGTGGGCAGAGAAAACAATTCAAAGTGCCGGAGAGCTAGTGGGAGATCCCCAAGATGCTAGGAAAACTAGATCTCAATTTCACAATTCCTTTGCATATAATAATTCTGATCTGAGTGAGGAATGTTATTTGATGGTTGGATCTGATCCAATGTCATATTCAGAAGCATGTACAGACCCAAGATGGCAATCATCCATGCAAGAGGAGATGAACTCACTCCATGAGAACAAAACTTGGGATTTGGTCCCTCTTCCTCCCAAGAGGAAACTAGTGCAATGCAAGTGGATTTATAGAACCAAAATTGGATCTGATTGCTCTGATCTGAAGTATAAGGCCAGGTTGGTGGCTAAGGGTTACTCTCAGGTCCAAGGAGTGGACTATACAGAAACATTTGCACCGGTGGCAAAGATGGACTCCATAAGACTAGTTTTGGCAATTGGGGCTTCCAAGCGATGGGAGATTCATCACATGGATGTAAAAAGTGCCTTTCTTCATGGGGATCTGAATGAGGAGATTTATATGCAGCAGCCTGAAGGTTTTATTTCTGATCATACACTTGTTTGCAGGTTGAACAAATCACTCTACGGGCTCAAGCAAGCTCCTAGAGCATGGTATGCAAAAATGGACAACTTTCTGCTATCTTTGGGGTTTGAGAGGTGTAAGTCTGATCCAAATGTGTATATGCAGCATGTTAGTGATCTGATATTGATTATTGTACTGTATGTTGATGATCTTTTGATCACTGGTAGCTGCACCAAAGAACTTGACTCAGTTAAGAGAGCATTGCACAGTGCATTCTCCATGACCGATCTAGGATTGCTAAAACAATTTCTGGGTTTGGAGATTGATCAATCTGTGAATGGAATTTCTGTATGTCAGTCAAGGTATGCTTCAGATTTGCTGCAGAAATTTAAGATGGCTGAATGTAAGTCTGCAAAATTTCCATTTCTTTCAGGAGTTAAGCTTACAGAATGGGGTTCTTCACCACTAGTTGACAGTTCGTTGTATAGACAACTAGTTGGGAGTTTGTTGTATCTTACACACTCTCGACCAGATTTGTCTTATGCTGTTGGGGATGTTGCAAGGCACATGCAAGAGCCTCATGAGATCCATTGGAAGGAAGCCAAGAGGATCCTTCATTATGTTCAGGTACTAAGTCCTTTGGTATCCATTATGCTGCTGGTTCATCCCTTGAACTAGTAGGATTTACAGATTCTGATTGGGCCGGTGATTGTATTGATCGGAAGTCAACTTCCGGTTATGTCTTTATGCTTGCACATGGACCTATATGCTGGTCAAGCAAGAAACAAAGCACTATTTCCTTATCTTCAGCTGAGGCCGAGTACAGGGGAGCAGTCAATGCAGCCACACAATGTGTTTGGTTGCAAGGTATTCTTGCAGAGTTCGGGATTGTCTTTGATTCACCCACTATTCTTTGGTGTGATAATCAAAGTACAATCAAGATTTCTACCGATCCAGTACAAAGGCAGAGGACCAAGCACATAGAGATACACATGCATTACATTCGGGGTTTGGTGCATGACCGGATCATAGCATTGCAGTATTGCCCATCCAGTGAGCAAACTGCTGATATCTTCACCAAGTGTTTTACCGAGAAGACCTTCACTCACCTTAGATCTTTGCTTGGGGTGAGTGATGCATGGTGATGATTGGTGTATTTTGATATATGCCACATGTCCAATTTAGAGGGGAGGTTTTATTTCCCATGTGGTTTTCCTCCTTACCTTGGTTACATGGACAAATAAATTTTATGATGTAAAAGGTGACTTGAGCCTAGTTGCCAAGGCCTTGATTTTTGATATTTCACTAAGTCTAGCTTAAGGGGGGGTGTTAGAACATTTTTCCACCTATGTACATTAATCATTTATTAATGATGATTAATTAGCCCAAGTGATTAATTATTACATCCCTAAGTTGATTAGCTACTAAATGGTCAATTATCATGAACTAGATGGCAAATGTGAACAAGTGCTGAGTCAAACCAGCTAAGTGGAGCGCTCCCCAGGGCAATTAATGCACTCAGCATGCCTAGAGCGCCCTCCTCAGGTCATTTAATGCACTCAGCATGCTTCTCTTCTACCTAGGGCGCATTTGCTCTCTTTGTGGACAATCTTGCCTTGTTTTGTCACATTTTTGACCAATTTTAGACTCCAAACCTCTAACCAACCAGTTTCTTCACATGTGTGAGGTCACATGGGCCTGTCCAGTCATTCCCAGCATTCACACTGCAGATTCGAACCAGTTTGGGATGGTTTGGGATATTTTGGTCAACCTAGGGGGGTTTGAGCTTTTTCTAAGCTAGATCAGTGTGAACACTCCAGATGGATTCGAATTCTTCCAGATTTGTATATATGGGTGTTCTTAACCTTTGTTAAGGTTGGACAGTTAATAATATTGACATTATTCACCAATTCATGTGTATTGTTCTTCATTCATTTAAATTTTTTATGCTAATTCTTGCAAATGTTGTGCAATCTTTCACCAGTGAGGAATCCACAGTAGCTAGATTCAACTGTGCTTGAGATTTTACAACAAGGAAGAAAGCTCGTACGCTACAACAAACTGTGGCTAATGAGCAAGCCCAAAGAGATCTGGCAGTGAACAAGTATAATTGCTTATACGCTGAACATAAGGAGCTGTCAAACAAGTACAGCCAGCTGGAGGAGGAAAAGGACCAGCTAACACTCCAAATAATGATTGTAGAAGCGGAGAAGAATGGAGCAGAGGAAAAGGCTTCTCAGCTAGAAGCAGACAAGCAGACATTAGCTGAGCGGTTAGAGCAGGCTGAGAGCAAAACAATGGACATGTCTCCCTTCCATGAGATGTCCTGCAGCATCCTGAAACAAATAAATGACACGCAGGAGCTAATCACTGACGAGGTTTGCAAGCTCAAGGCCATGATAATCAGATTAAAGGAAATTAATGCGGAGGCCCACAGGCTCAAAGCTAAGAATACCCGTGTCAAGGCAAACATCATAAGTCAGATGGCATGGAGAGAAGGGAAAGGGGGTTTCCCCCCGCATCTTCCATTTAAAGCTGTGGACTATTTTAATGAAGACATAGCCTTGCTGGGGTTTGGCAGGAACTGTGCCAATAAGCTGATAACCAGTGTGCAGAGAACAACAGATAGAATTAACAGTCTATACCAAAATCTCAAAGGAGTCCATGACAAATGCACATTGAGTTTCCCTCAGACCCTAGAAGACTTCCCGGAAAAGGAGCAGCGGTTGTCGCAGCTAAAGGAAGAGCTAGGCGTCCAAATGGAGTATGTGAAAAGGATTGATGTCCTGGCTATGGATGACCTCCAACATTATATTGGTTCATCATCACTTCACAACCATCTGCTGAAGGAAGTGCATCAAGCTGCAGTAGCAGAAGTTCAAAGCATTAAAGCAGAGCTCGGGAAGAATGTGACTTCTCAGAAAATCTTGTTTCCTGCTGCAGCGAACATAGTCATAAGGGACACAGGTGTGTGGTACAGCTACATAGCAGAGGACGACAGGAAAACTGCAGCAGCAGCAGGAGCATCAGTAGATCCAGGATCCTCTCTCCCAGCAGCCTCTTCCCCAGCAATGGCAGAAAGTCTGGCCAGTTCAATTCCCCCTTCCCAATTAGAAGCAGCATCAGCAGGAGATTCGAGGGCCTCTTCCCAAGTAGCATCAGTAACAATTAACTTGGGAAACCCTCTGCCAGCAGAAGCTCACGCACAGGAGTAAAAGAGGCTAAATTCAGTTGAGCAAATCTCTTAAGCCAAACACGTGCCCAACAGGGAAAGCTTTGATGTTAGCCAATTTTCTGCTATGTGTATTTTGAATATGTAAGTCGTAAGCCATGGGACAGCTATCCCTATTTCTGTCAGAACAATTTTGTAAAAGAAGTGATCATTTTTGGTAGTCGATTATAGAGGAAATTCCTGTAAATGACAGGTGGAAGATGTTAGGTGTCAGCCCAAAGGGCAGAGTTGTAGCTATAAATAGAAGCTAGGAAAGATTAGAAAGGAATTTTTGACAGGGAATGAAATTTTGAAACCCATACGAGCTATCTTGTATCGGGCCTGTAAAATCGAATTTTCTAATAGAAGCCACGGGAGATGGACGTTTTGCATGGGATGTTGGACTGCTGTATGTTGGACTATTCTAATGACTGCTGTTCTGTAATGTGAGATCATTCTTACCATCTGAATTATTTCTTTGTATTAATGATTTTTCTCCTCTCCGTGCATACGATTTTCTCTATTTTGGGAACAATGAATGCGTTTCACGATTAAATCAGGAGCTACCTGCTGATGTCTTTATCATTGCTGTAGATTTCTCTTCTAGATCGAATGGCTAACTGTTCTGTCTTCAGGATAAGTCATGTGGCTCATTGTTCATGCCTTTAAATTGCTCCGTGCAGGGGATCTTTAATCTTTAGGTTTAATTTCTGTTTGTTACATTTAGATCTGTTTCTTTATTCTTGCTACGTAGATTAAATAATTTTTTTTTTTTTTTTTGCTTTTTTCTGTTTTATGAGCAATAGATGCGTTTCAGGTTGAATTAGAAGATATCTTCTAAAGATATTTATCTTGCTGTAGCTTTAATTGTGAGAATTAACAGCTATCTGTTCTTTCATTACGTTAGTAGTTACAGCTTATTGCTCACCCCTTAAGCGTATTCCCTGCAGGGATAAGTAGGTTTAATCAGGTCCCTAGACTTAGATCTGTTTTAGTTGCATCTAGATCGTATAATTTAGGCACTTGCATCTCATATAAAAGACATAAAAACCCAAAAGAAAGGTGGATCGGGCCATAACTGGTAGAATCGGATTTAAACTCCAAACCCACGGCTGCCGGAACCGCTAACCGGACGGATTCCCTACACCAAACAGGAAATAGTCTAATTGGGACCATTTCTCGGGGAGAATCCCTTTCTGATTGATGCTATGATATCCGAGGCATCAACAGTTCCCCAGGGGCAAGTGAAGGTGGTCTTATCCTGGTCCTCAGGAGCGATCTGAATTTGGTTGTACTTGCTGAACCCATCTAAGAAGGAGAAGAACTTCTTCCTTGATATGGTATCGAGTACCTGGTCAATAAAGGGCAGAGGGAAATGATCCTTTTGCATAGCTTTGTTCAGCTCCCTATAATCAACACAGACTCTCCATTTACCATTTTTCTTGGGCACAATTACGAGTGGGGAAACCCACTCACTATCTGAAATAGGGTATATAAATCCAGCTTCCAAAAGTTTCTGGATTTCCTCCTTCACTATATCCCTCAGATTGGGGTTCATGCGTCGTTGAGGTTGACACATAGGCTGGGAGTCATTTTTAATGTAAATATGGTGGGTGCACAGATTAGAGGGGATACCCCTCATGTCTGTATACTCCTAGGCGAATGCCCCCTTATGTTCTTTCAAGAGACTGGTTAGGTGCTTATGTTCCTCTAAGGAGAGACCGGGGTTGATATTCAAAGTCTTTCCAGGTTCTACCTCAATAGGAATACTTTTTGAATTTTTCAAAACTGGGATTATGTTTGTGTCACCGACTAGTGCTTCTTCCGTAAGATTTTCTTGTTCTTCCTTACCAAGGGTAATGTTCAGGACTTGATAGACCTCTTTATCTACTGAATCAGGGTCGCTAATGAAATTACTGATAGCATCGTCTTCAGTTTCATTTTTAAAAGTTAAAGCCTTCCCTATTGTTAATAGTGGCTGAACATCCTCCTCCTCCTCCTGCTCTATCCAAAGGGAAGTTTCAGCCTCTAAACTTGGCCGAGCTGGAGGATACAGGGTGAGGTTTTTAATCTCTGTACCATCAGATATAGTCATGGACCCAGATCGACAGCTGATGCAAGCATCAGCTGTGGCCAACCAAGGTCTCCCCAGGATCAATGGGTGTCCACCCAGCTGTGATTTTGGTTGCAATATCAAAAAGTCAGCGAGGTATTCCCATGAATCTACTGAGATGACAAGGTCATCCAGAATCCCTTCGGGTCTAATGGTGGATCTGTCTGCCAATTCTAAAATGGTAGGGGTCGGCCTAAAATTAGTGAGTCCAAGCTTCCTTACAGTCTCAATTGTTATGACATTGATCGCTGCTCCTAAGTCGACTAGCATGTTGGGTATCTACGTTTGTCCTATATGTACAGTGACAGTAGGATTGCCTGGGTCGTCATACTTGGTCACAGGGGTTTTTCCTGTTATTAAAGCAGATAAATTCCCTATGACGTGAATAGTGGGAGGGTCTCTAGGTTTCCTCCTTGGTTTCTTAGTGCACAGGTCCCGAACGGTTTTAGCATAAATAGGCACGTCTTGAAGGGCTTGCAGAAGGGTATTTTAACGTAAAGATTCTTCAACTCTCCTAGGAGGTTGAACTGAGGTTGCCCCCCTATTTTTGGTAGCATTAGTCTCTCGGGGTATGGTGGTTGCCTTACCAGCTGGGTAGGATGCGTATTATCTGATTTCTCATTTAATGTTTCAACCGTCCCATCTAAGGGATGCTCAGCACCTTCAGTGATAGGAACCGGGTCGGATGGATGCTGTGAACTCTCTCCTTTTTCATGCACAGAAGGTGGAATATCTTATGTAATTACAGGTTCTATTATCTTCCCAGATCGTAGACGAATATCATTACAAGGTACAGGGGAGAGAGAGTAGGCCGGCATATTGACAGTTTCCAATTGATGGACTGTTTTATTATTTGGGTTAGGATTAGGTTGGGCAGGCAGCTGAGGCCGTATTGGTATATTAGGAACAGGATTATTCTGCAGTTGCAGCTGCGACTGCTGAGGTGGGTATTGAGGATATTGAGGAAATTGAGGGCATGGAGGAGAATATGGTGACTATTGAGGTGGGGGTGGTTGAGGGAACTGGTTCCCGAGAGGAAAGTTCCTCCATCCAGGAGACCACGACGTAGGTTGATGTGGTGGCTGTGTCCAAGGACCCCATGAATTAAAATTTTGCATTATAGGTTGGGGAGGATTCCACTGAGCATAATTTGAAGGGAATTGTGTATTCACATTTTGCATGTTATTATTCCAATTGCTCATATTATTAAAAAATGGAAACGAGTCCAGAGGCATACCTTGATTTTGAGGCTTCCAAGGTTTCTTCTGTGCAATGAAATAGGCTGATTCCACTTCTGGAGTTGATGCCTGCAGAACAGCCTTCACTTGGGGAAGTGTGGGACATTCCTTCATGTCATGGTTCAGCTCACACAACTGACATACTTGTATTTTGTCAAGAGGGCATTCTTTCAGCGGATGATTCTTTCTACATCGGTGACAAAACACACCTAGTGTGAGATCCTCCACTGCCTGTTTTTGTTTGGCCTTCAGGACATCAATCTCCGAAGAGATGGAGCTCATCATTTCTGTTTTAAAATTTTCAAGGAGATTTCCTATCTCTGCACGTGTAGCTCCTCCATTGGATGACTTCTGAGTTCTATCGAAGACATCACGTTCCAGCTTATCCCATTTATCCCGCTTATTAGTCCTGGAAGATCCCCTGGAGTATCTCTTACATAATTCCACAATCGTCTCAAAAGGTTCTTTGGAGATATCTCCCTTTCCTAACAGATTTAACATGTCTAAACAATCATCCCTGATCCCTCGAAGCAAGATTATCTTGAGCACGTCCAGCCCCATGTTCGTCTGCCCGGCTCTTTGCACATTGTACAACATCCTTTCTACAAAATCCTCCAGACTTTCATCCTCCTTCTGCACCATCTTGAATAATTCCTCTCTTTTGTCCCTGGTGTTGCAATATTCTTGATATTTCTCCAGGAATACTTGCTTCATCTTATTCCAATTAGCAACAGTTCCTCCCCCAAGGCTCATGAACCATCGTAATGCATTGTCCTTTAGGGTGGCGGGAAAAAGTTTCAGCTTTTGGGCATCTGTGACATAATCATAGCTGCGACAGAGGATATCAAATTCAAAAAGGAATTCGTCTGGATCTTCTGCCGCCCTGCCATGGAAGTGGGGCAACACCGATGGTGAGATGTTCTTCATAGGAGCTGTCCCTTCTGGCTGCTGAATTGGAAATTGTAATGTAGCCGTAGTTCCTTCTGGCAGGGAGTAATTTTCATGATGGTATTCTACCACTGCCTCTTCCTCTTCGGTCTCATGTATGTTACTCATCTTTTCTTCTGTATCCTCTTCTTCGTTCGTTCTTGCGTTCTTTTCCTTGTTTGTAACAGCTGCGCCTTCCTCAGTTGTAACAACTGCGTATTCTTCAGTTGTAACAACTGCGTACTCCTCAGTTGTAACAGTTGCGTATTCTTCAGTTGTAACAGCTGCGTACTCCTCAGTTGTAACATCTGCGTTAGCTGTATCTTCCTTAGCAAGGGTATATGAGGGAGTCACGACTGCTCCTGTATTCTCCACCGTGGATCCTGACACTGGTGCCCCAAGATTAGTAGGGCTTCTTCTGATAGGAGTTTCTTGTTGACGAGTCCTGGTAGATGAATCAGTTCTGTCAACAAGATCGTCGATGAATGTCCTTCTTCCCAACGGTGGTCCTCGACCACGACCCAAACCACCTGCGCTGTTAGTATTTTGTGGGGTTTTGGGAGTTGGGAGGTGATCGCGTTTTACCCTCCTCGTATTCATGCGAAGCAGATCATTTCAGCAAAGAAGAGACTGTCTAAAAACAATTATCAGATGCAACTAATGATTAGTGTTTAATTTTTATCCTTCCCCGGCAACGGTGCCAAAATGTCGAGCACCCTATATGCAGATAGTTTATTATCAACACACAGAGCATACGAGATTTATTGTCAACCCGAGAAAGTCTTTTATTTCAAAGGATAAATGCACAGTCTATGCTTAAACACCAAATCACTATAATTGAATACTGTTATACTCTAACAACTATGTTCATCCCAAGGAGCTGTGTAATCCCAGTTGCTGTCTAATTACTATTCTACCGTGCATCAACAAGAAATCAAATAAAATTCAAAGGCAATTGCAGATACAAAGAAATCCTATTCTCAGCCTAGAATAAGTAACTCACTTCTTCAATCTGATCACTCTTGAAAACCATAAGCATAAATTGAATATTAATCTAGAAATTCAATTGCAAGGGATTGAGTTCAGCTGTTCTAAGAAATTGAATTGCAGGAATGAAAATCAACAATCATACAGGAAAGATAATTTGTAAAAGGGCTCATGGGATCACAACTTAACTGTAAGATGAACAAGGCTGTGTACAACTACCAAATGGAACGCATAAAGAAATCCCTACTCAGTCGACTGTTACTCTGCACCATTTACCAATCTCAAAGAAATATAATCTTAACTACACTGAAAATCCATGTCACACTTACTACTGCTGCGTACAAGGAAAATATCATAAATAAAACATCACACAACAACAAATTCGAAATCCTATTTTAACTCAGCAATCTCTGTGGAAGACGGGCCCAGCCTTCACACAGAGACGCTGGATGAACAAAGCGAATTCCTTTAACTCAGAAGTAACCCCTTATATTAACAGAAGAATGATTACACAGTTTGCCTTGGCTGCTAATACAATGAATTAATTATCTGTTGTTCAACCCCCTGGGACGAGGCAGCTCCCCATATTTATACATACAAATCATAACATCTAATCCTATAATCGGGAAGCCATGAAGATCTATGATCTTTAGGCGACCTAAATAACTAGCTGTTACAATACGTGGCAGAGTAGAGACATAAAAATATGAGAAAGCTGTCGATTGGCCCAGGAGTGGCGATCCTTCCAGATCACAACTAGACTCGAGCAACAACATACTCAAGATAGCGCATTCTGTTATAGCTGCCCTGTCACAGCTCCACCTAGGATGTTGTATTGGAACCATGTGCCTTAATTGAAGATTCGAGCCCCAAGGATCCTTTCTAAGCAGCGAACACCTTTCAAGACTTGTTCAGCCCCACCTTCCTGCAGTCCACTTATCTCAACTACCTTCATAAATCAGAATATGTTAGCACAATTGAGAGATAAACAGCCTTAATTATCACAATCATAAGCATTAATAAGATAAAACAATAATCAGTCATACCTTGGCAACTTGGGGAAATAAAGTAAGGACAACAGGTCTGATTATCATGGTAAGTGGTGTAAGACAGGGGCAGGAAAGATGATTAAAGATGATTAAAAAGGGCCAATTCTGGGCTCAACAATCATGTCTATGGTTTTTTCATGCATGAAATATCAGGATGCAAACCCTTTTGACATTAGCTGCATTTTGTCTTCTCTTTCTTCTTTCCCTTTTCTTTGACAGGATTCGAACCCCCATTAGAAGATTTGGGATTCTCCTTGTCTTTTGTCTTCTCTTTTGGTTTCAAACCCTTAGGATTTTTCTTGCCTCTTCCTTGTTTCGAATCTCTAGCAACAAGAACTTGATCTTTTTGCTTAATGGAACCCATCAAGACCAACTTATCTTTCTCTTGAGTTAGCATCTCCATGAAATCAGCCAAAGATGGCACCTTCCAGTTTCTAACTGTGAGCTTTGTGGAGTGAAATGTAGAGACAAAAGATGAATACTCAGGACCCAACTGCAAAATGATGGACAATACCAACTGTTCTTCTTTCTTGTCAATGCCACACTATTTGATTTGCAAGAAAAATCTCTTGAACTTGGTGAAGAAGTCTTGGATGGAGTCGAAGTTGCTTAGGCTCAGTGAGATCAACTCATTATCAAGTTGGTGACCCCTCATCTCATCAGTCTTCCCAATCAAAGACTCAAGCTTGAGCCATACTTCATTTGGTGTAGCTAGAATTTCGACATGAAACAAGAGGTCTCTTGAAATACTTAGACAAAGGAGGCCGAATACTTCATTCATTATGTTGAATAACTTGGAATTCTCAACTGCACAGTTGGGCTCAACCTTAGTAACCATGGTGATTCTGAAGAGACCCTTGGATCTCAACTGGATAACCATTTCATCCTTCCACTCAAAATAGTTGAATGGAGTGAGCAAATGAGCTTGAGTTTGCTCCATCTTCTGCTGCTTGCGCACTTGGTGATACGGGTGGACTTGTGTACCTGCAATAAAACTCTCAACACTCAGGAGGGGATATATACTAATAGATTTGAACACTGCTTTATAGTGGGTGCATTTCGGAGAGCATCACACCCTGGATAGACTCCAATGGATTCAATGCAATGGTTCCAGGGACTTCTGTGGTTTCTCCACTACTTCTGGAACACCACTAAAACAGTCTTTGGTTCAAATAATAATTACAAGAGCTCTGATACCATGTAAAATATATATCACACTAGGATCTAGCTACTATGGATAACCTCACAGTTGAAATAAATAGATTGCTATGCAAGATTTTAGTGCAAAAAGAATTCTGGAATATAAATGATCAAAAACTAGTCACAAATGATAAAAAAACCAGAAACACAAATGATCAAATATCATAGTTTATTAACTGTCCAACCCAACAATGAGTTTGGATCATCCTTATATAACAATAGGAAGAAATCGAATGCCTTCGGAGGCTTGACAAGTGGCTAGCTTATATTAGACCCAAATCCCCCCTAGGTTGACCAAGAGGCTCCCAAATTATCCCAAACAATTACGAAATGGTCATGTGAACTTTGGGTGAGCATGGTAAGTTATAAATAAAGGTCACACATTTGGTGGATAAGGTTGGGTGGTGGTTAGGTATCCAAAGAGAGTCCAAAACAATCAAGTATGGGCCAAAAAGACTAGATTCATTGCATGGGTGTCCTTTGTCAAACTCAAATCCACAAAATAGGGAAACATGGCACCTTGGGCCAAATAGTGGTAATAAATGCCATAGGTGGTCATAATGAGGGCGCCTTACAGCTCAGATAACCAATTTTGGCCCATAGAATGGTGGATAATTCATCATTTGGCCTAACTAACTTCTAACAACCTTGGGATGCAATAATTAACATGTTTATGACCAATTAATCAATAATGTGACTAATGACTAAGGTCCTAAGGTGTAATAATGCTCTAACATCATTTTCTCCAAAAAAATAGAAGTTTGATTGAAATAATTAAATATTAATAAACATGGTTGCAAAGTCTCACTTGTCATGCTTCCATCTTAAATGCAACTATGACAACTATTTTCTAAAAATTTGTGCAAATGCTATCTGTCCATTTATTTATATTATCCTCTCATTCATAAGTTAAATAAGATATTTTCATATACTATATTATACTATGACATATTTTATATTATATTTATATAATTATATATGTCATTCAATAATCCAATCAAATTATATAAATCTAAAACATATTAAACAGGTCATCCGAACTCATACTTTCAACCACCAGTAATATTTTCAACAATTCATCAACCAAGTTAATGATAGCTAATATAACCACATTAATTTATTCATCGATTCACCAATCATAATAGCGGACTCACCAGTTGACGTATGCATGGACAATGCACACATCTTAAGCATGAGTACTAATAATAACTTTTAATGCTCCTAATATATCATTATTACATGCTTGTAAACAACATGTAGAAGAACACTTAAACAATGCATCATTCATCATTCATAATAATTCATACAAAAGCAATAAAATAGAATTAGGTAAAGATAATGATGAAATTGAGCATATAATAATGATGGTTAATAACAATCAAGAACACCATCCATTCCACCATTGATCCCATCCATCCCATCAGTACTCCAACCCCCTAATCACCACTACCTCCATATCCTGACCTCACCATCCCGTCCTTTGCTACAATATACTGTGGTGTCCACTACACGGCCTAACCACATATAGAACCCATAAGCGGAAGTGTTGATTGACTACATCGATGAAGCTTCCCCAACAGGAATCTGCTAGTCGCATCACACATTTAGGGGAGCGTGCACAACACAACCCTCCCACGACTCCGGGTTTCAGGGGATAAACTGTGGGAAATGCCTCCACCCCCCTGATAGTACTAGGTTCAACACCTTACATCAACCATATTGTGCCATCATTTTTCTAAGGGGTCCCGTCATTGTACAACCACTTTGGGACAGTCACAATTCCTGTCAAAACTCACACTCACCCACAAGTCATAAAATATTGGAATTCACAATTAAATAACATGAAAAAATTGATATAACATCATTATCCTCCTGATCTCGTGCCCCTTGGAACTATAGAAATCCACCTATCTCGTAGCCAATCAACATGTGGAATAGTTCATCATTAACATGAAACTCATGTATATGCATACCCAACTCTTTCAAGTGTTAATTCATATCAATAAAACGACATTTAAAAAGAATCACGTAAGTTCTTTCTAGAACCAAACTAAATTAGAATTCCACATATTGATATTCCATATTCAATTTTGCATGTTCAAATGAAATAACATATTCATTGTAATTAATAAATTAAAACAATAGATTCCATTTACCATCCACACCTAAGAGGAGTACATATGTCCACATAACAATAGTCTTAATCAATTTATCTTAGTCAAACATATAATAAGCAATTAATGATGCTAAGCTAATTCACATTAGAGTTTTTAATTAATGACTGTCAAAATATGGGGCGTTACAGCTTCCAGTGCCTCTACTAGGACTTGAGAGTTAGGGTATAGATATCAAACCTTGCGTGGTCCTTCTCATCCAGATCCCATTAGGATGATCGTCTCCTTCCTTTTTGTCTGTTATGAGCAAACTTGCAGTTTGATAACTATAAAACATCCAATCCAAATAGGAGTTGGGAAGGAAATCCATATAGGATAATTAAAGGATATTTTTGAATAATATAAGCGATGATTTAGAGACTAACCACTTGTGTTGGTATAAAGATCATTGACTTGTTACGAGGGTGAACACTTAAAATTGTGTTTATGTTATTAGTCTATAGCTATCTATATTCTTTGACACTCCTCTTTTAGGAACTCTTTGATTTTATTTGAGGGCTCAAGTCTATAGCTATCTCTATTCATTGACATCCCCCTTTTAGATACTCTTTGGATCCCACATGTCACTTGTAGCATCCAAACAAGACTTGAACTAGGTGATTAGAGAGGATTATATTTAGGCAAATTATACATCCATGTGACTTGAATCACTAATATCTTTTAGGGATATATGATATTTAAGCTAGCATTTCATTTATAGAAATCACGTGGTTGACAGATGGTGTTTATAGACATGGATATACAAGCATACATTGTATGCATGACCTCCTCATTGGGCAGTGAAGAGTGGGATTCGATTGGCATCATGTCAAGACAAATCACCACATCCCAAACCCCAATAGGACTTTCCCACTTGTGCTAGTTTCAATATATTGAGTCGTAGGAGAACCTCGACATATCCATATGTTCCATATATTATGAGATAAGAGGGAGATTCCAATGCCTCTACTATGACTTGAGAGTTAGGGTATAGATCTCAAACCTTATGTGGTCCTTCTCATCCAGATCCCATTAGGATGATCATCTCCTTCCTTTTTGTCTGTTATGAGCAAACTTGCAGTTTGATAACTATAAAACATCCAATCCAATTAGAAGTTGGGAAGGAAATCCATATGGGATAATTAAAGGATATTTGTGAATAATATAAGCGATGATTTAGAGGCTGACCACTTGTGATGGTATAAACATCATTGACTTGTTACTAGGGTGAACTCTTAAAATTGTGTTAATATTATGTTATTAGTCTATAGCTATCTCTATTCTTTGACACCCCCCTTTTAGGTACTCTTTGATTTTATTTGAGGGATCAAGTCTATATCTATCTCTATTCATTGATATCCCCCTTTTAGATACTCTTTGGATGCCACAAGTCACTTGTACCATCCAAACAAGACTTGAAATAGGTGATTAGAGAGGATTATATATAGGTAATACATCCATGTGACTTAAATCATTGATCTCTTTTAGGGATATATGATCTCTAAGCTAGCATTTCATTTCTAGCACTCACGTGGTTGGAAGATGGTGTTTATAGACATGAATATACAAGCATACATTGCATGCATGACCTCCTCATTGGGCAGTACAGAGTGGGATTCCATTGGCATCATGTCAAGACAAATCACCACATCCCAAACCCCAAGAGGAATTTCCCACTCATGCTAGTTGCAATATATTGAGTTAGAGGAGAACCTCGACATCTCCATATGTTCAATATATTATGAGATAATAGGGTGCTTCCATTGCCTCTACTGGGACTTGAGAGTTAGGTTATAGATATCAAACCTTGCGTGGTCCTTCTCAGCCAGATCCCAGAAGGATGAATGCCTCCTTCCTTTTTGTCTATTATGAGGAAACTTGTTTGATAACTATAAAACATCCAATCCAAATAGGAGTTGGGAAGGAAATCAATATAGGATAATTAAAGGATATTTTTGAATAATATAACCGATGATTTAGATGCTGACCACTTGTGCTGGTATAAATATCATTGACTTGTTACAAGGGTGAACACTTAAAATTTTGTTACTATTGTGTTTTTTTTTTCCTTGGAATTTGTTACTATTGTGTTATTATATATATTATGTAATTTATTAGTATTTAATGTATATTTATATATTATGTACATTACTTATCTCTCCCCTTAAGAATGCTTAGTCCTCGAAGCATAGTTAGTAGAGGGGTGCATCTAATCTCTACATTCTAGTTCTAGTAGTTCTTATAGTCATTCTAGTAGTAGTGATATTCTTGATAAATGATAGGAAACAAATTAGTCTATATCTATCTCTATTCTTTGAAACCCCCTTTTAGGTACTCTTTGCTTCTATTTCAGGGTTCGAGTCATATATTGGGGGTTATTTGAGATTGTGTCATGGGTTTTAATGCCAAAAAGCCCCATTTTAGTGGTTTGTATGTTTTTTGCCATTATATCAAGAAGGGTTAATGGAAGTTTCACACATTTGATGCCATAAATAGGAACCAAAATAGATTTGGGTTGTCGTGGACCTATACTGAAGCTGCATTGACCCAGGTAAATATGGACCCAATCAATGGTTTGCACCCCAAATTGAACCCATACATTTAGGAAATAGCGACATGAGTATCTCAAGGATCAAAGTGGACCAAATATATGACTAAGGGCCAAAGAACAATAGAGGATAGTCACAAAATGACCCTACCAAAGTACAAGACATCCCTAAGAGGTTATAGATGTAGGTTATCGATGATTACCATTTATACTTTTAAGGGGACTATTAGACTAAGAATCAATATTAAATAGATCCATTGTTTGCAATGGCTTCAAGATATTTGGAGCTACTCTCCTTCTTCAAGTTGCCTGGGCCATGATAAGAGATTAGGAGGATCATCTCCTTCCTCAGTGTTGTCTGTTATGAACAAACTTTCTTGATAACTATAAAACATAAAATTTAAATAGGAGATGGGAAGGAAACCAATATAGGATAGTTAAATGATATATTTGAATAATATCATGAGTGATGATTTCAAAGATAACTCGTGCTTATAATATGAGTAATATATTTTAGCTTGAACTAATATCTCCATTGAAGTTGAGTTTGTTGAGGAAACAAGAAGGTAATATCTATGGAGGCTTGAACAATATTACCTTTGGAGGTACTCATGCCAAGACTTCTCTCATACCTTCTACATTTTTTGTTGCATTTGAGCCAAGATGGATTTTTTGTTTTCAAATTCTAGAAGTTCCTATATTAGTCATTTGTGGAGAACCTGAAACAATTAATTGATGAAATACAAGATATATCAGATCACATAATATTTTTATTGATCGCGGCCCACTTCGAGGGGGCAACCTCCTTTGAGCAAGCTCAATACAAAATAACTTCATGGTTCCTTCATTGGCCTCAACATACACTTATATACTAAGTCTATTCCCAATACTATGGGTCAATACCATGGAACATATAATACTACGGGATGACTTACAAAGCATATGCGTCCAATACTATGGGTCAATACCATGGGATAATACAAATTATGAATAGACAAATACTACTGGATGACTTACAAAGCATATGCATCCAACAACAATATACCAACAAACTAAAGAGAAGGGTTTACACAAGTTCCTAACATCCCCTCTCCCTTAGAAAAAGCTTTGTCCTCAAAGCTTTAGATGTGGAAATTGATGCGGAATCTGAAAGAGTGGTTGTTAGGATATTCCTATACTCCATCATAGTCCCACCAATATTTTGATCATTTACATTTTCAGTCATGCATGCACTTTTAGGGTTTGCATGCATCATTTAGGTTTTGCATGCACCCTAGTCATCAGTCCCAGCACCTAGCCTTCAATTAGCTAGCCCCCGGAGCTTCTTTCCACTCATTTTCAGCCCTCCTAGCCTGTCATGCATCTAGTTCTCACCTTCCACTGAAGAAGGCTACCTTTCTCACCTACCAGTCCAGTTTACTTCAGTTAGCCACCAGTCTTTCCTTGATTTGAGGCCAGACTAACTCCTCACTTCTTTTATCACTCCGATTGACCTCCGATGAGACATGACTACCTGTTCTAACTCCAGTTAGCTCCTCATGTGCCCTCCACTGAGCCTCCTTCATTCAGTTAGTGTCTCCATGTTCTAGTTACATTCAGTTACACCTACCACACTCAGTTAGACTCAGTTTGACTGGCGGTTGACAGTTACTTTTGCATTGATGACTCCACCGATGATGAGATAGACTACTAGTTGTGCTCCGATGAAACTCCAGTGATCCTTTGATCACTCCATGAAGGCTAATTCGAATTGCCACCTTAGGAATTCGAATCCTCATGCATTGTACTATTTATTTGTCCATACTGTGATTAATTAATTAGTGTGTGTGAAGTATTTTTGCTTCTATCCTAGTTCTACTGTATTATTATTCTGTTGCTCATTATACTGCATCGACCACTCTTTTTCTATTTTCTTGCTTAATGAATTACTTTCTTGTGAGGTATACATCATCTCTTAGATCTGCTGTGAGGATTTTCACATGGTATCAGACCATGTGGAGAGTATTGTTTATCTCCATTCCTGAGAGTTTTTTGCAGGTTATTATCAAGATTTCGAGTGCAGCAGTTGCAACAGTTTTTGCATTTATGCAGTAGTAGCAGTTGCAGATATTCTCTATTGTTTTTGTAGGTCTTCTACAGCTTCAATGAATTCAGAAGAAATCCCTCTTCTTTCTCCATTCAACTATGATGAATGAAAACAAAAAATGATAGCATATTTGAAGAGCCATGATCTCTTTGATTGTTATTTTGAAAGAGAGTTAGAATCCTCTGAAGAGAAGATTGACTAGTTGAATAAAGGTGGCATGGCCTTTGGAAGAATGATGCTTGCTTTGCCTGAATACATGTTATACCAAATCATTGATGATGTTGAAACTCCAAAAGAGCTATGGGCCCATCTGGATGAAAGATTCGGAAAACAGAATGAAGGATTTGGTCCAAACCCCTTAAAGAACAAGAAAAGTGATGCATTCACCCTCCTTGATGATCTCATTGATCATGAACCAGTATCAAACGCATCTCATATTGAAGTTGTCCACAAAGAAGAAGAACTTGTAGATTCTACACTCATGCTCCAAATTTCTTCTCTTTCTTTGCCAGCTTACACTCTAGATATTGCAGAAGGTCCTAAATCCTCTCTTGCACCAGAGTCTGTTGGTCTGCATCATGATCTATTGAATGTTTCGGAGGTCAAATCAGTTGTTGGAGGTAATGCATTTGCTCTCCTCAAGCAATCACCTCTTATTTACTACTATATGATCATTATTCCATGCTTTCATAAGGTTATTGAAGAATATGGCCATTGCCATTCGCTTGGGATAATTTCGCATGCACATCATGGTTTTGATCTCACCCCTGCTGGTTCAAAGGAGATCTCAAGAAATCATGGCCATTTGCTTGGGATAATTTTTCATGCATTTACTGGTTTTGATCTCACCTCTTATGGTTCAAAGGAGATCTCAAGAAACCATGATTCAAGTCTTGGATCTAATTTGGATTCTAAGCAATCACTACTTGGGATAATTTCTCATGCATATGATAGTTTTGATCTCACCCCTATTGGTTCAAAGGAGATCTCAAGAAACTATTCTTCAAGTCTTAAATCTGATTTGGATTTCAAGCTATTATTAGATGGTTCCTTCTGGCATAATCTCACCCATGATGGTTCGAAGGAGAAGACAAAAGACTATCTGCACATTTATGTTTTTGATCCTACCTTAGCTGATTCGAATCACAGGTGTATTGGAGAAAACTCACTATGGCTTGGGAATACCACAACAGACAGATGACTACCAGAAATCTACTCAATTCTCAAAACAATGCTATTATAAATGACAATGTTAAAATAATGGAGAAATGTAACCAACCTCGATCCAATGTTTGATGTAGATCCCCGTTGGAGATTTCAATCCGCGCACATCCAAGCACTTGTAATCTGCAAATTAGTCTTGACAACCAATATCTAACAAGTACATGTGATATATAAATGACATTAACATTATCAATAACAATGGTCCATAATATCATAAGCAAATGTAACCTGATGTATAATAAATGACATTCACACCATGAATGGATGAGAATATGAGTATTTCTATTAATGAACAAGAAGAAGTACAAAGTGATACGACCTCTTGCCGGCAACCAATCTGAACCAAGATCTAGATCAATCCACTTGTGCCTCCACCACTTCAATCCTCCATGAAAGGCAAACTCAAACTAGCAAGGAGTTTGGAAGGTGAACATAAATGGTTCACAAATACAAGGATCAATGAGTGCAGACTCAAGATAGGGCAAAAATCCACTAGAGTGCCTTTACTATTCTCTTCTTCCTCCCATCCATAAGCCATATGTGCTCAATATATAGTCCTGTCAAAGGTAGGTGAAAGGACTCATCGAGACATTACTTGGGCAGATGGAGAGCCAAAGGTCACCCAATGACCGCTTTTTGGGAGTAAAAGTAATAAAATAGTGGTTTTTACCATTTTACTTGATACCCGCGGGCTATAGGGATGCAACTCGCGGGTACGCATGCTATAGTGATGCAACATGCGGGTAGGAACAAAAATAGGGTAGACTGGTATCACTGAAGGATAAAAATGGATCTTAGTCACTGAAATAGATCCTACAGGACAAAGAATGCTGATGCTCACAGGGTGGAAGATTTATGTGTAACAGATGCCCCCTAATGTGTGAGGTCAGAGACTGAAATGTGCTACGATGGCTGAAATACATTATAAAACTCAGAAGTGGAGTGATGGAGACACAAGTGGAAAGAACGGTTCACTCGTCATAATACAATAATATCTCTGAATACATGTCGATATAGTACAACAATCTGATACAATGGCCATGAATAGGCAGTACATAAGTAGATACATGTCATAAGTGATCATAGCCATGATCCCTCTACAGTAAGATATGGTCTTCTGCTGAAAAGAAGACAACTGGTGCAAAATTGGATGTACAAACTGCAGAAATTTGAGAGGTGATATCTCAGATGTAAATTCAAAGTCATATGTAGCATACTGAATGCCACAATCGCCTGGGGTCTTCTACACAAGTCTTCAACGGTGCAAGTCCCATCAAGTGAATAAAGGAGTTGGGGTCGAACCTGATGAGACATCGTCTGATTACCGGTCATTAATGTATACCGTTAACAGACGCAAGATGACCCACCAATAATGAAAATGGGAATCAAGGCACAGAGCACAATCATCAGAGTGTGAATAAATGGGTTGAAGTCGAACACTAGGATGAATCCATCAATCAGGGGACATTGATGTATTCCCAAAACTGTCGATGGTGAGAGAACCTGCCACTAATGACTGCAAGCCTCAAGGTACTCAACCGAACTTTAAGCCTCAAGTCCCAGAATAAATGAGTTGAAGTCGACGGAATGAGACTCGCTGGAAGGAGGGCATTAAGGCATCCCCCATCAACCAGCATGAGGTACCAGCAATGCTGAAAGATTTGGAAGATCTCAGGTGAAACGGACCGACTCAATAAGGATGGCCGACATGCAATAGTCAAGATATCTGAGGAGTGGCCGACACTGGTTTCAGGAATTCCTTTGAACAAGAGCATGAGCAGATGGATAGACTCAGGCAACATAGATTTGACATAAATTGTGCAATGCAGGAGGCATTACAAAGGGATCCATAATGACTGGAAGCTTAACCAATCGGTGGAGAAAACTGAGAAATAAGTACAGCTCCTAAGGCCCAACTATAGTCCCGACTCATAATGTACGGAGTGGAATGAATGCTCTGTTCAAAGGCGACACAATTGCTGCCAACAAGAAATAGTGACCATAATCCCGTCCGGATTTTTGGAATATTTGATTTTTTTGTCTTTTTCATATTTGGGAAAATCTTGAAAAAGAATAAAATTGCTTATAGTACAACAAGTGAGGGAATGAGTGTCAAATAGCTAGCAAACTAGTCCCAAGCAGTGGGACATACCTATGCTCAATGCAAGGAAGTGCGTGCAGGATGTGGACACTCGAGGGTGTGTTCCCTCAGAGTCAAAGGGTCATCAAATTGTGAAGGGAAAATATATAAGCTCCGAAGGGCTTGACAGGGAAAGTGATCAGGCACCAAGCTAACAATTGAGTAAGTGGGAGCTGACACAAGGCTCAAGCGGCAAGAAGGATGATGCAATGCAATCACAACATGATATAACTGAGGGGAGTCCTTAAGGGAGATGGCCAACATAAGACAAAGTAGAGTATGAGTCTTTATCGCAACGTCATGGTGTGACTACAAAGGACTCCCAATCCTGAGGACAAACAACGGCATGGGCACCAAAATGCATAATAGGGTTCTAACTAGGGTACCCATGTTCGGGAAATCCCTACCGCCACATGACGACATTTCTATAACAGTGTGAAGGTTCCATGTCAGTCACGAAGCGGGGTCGCACCTAGGGTTTATGAAAAGTGGTCAAAGTT
This sequence comes from Larix kaempferi, assembly GCA_027924585.1. Lineage (NCBI taxonomy): Eukaryota > Viridiplantae > Streptophyta > Pinopsida > Pinales > Pinaceae > Larix > Larix kaempferi. The sequence goes on along the minus strand of BSBM01000196.1, from coordinate 1,920,305 downwards.
CAAATGCATAATGCATGTGAAAATTGCATCTAACCTATATTCCAGGTGTGAAATGTACCTGCCGTAGGTGTGAAATGGTTTAGAACAACTCTCGCCGAGGAAATCTGTTGAAAAAACACTACTCCATGACACGATATTAGTTCATAACGGCCCCAAAATGGAAAAAATATAGAAAAGTGGGTCCAGAAAATTATAAATAGTAATAAAATTTAATAATTTTCAATTCATTTGCACTATTCACCATTTTGGAGTTAAGTGGTAAGTTTGCACCTGAAACTTCAAGCGCCGATCATGGGAGCTACGAGCAACCATTCAGCGAACCGTCCAGAGTAGGTTAGTGGTCACTATGTTGGCTTAAACTGACCCAGAGGTTTTCAATTAGACCCAGGTTCTTTGTGGTTCTCCCTTTGACCAAAAAAACCCCTTCGGACTGGCCCTTTCGGCAACAACCTGCGAGTAGGTTGAGGTCTCACTCGAGGTGTATCTTTATGGGGTACTGCAGAATCAAGTTTCCACAGTAAATGATGAGTTGTTTATAAGAACAAGCTGCGCAGCGCAGGACAGAAGGATGGCGTTGCGGGGAGAGTGATGCGGTACGCAGCAGGATCTATGCTGCGAGCAATACCGCGTGGTGCAGGAAACACTGCGGGCCACAACAAGGGTTTCTTACTGTTGCGAATCTTCTACTGGAACTGCGAATCACCCACGATTATCCTCTTCTTGGAAAATATCGGAAACGTTAAGGCACTGAGATGAATATCACTCATCCATTCATTCAGGCACTTATTGGTTATCTTTCTGGCATTCATTCTAGAACTTGGGTTATTACAATGTGAACCGAAATGATAACATGATTAACTGTGTTGCGTTCCTTCACTGTGCTTAAGAAAGTATTTAAACTTAAATGACTGATTCACGACCTTAACATAGAATTGAAATGTTTGCCATTCATCTGCTTCCGTGGAACCTAGCATATCATTCCCAAAATTCTCCTATTGGTAAATGCATATCAAAGTTCTCATATTACAGCATGCAAGGAAACATTCAAGCATTCATTCTACAGAAAATACATAAAGTCATTCATTCATAAACATCATCACATAACACAGGATTTAATGTGGTTCACTTCCTCGGATGGAAAGCTATGTCTACAAGAATGGTTGGTAATATATTTCTTTCAAAAGGGATGGGGCAACTGTTCTTAGTTTGCACACTCAACTGCAGACTCTTCTTTCTCTCGGCTAGGTCTCTGCGCACACAGCTACAGATCCTTTACAATATTCTTAGCTCAGAGATATTTTACAATACAAACGGGTTATCTCCTTAAATTCTCAGCAACTACAAAAGAATAACAATCCAAAAGAGAACAACACCGAGAACCCCCATCCCATACAAAATGTCTTCTTTAATAGATCATGCCCGAAGGTCATGTCTGTACAATGCCGAAGACCTAAAACCCAAAACCCTAAGGGTTTCCAAAACTGCGCCGGTTTTCCAAACCGGCTTGCTGCTCCTGGTAGTGTCTGCTTGATCATGGAAGATCTCCACATCCTTATTCTATCGCTATCGGCCTTTCTGTCACACGCGTGCCTATAGGCTTCTTCTGCTGAACCGTTTCTCTCTAACGATTTTACCTTCTAAGCGTGCCAAACGTCGCTTTCCTTAAAAACCCACGCGTGGCCGCCTTCTTGTTTTGCCTACGTCCGCCGCTTGACAATCCTAAAATATATTTCCAAAAATGTCTGCTACCGGTCGAGCCGGTAGCTACACTTGACACTTGTCCAGCACACCGCTTTGCTGGCTCCACGTGGCCTCCTAACTCCGTAGCACTGCTTCTGCGTAGTATTGGTCTTCGCATCACGGCCAAAACTTCGATGCTGCGCGCAAATCCACAGTCTCGTCAAAAGTTGGATGCTGCGTGCAACTTCGCAACAGCCTCAATACTTAGCCAAAATTGTGTGTCTGAGCTGTGCTCAACTCAGCTTTCTCTACTTTCCTCAAAAAGGTGCTTCCAAAACTTTAACTCAACCTGGGCCCAACATGCCCCTAATACTTACATGTGGCTCGTCCTCGAGCCACTGATTGTTTCAGCTGTCTCACTCTGCGCCGCGACTGGTGGGATGAACTTGCCGCGAACTCATCATATGCACCGCACAACTGCACCACTGCTTCTCTTGTATCCTCCTCAACCTGTTTAATTGTCTCAAGTAGTGTTGGAGTTATTTCTTGTCCAATTTGATCCTGTACCTACTCCTGGTTATCGCGCAGTTCTACTAACTTATCTTCAATCTGCTGCAATACCGCCATGGCATTCTCCAGGAGCTGTTGCGACTGATTATCCATCTCAGGCTCTTTTTGTCATAGTTCATGTACTTCTTTCTTTAATATGGATATCTCCTTGTATCTCGGCAGCCTTTCTCTAGGTGGCAAAACTTTCACCTCTGCGTTCAACTTGTCGCGCGCGGTCTGTTTTTCTTGTACCGTGGTCTTGACCTACAACAACCCTTGATCCTCTTCAAGGGTCGCGATTGCCTGCGAAACCTTATCCAGGAGAGATTGGCACTTAGACATCTCACTTGTGATGCTTTTCGAGGCGGCGCTCACTGCTTTCTCTCCGACTTGCTGTTCAGTTAATGGCGCCTGCTTATTCAGCTTATCCTTCAATGTAGCAATATCGGCCTCATAATAAATCTCTTTGTCCTGCATCTCTGTCTGCAAGGATCTCACCTTATCTCCGATCCTCAGAACTGTGTCCGTAGGATCATCCTGGATTTCTATGCCTTTGATATCCTTCACCACATTGGATATGGTGGTCTCCAAATTTTGTCGACGGTCCTGTTCGTTGCGTAGCTATACTTCTGCCTTCTGCTGAATTTGTCTGTTTGCTGCGGTGAGTTCTGCCTGTAACTTCATTGATTCAACCGTTTGTTCGTGCATTTCCTCCATGATCTGCGTGTGGATGAAGTGCAATCCTGGTAACGGGATTTTGGCTAAGTCGAGCTTTACCCTCTCGACTCCCTTTGTGTCCAAGGCCACTTGCTCTGCTATTGGAAACACAACAGCCAATGGGTCCACATGGACAATCCTAGTCTTCGACGACAACGTTATTGCTAGCTGTCGGCTCCCTTGGTGTGAGGTTCCTATCGACCTCCTTTCCGCCCCTGCTTCCTTTGGCACAATAAGGATTTTCTGGACATCATCCATTTTCTTCATTAGGCCTTGCATTGCGAGCCTCGTTTGGTGCAGGTCATCATGGATGACCTTGTCCTTCTTTTCTTTAGCTTCCATAAGCTCCTTCATCTACTCTGAGACTGTTTCGGCTATCATCTCGTAGTCATCATCATTGAGGACTGCCTCCGATTGAATCTTTGTAGCCTTCACCTTTTTCCTCGACTTTGGCTTCTCCGAAGTCTCAGCTTCCTTTCTCTTTCCTGTTTCTTCAATGATTGGGCATGAGAGCGGGATCGGCTCATCTTCTGCTAAATCTGTCTCCACGTCCATGACCTCTACGTGGAATTCTGCTGGCCAATATTTCATGAGGTCCTCAATATCCTACTCATACATGATGTACTTTCCTGGGAACCACTCCGGTTTCCTCGTTTGTGCTTTCGGCGATATGAATATACATTTCATATCCACCTCAAAGTCGATGGTGTGGATATACTTCGCTGTGACCTGCTTTGTAATGCGGGGTGTCTTCGTGATTGCGTCGCGCAGCTGAATATAGTACTGGTAAAAGGCTTCTGTTGTTGCATGCTGGCACTTTGCATTTGTGTTTTCCCAGAGGTTGACGAACTTAAACCCTCTAGGATCCTTGGTATCCATAACGATGCCTGCATAATCTCACGGCTCTTTCCATCCACACAAAGCAATGAGGACGATGAGCCAGGTGAAATGGAACTGGCCGCCATTCACCTGGGTGTCGTTGAGTTCTTCAAGGAACTCATTCAACAGAAACTGACACCAATTGAAGCTGTGGCCTTCGGTCGCTACGGCACCAAAGAGTATTGCGCTCGCAGGCACCTCCGAAGGCCTAGCTGTTTTGAGCATCTTGCCTGCGAGCAATTGAGTTACGAATCTTGTTGCTCGGTCGTCTATGTCTTCTGTCGGGAATCGTCTTTTGGCCTTCACCACTGAGTGGGTCTTCTTCATCTTCTCAATAGCCTCTTTTTCTTTGCTCTTCCCCTGGAAGAATTGCTTTGGATCCTTACGACACTTGCTTAGCCCAGTGATGCGGTGGATCAAATCAATATTAATATAAATTTTCTTGTCCAACCACAGATAACCTTGGTGGATTCATGCCATGAGTGTGTGAACCACGATATTTAGTTCTAGAGAATAGTCAAAATGTGGCAATCTCAGCAGGTTCAGTAGCCCCGACTGAACGACAGGTGCTAACCAACTGTCACCTACCAAGTTTAGAGTTCCCTTGGTGTCCTTTTTCCAGCACATATATTGGGCTGATTGAAAATCCAGGTATTTGGGAACATCTGGGTCATCTTTCTTCATTCCCAAGAGGTCATAATCCTCCCATTTACAATCTACTATCTTTCCCAGCAGATTCTTAGCAACGTTTACATGCTTTGACATAGGCGACAGCAGGATGTCGTATCTTACATTCTTGGACAATTTAAACACAGGGGCATTCAGTGCCCGCGGGGAGATATATTCAGATGTCATCTTCAATGGTTCTATCTAGAATATTGGTGCTTTTTGTGCCGAGGATCCCAACTTTATGATGTTGGAACGAGGTGCAGTTACAACTTTTCCCTTATCTTTTGGTTTTTCCTGCATCATGGGATTAATTCTTGGTGATTTGTGGGATCCTTCACCTTGTTCTACAGCGACCTTCTTAACTGGAGTTTTCATTAATTGCTGAATCCCTCCTTGCTGAAAGATCCTCAGTGCTTCTTCAAGGGTCAGTTCTTCTTCTCTAAAGGAAGGTTCGGACATTCAAAAATGAGGTAGCGGCTAGGGTAGACAGAATACAGATGGCTACTAGCTCAGAGAGGTTAATCGCAAGAAAATTCTAAGTGCTTGGTAACACCCGCAAGTCTGTTGGCGGATATTTCTACCCTATAGTCAGGAAACTAAACTATCAACTTGGTTGGGGTGACAGGTAAGTGCATTTATGTCATTACAGAGGTGTTTACAAAAGAAATAGATTACAGATTTAGAGAACATACCTTTTACTGGAGTCTGATCCTAGCCTTGACCCAGTCTTGTGTCCAGCTCTCAAAGCTACTTTCTTTCAGCAAACCTGAAACAACAATACCTTCCTCAAACACTTTGGGCAAAATATAAATCATAAAATAAACAAAGATTATGTTTAATATCCAGTATTGACCAAAGTAAATCCAATTCAAAATGCCATTTTATAACACCTTCAGATTGGAACAAGGAAACACTTCAACCTTTATTTGTCAAAATAGTATGCAGTACAAATATACCTGATAATGAAGCAGGCTCCTGCAACTAGATCCTGGGCTCTGGCTCTGCTCTGGTCTGAATGTCTTCTGCAATGTCTTGAAGTTTCTCCATTAACTCATCCTCTCATTCTTTAGCAATCATTTGCATTCATCATTTCTTCTAACCTTGCTCTCTTAGCTTTCTAGGAATTTATAGGTTTAAGGAAGCAGTTCAAGTCGATGAGGAGGTTGGGGAAGTTAAGAAACTGCCTTCAACTAATCCTCTTCGATGGATTAATATATATTTTTAATCATTTTTAAGATACACGCGACTATTACACAGTGGAGTAGCGTATAGGGCGCTACTCTATTGTTTGAGAAATAGTGCTCATTTAATTTTAAATTCCGAGCGCTACTTTGATAATAAGGAGTAGCATATATACTGATATGGGCGCTACTATTATGCACTGGAGTCGCGTATGGGCGCTAGTCTCTTTAAGTAGAGTAGCGCTCATACCTCAAAATGATATTTTTGTATGTTTTTCAGTATTCTCAGGAAATGGGATGAGTTGTCATAACATCTAAGGTCAACATGCTCCTCCATCCAAGTTGTCCTTTTGTGTGATCAGCAGCTCAGGGTGATCACGGACGGAGAGGTGCAAGTTTGACCTATAACAGATGCCCCCTAATGTATGAGGTCAGAGGGAAGCGATGGCCGAAATACATTATAATCCAAAACCAGAGAGAGAGCACAGAACCGCAGAACAAAGTCGCAAGAAACCTGCAACAAAAATCAAGGTCAGCGAGCAATTACATTGTTGACATCGTATAGATGTGTAGGGTGATACAACATGATCTCCGATACATAACAAGGAGATGTATATAAAAGCATGGCCACTTGAAATACAAGCGTGGATCCATGTCAAACTAAGAGATCATAGCCATAACAACACACTGGATCTATGTCTCATGGAGAGCCGTATAGAAGTGAGGCTCAGTCTTGCGCAACTTGGGTGATAACAAAATGGGGTTATGTCATCCAAGTCCCAAGGTCTTCATCCCATAACAACCCTAGGTACAAACCCGAGCCATGTGAATAGATGAGCTGATAGTCGAACATGGAGGGCATCGTCTGATTACCGGTCATTGATGTATACCGTTAACAAACGCGAGGACTTCCATCGATAATGATAATGGAGTCCAAGGTACCAAACCGGGGGAGTAAATAACTCGGAGGAAAGGTTCACCCTAAGGCCAAAAACTAAACCCAACCGACAAGATAGACTCAAGTAGGTGCTGTGTTCAAGGATAGGACTTGACTGATACTGCCTTTAACAATGAAGATATGATGTGTTTTCCCGTTCCTTATTCTTTTTAGATAAAAGAATACCCTTCTTGTGGATTTAATGAGTCCAAGAAAGAATGAAAACTCAATAGGTCCAACCATGTAAATAATTTAATGAGCCCATGGGAGGAAGACTCAGTACCTTCTTCATAATTTAAAGAGTTCGAAGAAGAGATAGAAGATTACTCTATATGTACTGATCTCTGGATTTTAGTATCGAGCCGAGATCTGTTCTTGCTCGCCGGTGTTTTCAATTTTAAGGAGTCTGAAAAAACTTAAACAATAACTCCATATATCTGCTCGCGGATTTTAGTATCGAGCCCAAGCAGATTAATGCTCGCCGGTGTTTTCCTGTTTATAGAGTCTGAAAAACTTAAACAATCCTCTTTTCACCTATCCGTGGATTTTATATCGAGCCCGGATTGGTCTGTGCTCGGCGGTGTTTTCTTGTTTATAGAGTTGAAAAACTTAAACAGTCCTCTACTTACCCTCTCGTGGATTTCACATCGAGCCCGAGTAGGTGAATGCTCGCTTGGTATTTTCATATTTAGAGAGTCTGAAAACCCTAAAGAGAGACTCTAGAAGGTCCTTTTTCGTATAGTTAGTCTCCTCCCCCGAAAAAGTATAAAACAATGAAAGGAGAACTCTTCTAGCGCATACTGACGTATACCTAGAGTATACCTTTTCCGTAGTTAATCCACTGAGGCCCGGAAAAGGGGTAATTCTATACCTGAGTGGATGAGCCTTCGGATACTTTAATGAGCTCGAAGAGGACAAGTCTGCTCGGCAATCTTGTTTAGGTTTAGATAGTCCAAACAAGGGCTTAAAATGACTTAAAGGTCAGCTTCTGGGATCGTAACTTCATGTCCTGCCAAAAACTAGGTTTTCAACAAAATATTAGTCGATGACGCAAAAATCTTAAAGAATATATGGATTTGAAATGTTTAGCTAATTGACAAGATTTATCGTTAAGAAATTTGAGGTCAGGAGACGAATTCAACAACATTTGAGTGAAAAATGAACTTGGATCAATTTTATACCTTATTTTGTGTTTCAATTGATTAATTAGGGTTTTTGAAAATGTTTGAAACTATAGAAAATTAAAAAATATGGGTAAAAATTAAAATCCAATTATATATATAATTTCAATATTAACAAATCAATTTGCATTTTGTGTTGTAGGGCAAACATTGGGCACATTTTCACGAATTTCAAATCTCCTTTGTGATCGAACGGAGCATCCAATCGCCAAACTGCTTCCACCAAGTAAGTAGAAATCAACCCAACTTGCATTTCAATGGTTTGTTTTTAAAATTTTGAGGAAAAATGGCCCGAAACGCAATGCTCATAAAGTTTTATGCGCGGGCGCTACTGTATATACATAACAGTAGCGCACGAAGGCAATGGGCGCTACTTTGCTCAAACAGAGTAGCACCTATACGCTACTGTGTAATATACACAGTAGCGTACATATTTGCAAAGCCAAATTAAAGCGCCGAGACTCAAAATTTTTGGGGTTTTTGTGCAGGATGGTCTTACAATGGAGGGAAAGGGAGCATGAAGACATGGATAGACTAGCTATGCAAGACCCTGCTACCCTTCATGCACTCCGTAGATGCGGTTTGTTGAAATTTTATCGAACCGTAAACATGCGGGCACTAAACAAGTTGTTTCGGAGATTGATTCAGTATTGGGATGTCGATACAAATACCTTCATCATCCGAGGGCAAACTCTTGAGCTTACCATTGAGGATATATATTTTATAACCGGTCTCTCAAGGAGAGGAGACGTAATCAATCTAAAAAGTACATCTCGCTTGGGTGCACGATCAGTGCAAGAATATGTGAACACCTACTGTGTTGCTGGAGCAGAAAAATCGGGAAGCCAAATCCTGATTTCAACTATTGATGGTCTCCCGCTGAAAGTGATAGTGAGCATGATCAACCGGGTATCCGGTAGTGCATCACAACACTTAGCTTCTAGGAACTCGATGCATGTCGGTGTACAGTGCTTGCATGGGCATGTTTATGATTGGAGTACTAGCTTGTTGGCAAACATGAAGTATCAATTGACAAGTTGCAAATCTGGTACAATGAAGAATTTCGGGTACGGGAGTATCTTGTGTACTTTCTTCTTCGAGAGAATGCCTGCTATTAGTTTGGGAATGCCATTACCACAGGTTAACCCCCGTGATCCCAGACTAGGCCGTTGGGGTGACATTTTTCTCCGCCAGGGTGGTGGGGAGAGTCACTACTGTTACCATACAGATGACTTCTGGGGGTGGTGGGAGAGGCAAGTTGCCGCTTTTGAGCAGTTTCCCTATGCTGGACTAGATTTTCGATACGACCCAGAGCTGGTGCTTCCGCCAGGTGGAGCCTGGGGAGATATTGGTATGTTTACTTTTTGAGAATTTATTTAATTTTTTCAAACTTTTCAAATATTTGATTTTTATGAAATGAGTTTTGGAGTTCTAATCAAGTGTTCAATGCAGATGTTGGGCCTCTTAGTCCCGAGGGCCATCCTACTATCTATGTGAGGCCAGCTGATATCACCGCAGCAGAAGCTATGCTGGGAACCCTGGAGAGGAAAATGAGTCGACTGACTCATGAGATTCCTACCAGCCGCATGGACCAGATACCTGTTGACATGCAGGAAGATGTTGTTGGGGTGCCCCTAGCATGGCTTAGATTACTGCGTAGGGTTGCTAGACTAGTGATATGCTACCGTAATGGGGTAGATGATGAGGAGGTTCCTCCTTCTCCATAGGAGAAGAAAAACATTATATGTATATATTTTTGAGGCTTCCATGCCCAACTTTTGTACTTTTATGACTTGACTTATGAGACTCATGACTCGGAACTCATATTTTTTGATACGGTATCGGTTATATATACAGTATCGATTATTTACATGTGAATGTGTTTTAAAATTTATGTGTGGAATGTTGTTTACAATGTATGATGCAAATGCCAGTCTAACACATAGTTTGCTAACGAATCAGCTAAATTGTTTAAATTTCTTGGAATGTGTTCATATCTGATAGAATGAAAATGTCTTTCCAATAATCTAACTCGTAGAAACTGTCGTAGCAATCCTGGATCTCTGATCCGATATACACCTGTTAACTGAAATACAATTAGTTGTGAGTCAAGCCTTACCTCCAGGTATGAAATGCCATGACTGAGGGCATCTCGGAGAAGTTCTATAACTGCACTGTATTCAGCCATATTGTTCGTGGTAGGTCCCAAACAAACCCCCCCCGAAGAGACAAGTTGGTCAGCGGGTGAATAAATGACCCAAGCTGCTGCAGCCAACTGACAGGTGTGGCGACTGGCGCCATCAGCAAATCCTAAGAAATGCGCGGTTGACATCTGGTACATGAAACGAGAAGCACACATCAGATCACCTAACGAACATAACAAAACTAACTATACAAAAATATACAGCTATGTTACAAGAAAAAGTACTTTAACCTAGGCATAGTACTTCTTCAGGTAGAGCCCATTTCTAGGCTCATCCAACTTATTCCCTTCGTAATCCACCAGTTCGTAGGCACCTTTCTTCAATACTTTAGAAATGATATAAGGTCCGAGCCATCTGGATTTGAATTTACCGGGTCCCAAAGGTTCTTTGTCTTGATCCCAAAGTAGGACCAAATCTCCTTCAATGAAAACTCTAGGTTTAACGGATTTGTCGTATTGTCCTTTGACTCGTTTTTTGTGAACTTCGTTTGTTGTAAGCGCATCCCGGCGCTGTTCATCTAGATGTTCTAAGCGTAACAAACGTTCTTCGAGTATTGAAGTATCGGGTAGTAACTGAACTGCTAGTTTTAGCGAAGGAATCTCGCATTCAATTGGCACCACTGCCTCTATCCCATGCACAAGTTGGAAAGGAGAGAAACCAGTAGCAGTCTTAACGTTGGCTCGATAAGCCCAAAGAGCCGGGTATAGCATGATGTGCCAGTTATTTCGACTGGCATTAACAGTTCGTTGTAATATAACTTTTAACGTTTTATTCACTGCTTCAACTTGTCCATTCGCCTGAGGATAATATGAGGACGAATGTTCTTGTCGAAAACCAAGCATTGTATATAACTCAGTCATCATGCTATTTTGGAAATGACTACCATGGTCAGTCACTATCTCTTTAGGTATACCAAACCGTGCTATGATCTGATTAAATACGAAATAAGCGGCAGTTTCTCCATCTGCCTTAACAGTAGGCATTGCCTCTGCCCACTTAGTAAAGTAGTCAACGGCAACGATGATGTAATGATGTCCTCCAGCTGAAACTGGATTACATGTCATGAAATCAACCCCCCATTTTGTGAAGGGACCTGCTGTAATTATAGGATGAAGAGGAGCTGGGTGTGCCCTCATTTTCTTAGTGAAAAACTGACATGGTCGACAGTGTTTCACTGCTTCCACACAATCTTTAAAGATCGTGGGCCAAAAATATCCGGCACGCAGTATCTTCTGAGCTGTTGCCAACCCGGAAAGATGTCCCCCACAAGCTCCACTGTGGGCATCATTTAACACTGCTTCAGCTTCTTCCCTATTTAAGCAACGTCATAAAATGGAATCTACCCCACGCCGATATAAAGTATCAGAGATAATAAGGTAATTTTTTGCATGGGTTTTAAGTTTACGTCGCTCTTCTCGGGAAAAAGAGGTAGGACATCTCAAAGTCTGGAGATATATTAAGATATCTCCGTACCATGGGTCAGAGGAGGCGATGAGAAAGATATGTTCATCAGGAAAAGATGTTTCTTCCTCCATGCGTTCTAGGTCACTTGGAAATTCTGAGATTAATTCCGTGAATACTAGTGATTTTTTTGATTTAGCTGATTGGAAAACCAAATCGAATTCTTGTAGAATTACAATCCATTTATTGTATTTCCCACCAATGATTCGTCGTGTGAGAACATACTGGAAAGGGTTTACCTCTGCTATCACTGTAGTAGTTCGTAAAAGTATATAGTGACGAAGTCTCTGGACCGCATAGACCGTAGCAAGTGCTAACTTCTCAACGTGCGAGTATTTAACCTCAAGGGCTATCAATGCGCGAGAAAGATAGTAGACAACATGTTCTTGGAACATATCGTCTTCCTGAACCAAAACTATACCAATTGTAGTAAGAGACGCCGCCAGGTATAACAGAAAATCTCTTGAGTAATCTGGCGGGCTTAACAAGGGTGCTGAAAGAAGTGCCTTTTTTAATGCTTCAAAGGATGATTGTGCAGCTTCGTTCCACACAAAGTAAGAATCTTGTTTGAGTAGCCTCATAAAACCTTTGGTAATTTTGGCGTAGTTTATTATAAATCGCCGTAAGAAATTAGACATGCCTTGCAGACTTTGAAGTTGTCGCAAGGTGCGAGGAGGAGGCAGATTTACAATCGCCTCAACTTTAAGTGGGTCAACCATTATGCCACGATTAGAGACAATGAAACCTAGTAAACGTCCCGATTCGACACAGAATACACATTTGTTCGGATTCAAACGAATCTTATATTTTCTGCATCTTTCAAACACTTGTCTAAGGTGATCTGGATGGTCCCGTCTCTTTCGAGATCGCGCCGGGAGATCGTCCAAGTAAGGTTCTACAATGTGTTTGATGTCATGAAAAGCAAAATTCATTGCTCGCTGGAAGGTAGCCCCAGCATTTTTCAAACCAAATGGCATTTTCCGATAAGCAAAGGTGCCCCATGGGCAAATGAAAGCTGTTTTATGCTGATCTTCCTGTTTGATCTCTATTTGATTATATCCTGAAAAACCATCCATAAAAGAGAACATTTCATGTCCTGCACACGCATCTATGATTTGATCGATAAAAGGTGTGGGATAGTTGTCTTTCGGACAAGCTTTATTCAAATCTCGAAAGTCAGTGCAAACTCTAATAGTGCCTTGCTTTTTATCAACCGGAACGGGGTTTGAAACCCATTCCGTCATATCGATCGGATAAATGAAACCGGCTTTGAGCAACTTTTCCACCTCAGCTTTGATGGCGGCTGCTTTTCTAGGGTTTACGGGACGGAGTTTTTGCCTCACAGGTTTCGCATTAGGATATGTTGTAATGACGTGTTCCACAATGGTTGGGTCAATACCTGGCATCTCCTCATATGACCAGGCAAAAACGTCGCGGAATTCTTTAAACAAATTTGTATACAGGGCTATCTCTTCTGGAGATTAGTCTGCACCAATAAAAATATTTTCCACGACCCCGGGCTTGGTGGAAATGTTGACTGGAATTGTTTTTGAAATATTAGCCATGTTCCCTTCAGCATAAACAGCTTTTGAAGTAGAAGGAGAAGATGACAAATCAACAAGTCCACCGGGTCTCACAGGGAATTCTCCTCTCTCAATTCTGTCTAGATCCGGAAGTATGTAGGACCTATGATGCATATGTTCCCAAGGTTGGTCCAGGCCCATCATGACTTCTAAGATGGCTTCATCAGATGGCAAAACCGTATCTAAACAATCAAATGAGTGAGTAGAATTCAGTGACCATGCCGGAGCATAGTCCATATCTGACTCGACAGAGACTGGTGGAGTCATGATATGTTCCATTGTAGCGTGTTGAGTTTCCATATAGGCTACTTCTGCAATGGAGGGAGGCACAAAAGGATCTGACGTGGTAGGAAGGATCCAAGGATCAGTTCTTAAACCAACCGTAAATTTTTCAGTAACGGTACCCACATCAGAACGCATAAACAGAACAGGGGAGGGGATGTCGAAAGTGCCCATTAACGAACCATACAACCCTGCTCCTAAACTCTCCTTAACCGGGGCGGTTTGATCAACCAAAGGAATCGTGGTTTCCGTAGAAGTCTGGTGTTTTCCTTGAGTGAAAGAAAGTTGATCGACTGTAACGATCTTACCTTCAAATGGGAACATGACCACTCGAAAAACTGCCGATGCTATAGCTTGCATGGCATAAGTCCAACTCCTGCCCAATAACATGTTGTAATCGAGCGGAGCGTCCAGAACTTCAATCTCAACAGCAACTGTCTTACCGGCCAAAGTGACATTAAATGATGGCAAAACTCCATGTGGACGGAAAGTTCTGCCATCAAATGCAGTAAGCATTGTGTTGGAAGGGACTAACTCAGGAGAACCTAGAGCTTTCCAGCAGGAAATAGACATTACGCAAGTCGACGCTCCCTCATCTACTACAGCTCGTCTTATGGTCATTGGACCATGAACGACTTCAATCTGGAGGGCAACGTGATATGGCAACCGGTATTTGACATCAGTCATATCAAATCGCGCAGACATGTTGGAGGACTCCATACTCCCAATAGCTGCCAGAAGTGCATTTCGTTGCAAAGGACAACTCTGCAAGACTTCTAAGGTAGACATGGCACAAGGAGTTTGGGCTAAATCTTCAACTACATTATAGTTGGAAGCAGCCCGCGTGTTGGGATTGTGTGATGCCCTCTTTAAGACACCTTTCGGAATCTTCGGCATTGGGTCCACAGGTATGTGGAGTGGAGTGGAGGATTCAGCAATCTCCTTATCCTTTCTCTGCATTTCCGGGGTATAGTTCTTAGCTTTGGTTTGCAAAAGTGCATCTGAGTTGACCATATTTATGAATGTTTGATCAACCGAAGCGTGTGAAGTGCCCCCAGTTTTGGAGGTGCCAGAAGTGGAGCCTTGTCCTTTGGGAAATGGATCTTTCAAGACGGCAGGCTTCTTCTCTTTCAAAAGCTTCTGGGCTTCTTCTAGTAGAGGGCATTGATGAGTAAGGTGGTTTTGTTTGCAAAGTTTACAAGGGAAACTAACCTTCTTCTCTTCTTTATTACCCTCTTCGGCATTATCTTTTTTGGGCTTTTGTTGGTTCCCCTCTCCTTTCTTGCCCTTCTTTTTGTTGTTGGGCTGCCGAGGGCCCTTTTGATTGTTCTGAATCTGATTAACAGATTCAGAAGTAGAAGGAGAGGTTGTGACGGAAGCAATGTCTGCAGTCGAATGTTTGACAGTTAAGGCTTGGACCTGTTTGGACAGTGCTTCGAAAGCTGCAGAGTTAACCGAACCCACTATGCCATCAGCATGTGGTCCAGGTTTGGGTCTACTTAGATCAGTGTTTGATCTCGGTGCGTCCGGTATAATCTCATACAGTAAACCAGATTGTGCGTATACAAGGTCTAACTGTTGAGTCCTTAAGATGGCTTCTTCTTCATTGGAGACTCCAGATGTCGCTACTTCCTTAGAAATATAAGGAAGGAGTGATTTCAAGTACCACTCGAGCAGGAACTCTGGAGGGATATTGGCCTTTATGAGCCTCTTCCGTCTTCGCCACTCCTGAATGTGGTCAGATAGGTGAGTGGCTTTGTTTTTTCTAAAAGTAGACAAAAGTTCTGTTCCGGCATCATACCGAACAGGAAGTTGGAAATGGTTCAAAAAGACGGTGGCCAGATCCCCAAAACTAGAGAAAGTAGCCGCAGGTAACTCAATGTACCATTTGGCCGCGGGACCAGTTAAGGTCCTTTGAAACAATCTCAACCTGATGGAATCTTCATTCAATGAATTTGAAGAACACCACAAATGAAAGGTAGTGACATGGTCACCAGTATCTTCACCAGCTTTGCCTTCGAATTTGGGAATATCCGAAGGTAATTTGGTGGGAACTGATGGCCATGCTGAGTTATGACACACAGGATCATTTGTCAATTTCGAAAGGTCTGGCAAATTCAAAGTTGCCAGAAAAGGTAGACGAGGCCGGTGAGATGAAGCTTGATAAGGGAAAGCACCCATTGTTTGTCCCATGAATTGTTGGTAGGGGTTGCCCCCAGCCATTTGGTGATTAGGGTTGCCCCCGGCCATGTGTTGGTAGGAGTTTCCACCTCCCAACTGTTGATAGGGGTTACCCCCAGTTAACTGTTGGTAGGGGTTACCCCCAGGTATTTGTTGGTAGGGGTTGCCCCCTGCCAGTTGTTGTTGTTGTGAGAAAGAATGATTAAAATTTCCCCACCCGTACGAGAGCGGATTAGTGCTTTGTTGGTTCGTCCATTGTGGCTGGGTGTTAGCCCCGCCATATTGCTGGTTGAAAAAGTTGCCCCCTCCCCCTGAGAATAAGGAAAAAGGAACATTATTTGCAGGCATGCTACCCTGATTCAAGTTAGGGCCTACAAAGTTGTTGAAACCAGCCGAAGCTGATGTGGACGGTGCAGTCATGGTACCCATGACTGGCATGTTTGCTGAAACACTTGGTCCTACCACAGGTGTGGAAACCCAAGTACTAGGGATCCGATATAAAGGTTGTGAAGTAGAAGGTGTTGCACAGTTAGCCATACCGCTAGGTCTAACAGTAGACGTGGGAATAGATGCCATTGTTGTGAAACTAGGCATTCCTAAAGTACTAGTGTTAAAACTGAAAGATGGAGTAGGCACAGACGTAGTTTGTGCCTGACTAGATGTAGCAGTAAAAGAAGGGTTAACTGTGCTGGTATTCATACCTAAAGTGGGAGTTTGGGGACCCCCTTGTTCACCTCCTGTATTAGTCATCAGATGATCGGGAAGCAAAAGATCTGCACTGAAAAGAGGCTGTTGGAAACCAACAGGTGACAGCAACGGAATTCTAGTGTTAGTTAAGGGAGGATTGAAAGGAGTGCTATACTCCGCGGAAGTAAGATCTTCCACCTCAACAGTATTAAAAGGTTGTTGATCTGTGATACCCGGTGATGGTTCCTCAGGAACCTCAGTTTCAAGGTTTTCTGTTATAAGTATTTCTTCAAGCAGTTCTATTTCAGAGGTAATTTCTGAAGAAATACTGGGGTTTACCCGCTGTCTTGTAGCTGGTTGAATAGGTTCTATTCTAATAGGAGGAAGGTTTTGAATCCTTCTCGATCTACGGAGTTGTTGATTCTCCGTGATTATAGATATCCAATAAACAACCTAGAACCTAGGGGCCACTAAGACTAGGGGGCAAACAGCACACCAACTAAAAATTCCTAAGTATGCAAACCAATCAAACAAAGGTGCCTTCCGAAGAAGAGTCTGGGATGATGAGGGCCCAGAACAGATCAACGAAGGATGAAGAACAGTTACCCGGTGTCCACAATACAATGACTAAGGGTGCAAGCGCTGGAATCACCCAACCGCCCTCCCAAAGACCTGCAAGGGATTTCCTCCCACGTCTGTCCTAGGTACAGCAGATATACCCTCTGCTGTCACCTGTGTAAGAACCTAAAAGTTTGATACTAAGGATACCAAAACACCGAAAAATCCTGGGGGAACAGTCACCGGTCGAATCAAAAAGCGTGGGCAGGGTAGCTAAGCCCGAAACTCGAAAGAGTCCCCAATACGCTATCCGATCCTGGCGTATGCTCAATCAGAAAGTAGGAGAGGTATTCCCACAAACCGATCTCACATTGACCTACTGCATATGCTCCCAGGCAATTTTTGAGTGTAGTGGATTTGCCTAAATGATAATCTCACTACGATTATTGTGCAATGTGTGATCTTGGGTGGTTTAAGGTGATTTAAACCCAAGACCCTAACCAAGACTAGTTGGTGTAGTGTGCCCTAAAAAAGAAAAGGTTTCTAGTTCATTTTATTAATAAATTTTAAGGGCTTTTATTACGCAAAGGGGATAGTGAGTGTGTGAACGTGGTTATAACAAGAAAACTAAATGCAAATATATTCAAATTTTCTTACAACAAAACTCTTTTATTTTTTACTTTTTTCATCTATCTTTTTCAAAAATGCAAATCTAAGCAAACTTTCCCACTAATTTTTTGTTTTCTTTTTGAATTAAACAAAATATACTAAGCTATTTTGTATTGACAAAAACAAGTTCTATTTAACTCAAAGTACCAAATTTTTGCTTTTTCAATGACCGAAAAAGAACTATGAAAAAAAAATAAATGGAAAGCCAAATAAAAACTTCTTATGCAAAAAGTGGAAGTATGGCAAATGTTCTTGGGCCTATAGCTATCGAGACCTAACTCGAGAAAGGCTTGGTCTACAGGTTTTTTACTCAGGAAAAAGCCTATAAACTTGGACACCAAGTGGGAGAAAACCAAGGAGAGAACACCCAAGGACTGACCTAAAGTGTTTAACCCTAACAAGACCACAAAGCCAAGTACACGTAGACAAGCAGGCTTCCCTACTAATACGAAGAAAACTGAGAGGTGAAACTAGCCTAGAGCTGTTAAAAAATCACTTGTGACCATCGAAGACAAAAGTCTCGGAAAAAAAATGAAACTTGACAAAAAGAGAAGACACCCTAGAAGCTCTACCAAAGACCAAACCCTAAACAAAGGACAAGGATAGGAGAGAGCAGACAACTTCACCACAAACAACAGACACAGGAGTGTACAGGTTTGTAAATGGGAAAAAGCAGTCAGGGTCTGAAAACAAGTGAAAATGTTCATCACCGAACACCACTAGGTCTTCCAAATAGGTCAAAAAGGTCTCAAAGAAATCCAAAGGTCAACAAATGGTTTAAAAAATGGAAAAACTTTAAGGAGTGGTTCTATGACTTGAATCAACGATTAAAAACCTTATACAATCATCCCAAGAATCCTACAACAAAGTCAGAAAGTCTCCAAAGGGCCAAAAGCAAGAAAAATCAAAAAATGACTGCTTCAGGAAATATACTCTACTGTGCAGTAGAGCAACTCGCGCCCATGCCAAAACGGGCGCTACTGTGTATACAGAACAGTAGCGTATGAGCGCTACTGTGTATATGTAAGAGTAGCGCTCATATTTCAAAGGCTAGGAAAATGACTTTGGAGGGTATGAAAATCGATGAAAGCATGCAAGCCAAAACACAGGATACCTAAAAAAGTTTTTAACACATCGAAGGAATCAAAATAAACCGAGAAGACATCCAAAAACAATGGTTTCCTAAAGCCAAAAATCTATATCCCCAGCGGAGTCGCCAGTCTGTTGGCGGATATTTCTACCCTATAGTCAGGAAACTAAACTATCAACTTGGTTGGGGTGACAGGTAAGTGCATTTATGTCATTACAGAGGTGTTTACAAAAGAAATAGATTACAGATTTAGAGAACATACCTTTTACTGGAGTCTGATCCTAGCCTTGACCCAGTCTTGTGTCCAGCTCTCAAAGCTACTTTCTTTCAGCAAACCTGAAACAACAATACCTTCCTCAAACACTTTGGGCAAAATATAAATCATAAAATAAACAAAGATTATGTTTAATATCCAGTATTGACCAAAGTAAATCCAATTCAAAATGCCATTTTATAACACCTTCAGATTGGAACAAGGAAACACTTCAACCTTTATTTGTCAAAATAGTATGCAGTACAAATATACCTGATAATGAAGCAGGATCCTGCAACTAGATCCTGGGCTCTGGCTCTGCTCTGGTCTGAATGTCTTCTGCAATGTCTTGAAGTTTCTCCATTAACTCATCCTCTCATTCTTTAGCAATCATTTGCATTCATCATTTCTTCTAACCTTGCTCTCTTAGCTTTCTAGGAATTTATAGGTTTAAGGAAGCAGTTCAAGTCGATGAGGAGGTTGGGGAAGTTAAGAAACTGCCTTCAACTAATCCTCTTCGATGGATTAATATATTTTTTAATCATTTTTAAGATACACGCGACTATTACACAGTGGAGTAGCGTATAGGGCGCTACTCTATTGTTTGAGAAATAGCGCTCATTTAATTTTAAATTCCGAGCGCTACTTTGATAATAAGGAGTAGCGTATATACTGATATGGGCGCTACTATTATGCACTGGAGTCGCGTATGGGCGCTAGTCTCTTTAAGTAGAGTAGCGCTCATACCTCAAAATGATATTTTTGTATGTTTTCCAGTATTCTCAGGAAATGGGATGAGTTGTCATAACATCTAAGGTCAACATGCTCCTCCATCCAAGTTGTCCTTTTGTGTGATCAGCAGCTCAGGGTGATCACGGACGGAGAGGTGCAAGTTTGACCTATAACAAAGTCTCCCAACGATGTTATTTATAGGCGCAGCAGACCCTCTCCCGCACCCTTCAACGGCTAGATAATCATTTAATGTGGTGTCCGTTGGCGAATTTGAGCAGATCCTTCGATCTTTTTCTGTCGTCAGCGTGCTCAGAACGGCTATATTTGCTTTAAATGGTGAAGTGGTTGTTGCAACGGTCATCTAACAGCTATTTTTCTGAAAAGCCCTGCAACAGCTATTTTTCTCTGGGTGCTACGCCGAACTGCACGAAAAGTCATCTGCAACCCTATGCGGCTACTTCGCAGTGCCGAAAATTTCCAACAGCGCGGCTACTTTGCAGTGCCAACAATTTCCAACTGCGCGGCTTCCGCTATATATATTTTTCTTCTCTTTTTTTTTTCCTCTGCGCAGCTTCAATAGTGGTGTGTAGTGCATAGATCATTCTTCTTATCATCCCTTTTTCCTTTTATCATACATATACAGACTCCTTTACATTTCTAGTGTCCACTTTCAACTGTACTTGACACTTAGAACTTCCTTCCTTGGTTCGTTATTTAGGGTTCTGCGAAGCAGTGCTATCATGGTATAGCTTTAGCCTGAAAACACTTGTTCTTTATATGGCGATCATGCCATGCTTTCTTGCGGTCCTTCTGAGCTTGCTGGTAGAAGCTTGTGATGAAGTGATCTTCCTCCAAGCCCAGTAAGTGTAGTAATCTTTCTTCTAGAGCTCCGCAGTCCGCCATCCTTGTAAATGCAGCCATTCTCAAACTAGGGACAATATATTTCATAGGCATTATAGCCTCCTGCCCATAAACCAACCGAAAGGGTGTCTGTCCTGTCAATTTATTGCATGTGGTTCTGTATGCCCATAGCACATATGAGACACGCAGGTCCCAATCATATCTATTTACATTGCACACCTTAGTGAGTGCGTTCTCCAATATTTTATTGAAAGCCTCTATAGTACCATTCGCCTGTGGATGATATGGAGTACTGCACTGATGACGAATGTGGAATTCCTCTGTAAGCGCCTCAATCGTCTTGTTCAAAAAGTGAGTACCTTGGTCACTCATCAAAATCTTCGGACAACCAAATCTGGTAAGTATTTATTCAAAAATAAACTGCGCAGTAGTATTGGCGCTACAATCCTTAACTGGTTTTGCTTCCGCCCATTTGGTGAGGTAATCCATACCAGTAATAATATACCTTGCACCCGTTCTTTTTCCTGGTGGGTTTATAGTACCCACAAAGTCTATTGCCCATTTTTCAAATGGCTGCAGTGTCAACTGTGGATTTAATGGCATCTCATCTCGGCATGATGGTTTTCCTTTCCTCTGACAGACATCACAGTTCCTACAATGTTATTTGGCATCTTTATGGATCGTAGGCCACCATAGCCCCGTGCGCAATATCTTCTGCGTAGTAGCCCTTCCTGCATAGTGACCTCCCGCGATTCCTGAGTGTGTGCCGGCTAGAATAAATGGCTTCTCATGATCGAGTACGCACCTGCGCAGGACTTCATTCGGCCCAAGTTTGTATAACTGTCCTACAATTATAGTGAAGTCCGCGGCGCGCACCACTAACTGTTTTTTCTGTTGGACCGAGAATTCCTAGGGTGCCAGCCATGTGGTTAGGAAGTCAATGATATCATTGTAATAATCATCGGCAACCTATATACTAAATAACTACACATTAGGCAGATTGTCTTCAATATTCATCGGCTCCTCTCCTGACTCGATCCTTGACAAATGATCAGGTCCCAAGTTCAGTCTACCTGGCTTGACAATAATTTCAAAGTCATATTCCTGGAACAGCAATAGCCATCGGCATATGCGTTCCCCTAACACTGGCTTGTTGACCAAATATTTCAATGCAGAATGGTCAGTAAACATAAGGAAGTGCGATCCCAGGAAGTAGTGTCTAAATTTCTGTAGGGCATATACCATCGCAAGGCCTTCCCTCTCAGTAGTAATATAGTTCTTCTCTGCTGTTGAAATATTTCTGCTAGAAAATGCAATAGGGTGGTCAATACCTCCCTCTCCTGGCTAGGCTAACACGATCCCCAGGGCAATACATGATGCGTCGACATGGACATGGAATGGCTTCGTCCAGTCCAGAAAGACTAGAATCGGCGAAGTGACCATCTTTTCTTTTAATGTGTCAAAACCCTGTTCGCATTCTACGTTCCAAATGAATGGTGCGTCTTTCTTCAGCAGCTTTTCCATTGCTACGGTTATCTATGCATAACCCTTTATAAATTTCCTGTAATATCCAGTATGGCCTAATGTAGATCACAACATCTTGACTGAATTTGGTGTTGGTAAGTTTGCAATAACTGCAATCTTCACAGGGTCTACCATCAATCCTTGCTTACAGACAATGTGGCCAAGTAAAATTCCATAAGGCACACAGAAAATACACTTTTTTAAATTCAAGGATATTTGATGCTGTCGACAGTTCTCGAGCATCATGCGGAGATTCGCGCAATGATTTTTCAATAAACCAAATACAATCCAATCATCAAAATACGCTTCTAAAAACTTGTGCATAAAATCTTTAAATGTTGCAACGACGACTCTAGAGAATATGGCAGGTGCGTTCTTCAGCCCAAAAGGCATGACGGTGTACTGGAATGACCCCCATTCTGTAGCAAATGTCGTCTTATGCCTATCCGCAAGATCAATCCTGATCTGATGATAACCAGATAAACCATCAGTGAAAGAATATGCCTCATTTCCTCCAACGTTATCAAGCACTTCGTCTGTGAATGGAGTAGGAAATGGGTCGTGCATGGAAGCATCGTTCAGCTTTCTGAGATCCACACAAATCCTGATCTCTCCTTTTGCTTTCTTGTCTTGAACAACCATGGGGCTAATCCATTCGGATTCTTCAACTGGTTCAATGATTCCTGCTTCTAGCATCTTATCTAGCTATGTGCGGACTTTTTCCTTATAGCGTGGATTCAATCTGTATGGTCTCTGCTTGACAGGTTTAGCACCTGGTTTTAAAGGTATTTTCATGACCCCTAGGTCTCCCAAAATTCCTTTCATCTCTGTAAATTTTGTTTGAAATAGTTCCTGATACTCATGTAAGGTATCTGCAATCTCTGCAATAGTCTGATCGTCCCAATAATCTCCTATTGATGTGAACTTTGGCTCTTTGTCTATGCCAATGTTCAGTTTTTACGTTTTTACTGGTCCAGTCATATCTGGGATTTCCAACGGAGGTCCTTCTACCTCGCGCGTGCCTTCCAATTCTGGTATATCTATGTTGCGCGGGTCATCCGCATCGTCTTCATTTGTGTCATTGGTATCTTCAACTAAGTTGTAACACTCGATCAAGTGCTCTTCATGTTCCTTCCATTATGACTGTAGGTTCGCAGGAACGCACTCTGTCCCAAAGAACTCCTGCAATGTTATGTTTTGATGATGACAGTCATCCTGGAATATGCGCTTCTTGATTAGTTGTAATGCTTCGTGGATTAATGGATTCTCGTCTTCAAAACTGAAGTCCTTCCGGAAGTTCACAGCGAGCAGCTCCCAATCAGTGAGTTCACTGCGCAACTCCAGGTCGAGGTACCATTTCTCTGGGATACCCGCATCCAATGTATGTACAAATAAATGTACCTATTCTGTAAGTGGTCTTTCCACCCATGCTTTTGAACAGATTTCAATGTGCTGACTAGGGTCTGTCTGTCCATTATATTTTTGAAAGGGTAAAGTAACCTTTTCGGTGAATCGGATCTGCATCTTAGTTCTGCATTGATCCCAAGTGGTCAATGTTTTCTTATGTGCATTCCACCATCTGGTAGGTGTATCGTGCAATGCTATATCTAAAGCTAACAGTCTATGCTCATCTGGCATAGCTGCAGTATATTCCCTTATGAAACTGTAAACATTAGTAGAGCCATCATATGTGGGAATAGGACTCACCTCTTTTCTGATCCAGCGTAGTGATTTCATGACCTGCGCACATCTTCTTGCTAATAATTCATGCATGCGGCTTTTCCAATTCTCCAGTCATGTATCTAAGTCAGAGATACAAGAAGTGTCACATCGTCAGTTGAGCATACCATCCGCAGTAGGATTAATGTAGTCTTCCTTGTTCGCAGTGAGCTGGTATAGTCGGTCTAAATCTTGAGTTTGGGATTCCTCCTGAATCGTCTCACTGTATCTATCACCATCTTTAGGATCCAATGGTGCGATGACCCTAAGATGCTTCCCTTCAAACATCATCTTCTTTGTCTTCAAGTTTATGATAGCCAAGTTATCCATAGCCCAATCAATTCCCAATATTGCTGGAAAAGGTTGACTATCATCCACAATTTCAATAACCTCGAAGTCTTCATGACTCTGTACTCCGTCAATGTCAACTATTACATTAGCTAAGTGGCCAAAAGGTATGACCTTCTCCTAATTAGCCATTCGTAACTGGATAGGTGACTAGAGCAACTTTGGTCAACCCATCTGCTGCCATGTTTGCTTAGTCAAGACATTCACTTCTTATCCTAGATCAAGGATGACTTCACCCATTTCAAAATCTCCTATCTGCGCAGTAAGCCTCATCTCTCGGCCTGTTCTTTTGTGCTTCCTTATATGATGTACAATGCTCTCTAGAGTCTCTGTTGCGATTTGGGGTTCATACTGGCTGATAAGCTTCTGGAGCTCTATTATGGCTTTTTCGCTTTTTAGTAACTTCATGCAGCTTCACAAGAACTGCGCAACAGAAGTACAGACATCTGTCGCAGTACTTGTTTTGTCATACGGAGCCGGCATGTCTTCAACATGCGGTGTTTCACTGCGCAACGGGATCCTTGATGACTTATCCGCTGGTTCTCTAAAGGTATCCCGCGCGTCAATGAATACCTCCTTGTTCTTCTGTAGGTTAAGAGGGGGTGCTTTTCCTGGAGCTTTCCTTATCCATACTGTTTCAAGGGGATCCTTCTTCGTATGTGCTTCCCCTGATGTTGAAGCTTCCGCTCCTCTATCGCGGCCTGTCTTAGCACCACTGCGCATGACCACGTTAATGCTTGGATCCACTGGTCTATTCTCTACTGCGATCCACTGGACGTTTGGATTCGGAGCCTCTGTTCGTCTTCTCTTCTGCGTTTCCACCTCTAATACTGGGCAATGTTCAATGACATGCTCAAATGATTTACAATAATTGCACGTAGTGCATGGGTTAACAAAATCTCTAGATACGTGTCCGGGTTGGCCACAGTTATAACAAATGACTTGGCCGCGACCTCTTCCTTGTGCCAGACCAGCATTTCTTCCTCTGCTGTGGTATCCACCACTACGACCTCTGTATCCTCCTTGGTCATATTGTGCATTTTCTTGCTTTGGCTGGTTAGCTTCTTGTACACGGTACAAGCCAGCGCCTCGGATTGAGTCCATATCCCTTTTTCTTTCATTCATTAATTCATATGCGCGGCAGTTGGATTCATCATGTCCAACTGATTTACAGAAATTGCAGTATAAATTCTTAGGAGTTTTCACATATTTTTGGATTAGGTAACAGTCTTCAGGTCTATGTCATGTGGTTCTGCAAATTTCACACCATGGGGCCTGATTCTGATTTAATGGGTTAGGCGTACCACTGTTAATGTAGTCGCGGAATAGAGGGCAATGCTCATGGTCATGACCTTCTCCTTTACAAATTGTACACCAGACCTCCTTTCTAGGTTCATATCTTTGTTCTTTACCATTTTTCATACTTTGCAGTTCAAGTGTGAGGGTGGTTAGCTGGTTCTGGATCTGAGACATCCTAGAACTAGTATCACCAATCGACGAAGCTTCCAGCTTCATTGCAATTTCTAAGGCCTCTGCCTAGGATAGAACCTTCTGCTGCATCAATGGTAATCTGATATGAGGTAACAATGCAGCAATGAACCATTCTTTATGCTGTTCTGGTGGTATAACAAAACGTACTTGGTCTAGTAAGGTCTTAAATTTCTGATCAAATTCCTAGACCGTTTCAGTTGGTCTCTGCTTTATTTCCTTCAACTCAGTTATACACTGAGACTTAGACTTAGGTTTTTTGAACTCTGCCACCAGCGCGACTTTAATTTTTGCGAGGGTTCTCGGCTATACGGTAGAGTATTTCATAAACCAATGTAGCGCTCTATCCCTGAAAGTGGTGATGAGCTGTGCTTGCTTCACGACATCGTCTTGGATTTGTCTTACACTCCATACGGCTTCACAAAGGAACCAATGCGGATCAAGGTCTTCTAGGCCAGTGCCTCTGAATATTGGCAGTTTCATATCAGTGTTCGCCATTGTGCTATTAGGTGGTGGAGCGCAGGGATTAGTGTGCGGCTGCTGTAAAGGGATCTGCATAGTAAATACAAATGGGACTATCGGGAGAGATGGACTAGGCTGAGTCTTCTGCGGGGTGGGCTGCGTAGTGGGTGGGTTCTGCGATAAGGTTGGCTTGGTTTGTGCAGCCAGCGGATTCTTAGGGGTAAATGGTTGTGCAAATTCGCTATTAAGATCGCAGGGGATCTTAGTATCTATATGAAGTTTAGGGCCTTCCGGATTCTTATTAATTTTATATATCTTACCACTTCTAAGAGTATGTGTCTCTTCATCAGAATCAATATATGTACTATTTATCATGAAAAACATCAAGTATATTACTGCATTCTTATAACACCTTTCTCAACTAACAACATCTTAATGTATAGACTGAGATTGTTCAGAAATTTACCTTGGAATCCTCCGAAAAAATGTGCTTCTGCTTGGTTGTAGGATTTGAGTGTGTCTACAACAAATTATGTTACAAATCCTTCTAGCATATGATCGACCCAATAATCAACTGCGCGTGGAAACGGGCTGTCTAACGCTTTAAGCTGCGCTGTGAGCTCGGGAGTCCACTTCGTAGGAACTCCTCCTTGGAAACAATTTTTGTTCTCTGCGAGCCACGAGATCCACGCATGCAGCTCGTTTGGAAATGATGCCCAAAAGATCTCGTGAATGTCGTCCAACAGATATCTATCCAACCACTGTGTGTCGCTTAGATGCGGATGTCTATTTTCTTGTCTATTAAAATCGCTTATGGTCTTATCCCACCAAGCTTGGATTTCTGTCTTTTTAGGATGCCAATAGTCAGATCCTTCAGGGAACTGATATTCTTCTTCACACATTGTGATTTCAACTTAAGGGAACCATTTCAACTCATCATGGATTCTAGCGTGGCAACGAAACCATTTCAACTCATCATGGATTCTAGCGCGGCAACAAAACCATTTGTTGGCTTAAACTGACAAATAGGTTTTCAATTAGACCCAGGTTCTTTGCGGTTCTCTCTTTGACCAACAAAACCCCTTCGCACCGGCCCTTTCGGAAACAACCTGTGAGTAGGTTGAGGTCTCACCCGAGGTGTATCTTTATGGGGTACTGCGGAATCAGGTTTTGTAATGTCCTTTAGGAATTTTATTAAAATGGCAATTTTTCACTTTTTTCCCTAGTTTGACCTTTGACTAGTTTTGATCTCTAGGTCCCAAATTTGCCCCAAATGATCCCAAATATTCTGAGAAGGTATATGAATTATATTAGAACATAAATATGTGTTTCAGGGATTCCTTTGGACCTTTAAAATACTTCTTCAAATCCTCTTTCAATTCTGATCAATGTAGGTAACTTTACTAGTGATTTCCCTTTGACTAATATTGGTCTCTAGGTCTCAAATTGACTCCAAATGCCTTCAAATATTCAAGGAAGGTGTATGAATGATATTAGAACTCGAATATGACGTTTATGGATGACATATGTCCACCAAAAGACCTCTGCAAACTCTCTTAATATTCTGGACCAATTATGCAATTTTACTAGTAATTTGGGGTTCAAATCCTCATGGGGTAAGTATTGAAAATGGCTTCCCAAATGCCTCCAAACCCACTCAAATTTATGAACAGAGGTATGTAAGGTGTTAAGTATGTTATTAAAGTCTCATATGCACCATTAATGGATTATTACAACTTTTCTCACCCTCTCCCATTCAACTGCAAAAATCCCCAATTCGACCCTTGGGGAAATGGCACTATTTCACCTCCCAATACAACTAAACCGAGTAAAAATGATTCAAATTCTAAAGTACAGTACATGAAAATTGTAGAAGACATCCATGGTAGTATATTTATCACAAATATATCATAGAATAATCCATTCATTCGAAATCATCAACATTACATTGATTCACAACAAGGTAGTGGGGAAATGGCACTGTTCTTTCATTAAAATTGAGATTTATACATTTCTACTTGGAATTTCGACCTGAAACTTTTTGGAGATGAATAAAAGAGTATTTAATTCATATTAAAAAATAAATGGGGCATTAAAATATCCCCCAAAGAGTACAATAGCTCACCAAAAATGCCCTCCCTCAAGGATCAAGAATATGCCATCAAAACTGGAAATGGTTGAAGGAGTGAGCTGCAATAGAAGAAACCATGAGCTTCCCTGTAGCTTACACCTACAAATAAAGACTCTATTAAATCTCCAAATGAAAGGTCTTAATGGCCTTTCCAATTACCAACTTGGATGGGAATCTTTCACCCTCGAAATTGGCCAAGGCAAGAAACTAGTCATCCACTAGCTCTCCCTCTTCACAAATGCAATTACAAATTCTACAAATGATAAAAAGCTGGTTTCATTCTTTGTTATTGAAATTTATAAAATTCTAATGTCCTCCATGGATCAAATTCCTTCCAAGAGACTTATGCCAACTCAAGTTGGGAAGAGATTCCAAAGAATGCCACTTGTACAACAATTCCTAGTCTCCCACTTCCACCAAATCACATGTGGAAGAATCTTAGCTGCCCTAACACCCTTGAGCGCCCTCTTGGAGTCTATTTTTGGCCCTGACATGTCATATATGTCATATGTCAGCCTTCAGGTCTGATTTGTGTCATAGGTGTCATAGCATCTTCATCATTGTTGTCATAGAGCTAGGGAATCTAGCCCAAGTGTCTCACTAGCTCCAAATTGCCTCTTCCTCTTCCATGGGAGTTACTATTCCTCTATATTTCGACCTTGGATGAGTCATGCAATGAATAATACCTTTTGGAATCCCCCAAGTATGTTACCATTCACCTTGAATTCGAATTGGTGAGAGAACGATGCCAAGTGTAGTGGGGAAATCTAGCCATATGTGGGTCCCACTTCCTCCATGTGTCTTCATGATGAAATGCCACTTTGATTTTCACTTGTATATATTTATTTAGATCCTTTATTAAATATTTATTCCATTCTAATGTTCAAACATAATTTATTATCCCCATTATTCCAAATCCCAAAGCTTCCACCCCAAACCTAGGAAACTAGTAATTTTCCTCCTTGGCAATTATTTGACCTTTAGCATCAACTTGAAAAACTCTAATGAATAGGGCCAATGTGATTATGCCATTGTGACCCAATTCCAAATTTGGGACATGACAAATCCTCCCTTCCCAATATTGCTTGTCCTCAAGCAATTTTAAACATGGGTGTTGAAGAACCTGCTTTCTGTGTAATTCTTTGAAGTTGCCATTGAATTGCCCAACCTTGAGTCTTTGAGTTTCCATGAAGATTTTAGAGAGGAACCACCATGCTTGCTGCTGCACTACTCTGATAAAAAAACACTTTATTAAGTGGGGAAATCCATCTCCCATACTGCTTGTTTCCCCAAAAAATTTGAAACCAATGAGATAAAAATTATTCCAGGGTCCCATTGCTTGTATTGCACCCCAATAATTAAGAGTGCTCTCCAACCCACACCATTAGTTAAGAGGATTCCTGGATCCCATTTTCTTGTATGCATCCTTCCAAACATCATGAGTACCAAATATATATCATCAAAGTACATAACAACATAATGAAAATGTACATCAAGGATATGCTTCATCAAAGAGTCATGAAAGTGCTTATACCTCCAAGCAAGTAGACCACCATTTTCCAAGTGCATACAAGCTTCAAGTGACCAATCAAATCTGCTCCAATGACATAGGTGAGGATCCCATGTCCTATAATTCTGCTCCAAAAGGATGTGATATGCATCAAACTATTCAACCATGTATTCTTTCATCCAAGAAGTGAATGAAGAATCTCCACTAAAATCTGAACCAAATAATGAGCAGAAAAAACAAGGAGACTTCAAATGACTCAAAGAAGTCTCACCCATACATCCCTGAATGTGAGAGTCATAAAGATATAACAAAGTATGTGTCTTGCAACAAAAATGTTCTCCAATTATAAATCTATTCACCCAAGTATTGGATGAAGTTCCTTCAACATCAAATGAATCAAGTGTTGAGCAAGAAAAACCATGAGTCTTCAAGTGACTCAAATGCATATCATAGGTGAATCCATGTATATTTGCATCATCATAAAGTGACAAATAATGTTGCTGCAAATGTGAATAAGAATGTGCTCCAACCATGTCATCATAAAAGGTAAATCTAGGAGTTCCATACTCCTCACGTGGCACCATAAAAAAGAACCCTTTCACCCATACTTCATTGAGACTAATACTGCAAAACATGGAATTGTAGGATGTAGGAGAATGAACTAACTCACCCAAATGATCAAAAAGTGCAGAAGTTTCATCATGGGAAGGATCCATGTGGGTAGTATCATGCAGCTCCTTCAAAAGTGGGAAACCTTTGTCATAGATTGGTTCAAATGTAGAGGAATCATGCTCTTCTTTAAAAATTGCATAACCTTCATCAAGAGACAATTCAAGTTCCTCTTCCACCACATCAAGTGTTTGGATCTCTTCAAGTTCATCTTCAAACACATTAAGAACATTCAAATTCCCACATTTCTCATGATCCACCATGTCATGAGAATCCTCCAAACAATCTACCATTTGACAATCTGAAACATAGGAGGAAAAACAAGTATCTTGCAACTTTTCAAGAAGTTGCTCATTTTGAATTGTGAGCTTATGAATATCCTCATTATTCTTCAAGTATGCATCATGTAACAATTCATTAATCTCAAACAAATGGTTTCTATCAAAAAGCAAAGACATGAAATTACCTTTGATGTGGCACATTGCTCTTTGAATCTTCTCCATGTCTTCAAGGAAGGATGTTTCCTCCAATGAAGTAGCTCTCCAACAAGAACTTGACACCAATGCTTGAGTGTCATGGAGAATGCTGAGGGACTCTTGGATATTATTTTCATTCATATTTAAGGACCCTTCAAGAAAATGAGGCTCTTGCAAATGAACCTCCTCATCTTCTTCAATTTTGCTTGGACCAACTTCATGAAGCTCAAGTGGTGATGGGGAAGTTGATCTTGGTTCTTCTTCAACTGCTACAAGGTCTTCATTATCATGCTTAATGGAACTTGGGCTTGCAGCAACACTTTCAAAAGTGATCTCTATGTCACCAACATAGAGGTGTGAGCACCCATCAGTAGGTACTCCTTCATAGTTTAAGCATCCATCAATAGATGCTCTTTGGTTCATGTCTAAGCTAGAAGGTGTCTCGAAATGATCTTCCATATTTTCAATAGAATCTTCTTCATGCTCTTGTGATGTCTCTTCATTTTTATCCTTCAAGCAAGATGATGCATTTTTCCCCTTGTTTTCCTTATGATCAATATCTTTGGAATCTCTTTTTGAAGAATTCCCAAAAGCTCTCCTCAAGTGGGACATAATTTCATGCACACATGTATGATACTCACTCCAAGGTTCTTTACAAGAAGGGCATAAAACTTTCTTTACTTACTCCACATCTTCATTTTTGGGCCTATTTTCAAAAACATGTTCAGCAAAGTACTCAAAAGACATGGCATTTTGTGTATTTTTGCCAAAAGCAAGATATTCTTGATATTTTTGATATTGTTGGGGCAAGGTTTTATATTTTGCTCTCCATCTTTGGAACTCACTCATAGAATTATCCTTGGTTGGTGTGACACACTCATATTCATCAGATTTAAAGTCATAAGAATAATCTTCATTTCTCTTGAAGCTGTAAGAAGTGTTGCATGATGGCACCTCTTCCTCATACCATTCACATTCTGCTTCATATTGCTCATAAGCATCTGCATATTCCTCATAAGAATTGTACTCATAAGATTTATCATAATAGTAAGACATGGATGCCTATTATTCTTGAATGTATGTACCTAATCCACAGGTGCAAGGACCATGCTCTGATACCACTGTAGTGTCCCTTCTTAGGAATTTTATTAAAATGGCAATTTTTCACTTTTTTCCCTAGTTTGACCTTTGACTAGTTTTGATCTCTAGGTCCCAAATTTTCCCCAAATGATCCCAAATCTTCTGATAAGGTACATGAATGATATTATAACATAAATATGTGTTTCAAGGATGCCTTTGGACCTTTAAAATACTTCTGCAAATCCTCTTTCAATTCTGATCAATGTAGGTAACTTTACTAGTGATTTCCCTTTGACTAGTATTGGTCTCTAGGTCTCAAATTGACTCCAAATGCCTTCAAATATTCAAGGAAGGTGTATGAATTATATTAGAACTTGATTATGATTTTTATGGATGACATATGTCCACCAAAATACCTCTGCAAACTCTCTTAATATTCTGGACCAATTATGCAATTTTATTAGTAATTTGGGGTTCAAATCCTCATGGGGTAAGTACTGAAAATGGCTTCCCAAATGCCTCCAAACCCACTCAAATTTATGAACAGAGGTATTTAAGGTGTTAAGTATGTTATTAAAGTATAATATGCACCATTAATGGATTATTACAACTGTTCTCACCCTCTCCCATTCAACTGCAAAAATCCCCAATTCGACCCTTGGGGAAATGGCACTATTTCACCTCCCAATACAACTAAACTGAGTAAAAATGATTCAAATGCTCAAGTACAGTACATGAAACTTGTAGAATACATCCATGGAATTATATTTATTACAAATATATAAGAGAATAATCCATTCATTCGAAATCATCAGCATTACATTGATTCACAACAAGGTAGTGGGGAAATGGCACTGTTCTTTCATTAAAATTGAGATTTATACATTTCTACTTGGAATTTCGACCTGAAACTTTCTGGAGATGAATAAAAGAGTATTTAATTCATATTACAAAATAAATGGGGCATTAAAATCTCCCCCAAAGAGTACAATAGCTCACCAAAAATGCCCTCCCTCAAGGATCAAGAATATGCCATCAAAACTGGAAATGGTTGAAGGAGTGAGCTGCAATAGAAGAAACCATGAGCTTCCCTGTAGCTTGCACCTGAAAATAAAGACTCCATTAAAGCTCCAAATGAAAGGTCTGAATGGCCTTTCCAATTACCAACTTGGATGGGAATCTTTCACCCTCGAAATTGGCTAAGGTAAGAAACTAGTCATCCACTAGCTCTCCCTCTTCACAAATGCAATTGCAAATTATAAAAATGATAAAAATCTGGTTTTATTATTTGTTATTGACATTTATAAACTTCTAATGTCCTCCATGGGTCGAATTCCTTCCAAGAGACTCATGCAAACTCAAGTTGGGAAGAGATTCCAAAGAACGCCACTTGTACAACAATTCCTAGTCTCCCACTTCCACCAAATCACATGTGGAAGCATCTTAGCTGCCCTAACACCCTTGAGCGCCCTCTTGGAGTCTATTTTTAGCGCTGACATGTCATATATGTCATATATCAGCCTTCAGGTCTGATTTGTGTCATAGGTGTCATAGCATCTTCATCATTGTTGTCATAGAGCTAGGGAATCTAGCCCAAGTGTCTCACTAGCTCCAAATTGCCTCTTTCTCTTCCATGGGAGTTACTATTCCTCTATATTTCGACCTTGGATGAGTCATGCAATGAATAATACCTTTTGGACTCCCCCAAGTATGTTACCATTCACCTTGAATTCGAATTGGTGAGAGAATGATGCCAAGTGTAGTGGGGAAATCTAGCCATATGTGGGTCCCACTTCCTCCATGTGTCTTCATGATGAAATGCCACTTTGATTTTCACTTGTATATATTTATTTAGCTCCTTTATTAAATATTTATGCCATTCTAATGTTCAAACATCATTTATTATCCCCATTATTCCAAATCCCAAAGCTTCCACCCCAAACCTAGGAAACTAGTAATTTTCCTCCTTGGCAATTATTTGACCTTTATCATCAACTTGACAAACTCTAATGAATAGGGCCAATGTGATTAGGCCATTGTGACCCAATGCCAAATTTGGGACATGATAGGTTTCCACAATAAATGATGAGTTGTTTATAAGAACAAGCTGCGCAGCGTAGGACAGAAGGATGGTGATGCGGGCAGAGTGATGTGGTACGCAGCAGGATCTATGCTGTGAGCAGTACTGCGCGGTGCAGGAAACACTACGGGCCGCACCAAGGGTTTCTTACTATTGCGAATCTTCTACTGAAACTGCGAATCACCCACGATTATCCTCTTCTTGGAAAATCTCGGAAACGTTAAGGAACTGAGATGAATATCACTCATCCATTCATTCAGGCACTTACTGGTTATCTTTCTGGCGTTCATTCTAGAACTTGGGTTATTACAATGTGAACCGAAATGATAACATGATTAACTGTGCTGTGTTCCTTCACTGTGCTTAAGAAAGTATTTAAACTTAAATGTCTGATTCACGACCTTAACCTAGAATTGAAGTGTTTGCCATTCATCTACTTCCGTGGAACCTAGCATATCATTCCCAAACTTCTCCTATTGGTAAATGCATATCAAAGTTATCATATTACAGCATGCAAGGAAACATTCAATCATTCATTCTACAGAAAATACAAAAAGTCATTCATTCATAAACATCATCACATAACACAGGATTTAACGTGGTTCACTTCCTCGGATGGAAAGCTACGTCCACAAGAACGGTTGGTAATATATTTCTTTCAAAAGGGATGGGGCAACCGTTCTTAGTTTGCGCACTCAGCTGCAGACACTTATTTCTCTCGGCTAGGTCTCTGCGCACACAGCTGCAGAGCCTTTACAATATTCTTAGCTCAGAGAGATTTTACAATACAAACGGGTTATCTCCTTAAGTTCTCAGCAACTACAAAAGAATAACATTCCAAAAGAGAACAACACCGAGAACCCCCATCCCATACAAAATGTCTTCTTAAATAGATCATGCCCGAAGGTCATTACTGTACAATGTCGAAGACCTAAAACCCAAAACCCTAAGGGTTTCCAAAATTGCACCGGTTTTCCAAACCGACATGCTGGCTCCTGGTAGCATCTGCTTGATCATGGCGGATCTCCACGTCCTTATTCTGTCGCTATCGACCTTCCTGTCGCACGTGTGC
Source organism: Larix kaempferi (assembly GCA_027924585.1). NCBI lineage: Eukaryota > Viridiplantae > Streptophyta > Pinopsida > Pinales > Pinaceae > Larix > Larix kaempferi. Next base: position 1,885,392 of record BSBM01000196.1, on the reverse strand, counting down.
CTATAGGCTGCTTCTGCCGAACCATTTCTCTCTAACGGTTTTACCTTCTAAGCGTGCCAAACGTCGCTTTCCTTAACAACCCATGCGTGGTCGCCTTCCTGTTTCGCCTACGTCCGCCGCTCGGAAATCTTGAAATATCTTTCCAAAAATGGCTGCTACTATTCGAGCCGGTAGCTACACTTGACACTTGTCCAGCACACCGCTTTGCTGGCTCCATGTGGCCTCCTAACTCTGCAGCATTGCTTTTGTGCAGTACTGGTCTTCGCATCATGGCCAAAACTTCAACGCTTCTCGCAAGTCCACAGTCTCGTCAAAAGTTGGATGCTGCGTGCAACATCGCAACATCCGCAATACTTCGCCAAAATTGTGTGTCTGAGCTGCGCTCAAATCAGCTTTCCCTGCTTGCCTCAAAAAGGTGGTTCCAAAACTTTAACTCAACCTGGACCCAACACATTGCCATACCTTTCATTTAAGTGCTTTTATTTCAATTTTGGTTGGTGGGATTTTTTGTTTGGCCAAGCCCTAAATGGCTTCGGTGCTACCCACGGGCTGTAAGTGTGCGGGTTGTGGGTAGGGCATCAAACGCGCAGTCAAAAAACTAACTGCTCGCGTCTACCCGCAACTGTCTACAATATACCCCGTGGGTACGACCGTGAAGAAGTTTTTAAACATGATATTGACTAAACATTTCTTGCTTTACACTCCAGGATGGTTCTAGAGTGGAGGGAGAGAGAGCATGACCAGGTAGATGAGGCCATGCACAACAATTTGCAAGCACAACAAGCATTGCAAGCATGTGGCTTATATAAATATTGGAGTCTCGGGGGCTTAAGGGCCCAAAACCTGCTACTCTGTCATCTGATCAACTACTGGGATGTGGATGCTCAACTACTGGGATGTGGATGCTCAACACTTCATTCTCAATGGGAAAACACTGACACTAGATGTAGAGGATATCTATTTTATTACCGGTTTGTGCCGTAGAGGGGAAGTGGCTAGTCTTCGGTCATGGACCGTGGGTGGTGGGTTCACTGTGCAAGACTACATAGTACGGTATTGTCCTGCCAACACACGACCAGTGGGAATTCAAGTGCCAGTCAACCTCATAACGGATCTAAGTACAAAGATCATTGTGGCTACTCTGGTGCGGATCATGGGATCCAAAGCACTACATCAGGCATCCAGACCGGTGATGTTCTACGTATCACAATGCTTGCAGCCTACTATATTCGACTGGTGTACTACTCTGCTGGTGTCTATGAAGACACAACTGACGGAGAGAAAAGAGGGCAAGGTCAAAAACTTTGGGTATGGTAGCATCCTCTACAGTTTCTTCTTAGAGAGAGTTCCGGGACTTAGCCCGAGGGTGAATGTCTCTCTTCACAGTCTCCGAGATCCATCCCTGACTCGGTGGGCTGAGATACTGACACGACAGGGTGGTGGCCATCTCGCGTCACCATATACTGAGGAGTTCTTCCGCTGGTGGAACCGGTAGGTGATCGCTATAGAGGACTATCCCTATGTGGGGATAGACTTCATACAGGACTGTCACATGCCGCTCTCACCAGGCACAGCTTTCAGAGACATCGGTGAGTATTCTTTTGGTTTTGTGTTTTTTAAATTTTTATGAATTTTTTTATTATAGTTGAAATGCAAAAACTCTTTTTGGTGGTAATGTCATGTGCTAATGGGTGATTGTTTGCTCGCAGACAAAGGCCCAGTGAGACCCGAGGGCTTCCCGAGACATGGTCATCGAGGTAGAGATGAGGTGGCAGTAGGGCGCACACTCCAGACGTTGCGGCGCAACATATCACGAATGGTTTCCCGAGTACCACTGATAGAGGTAGCCCGACTACTTGAGGCTATGCAGTTCCAGGTAGTGGGTGTTCCTGGTGAGTGGGTGTGGCTACTGCAGTGGAAGGCCAACGCAGTACAGTACTACTATGAGACACATCCCGTCGAGGCGGCACCTAGACCTCCTCGGAGGGAGTAGATATCCCAAGGCCTCATCATTTTTTGTATCGATATGTATATTTTTGAGGGCTACGGGCTCCAGTCTTGTATGACACTACCATTTTTGGACATATTTATATATATATACAACTTTGGTTCTCGGTTCTACTATATGTGTGTATGGTACAACTGTATGAATGTCTTTGTATTTATGTGCTTCATGATGAATGTGACAAATGCCAATCTAATACATAGTTAGCATATGCATCAGATATATAATTATGACTTCTCGGAATGTGAATATATGTAATGGAAACAAAATATCTCTCCAAGAGTTGTACCTTAAGGAATATCCGTAGTAATGTAGGGTCTCGTACACGGTACTGCCCATTCAGCTGAGACACAACTAGTTGTGAATCCAAGTAGACTTCTAAATACTGGATACCATGTGAAATGGCATCCCGAAGTAGCTCAACAACGACACTATACTCAGCCACATTGTTAGATGTAGGACCGAGACAAGCACCTCCTAAGGACACAACTAGATGGTCAGGTGAAAATATAACCCATGTAGCAGAAGCAAGCTGCTGCGTATGTCGGCTAGCACCATCCGCAAAACCTAAGAATGTAGGACATCCCGCCGACATCTGCCAATCAAACATAGGCGAATCAGCAGACCCAACAACCAAAAATGCAACCTAGACTATGTATAGAAAAACTATACAATAGTGTACAAAAGTATCAACCCGAACCAAAGGTTCAAGCGTAATACCGCTTGAGGTAGAGCCCATTTCTAGGATCCTTCAATACAACTCCCTCATAATCTTCTAACTCATAAGCTCCTTTTTCAAGGACACGGCTCACAATGTAAGGACCGTGCCACATGGGATTGAACTTGCTTGCCCCCAGGGGTTCTTTAGCTTGGTCATACAAGAGTACCAAGTCACCTTCAGCATATTGCCGGGGACGGACAGACCTATCATATTGAACCTTGACACGACACTTGTTAACATCAATGGCCACAGCGGCATCTCGACGGTGTTTTTCAAGTTGCTCGAGGTGTACTAAACATTGTTCAATCTCCGTCGTATTAGGGAGGAGCTCTATGGCTAGCTTGAGCGAAGGGATCTCGCATTCAATCGGTAAAAGTGACTCCACACCATGAACTAACTGGAATGGTGAGAACCCAGTGGTAGTCTTAATTGTGGTTCGATAAGCCCAAAAAGTAGGTTATAACATGATATGCCAATTGGTCTTGCTTTGTTGGATGGTACGTTGGAGAATGGTCTTCAAAGACTTATTTACTGCTTCAACCTGACCATTCGCTTGAGGATAGTAGGAAGACGAGTGTTCCTGACGAAACCCAAGCTTGAGAGACAAATCCTCCATCATCTTATTTTGAAAGTGACTACCATGGTCAGTGATAATCTCTTTCGAGATACCGAATTGAGTGATAATTTGGTTGAACACGAAATGGGCTGCAGTAGCACCATCGGCTTTAATGGTAGGCATGACCTCAGCCCATTTGGAAAAATAATCCACGACCACAATAATATGATGATGCCCCCCAGCCTAAACTAGTTTGCAATCCATGAAATCTACCACCCACTTAGTGAAGGGACCGACAATGATGACCGGATGGAGGGGCGCTGGATGTGAGTGTATGTTCCGAGAAAACACCTGGAAAGGGTGACATCTCTTCACATCATTAATAAAATCTTTAAAGATAGTAGGCCAAAAATAACCCGCTCGCATAATACGCTGGGCTGTAGCAAGCCTAGATATTTACTGCCACACGCGCCCGCATGGCAATCATTAAGTACCCATTCCGCTTCTTCGTGAGTCAAACAACGACGGAGAATGGAATCCTTTCCTCGGTGATACAAAGTGTCATCGACGATAGTATAATATTTAGTGTGATGTCTCACACGCCATCGCTCGTCTCGTGAATAGTGTGGAGGAAACTTCAAACTTTGGAGATATCTAATGACATCCCCATACCAAGGGTCCTCGGTCGAGATAAAAAATAAATGTTCATCCACAAAGGAATCCTCATGAATGACATCCTCATCAAGACGTGGATGGTCCGACATAAGCTTCGCGAACACCAATGGTTTCACCGATTTTGCAGAAGTAAACTCGAGATCAAATTCCTGAAGGATCACAATCCATTTATTATACTTACCCTCGATAAGGCGTCATGATAGCACGAACTGAAATGGATTGATATGAGCTACAACAGTGGTTGTTCGAAGCAAAATGTAATGCCGTAACCGCTGGACTGCGTGAACAGTCGCAAGTGCCAACTTCTCTACGTGGGTGTACCTTAGTTCAACATCTACAAAATTTCGACTAAGATAATAGATAACATGCTCGACAAGCGCATCATCTACCTGAACCAAGACCATGCCAATAGTCTCTTGAGATGCGGCCACATAAAGAATGAAATCTCGTGTAAAGTCCGGCGGACTAAGCACAGGGGCCGATACCAAATCTTTCTTAATGGCATTGAAAGACTGCTGGGCTCGCTCATCCCAGATAAAAGGTGTGTCTTTCTTCAACAGGCATGCGAAACCTTTAGTAATGCTGGCATAGTTAACTATAAACCGACGTAGAAAAGTAACTCTCCTTTGGAGGCTCTGAAGTTGAAACAGATTACACGGAGGAGGCAACTGAAGTATTGCCTCAACTTTGAGAGGATCGACTTTAATACCCTCATTCGAAACTATGAAATTTAGAAGGCGACCAGTCCTAACAGCGAAGATTCATTTGTTTGGATTCAATTGAATTTTGTAGTGGATACATCGTTCGAGAATCATACGAAGGTGCTTGGGGTGGTCCACTCTATTGTGAGAATGGCCAGCAAGATCATCCAAGAAAAATTCCATAATCTTCTTAAGATCATGAAAGGCATAGGTCATGGCTCGCTGAAAAGTAGCTCCGACGTTCTTGAGGCCGAAGGGCATTTTGCGGTACGCAAAAGTTCCCCATGGAAAAATAAATGCCATTTTATGTTGGTCCGTGGGTTTGATTTGAGTCTAATTATAACCAGAGAATCCGTCCATGAATGAAAAAATCTCACTTCCCGCACAAGCATCGAATATTTGATCAATGAATGGTGTGGGGAAGTTGTCTTTCGGACATGCACGGTTCAAATCTCTGAAATCGGTGCATATACGGATTGTTCCCTACTTCTTATCCACAGGAACGGGGTTTGACACCCATTCGGTAAGGGGAACGGGGTAGATGAAACCAGCTTTGAGCAGTTTCTCCACCTCTGCCTTAATAGCAGTTGCCTTCCTAGGGTTCATAGCACGTAAGTGTTGTCAAACCGGTTTATCTTCAGGATACATTTTAATCTTGTGTTCAACAATGCGAGGGTCTATTCCTGGCATCTCCTCATATGACCAGGCGAAAGCTTCCCGGAGTTCAGCAAACAAATCAGTGTAAATAGAAATCTCCTCAGGAGTGCAATCGTCACTGACGTAAACATTCTCAATCTTTTCGGGAGTGCGGGAGATGTTGATCAAAGTGGTTGGGGAAATATTGGCCATATTCCCCTCCAAGAAAACATCATGCGATTGCAAAAGAGCCACAGGGTGACCAACCATCTCAGCTAGAGTCATCCTAAACTCCTCCTGTTCAATGAGCTCAAGGTTGGGAAGGAAATAAGAGCGATGGTGCATATCTTCCCAAGGCCTCTCACTACCACACATGGCTTTGAGGATAGCTTCATCAGATGGCAAAGTATCATCGAGACATTCGTGAGAGCAAGAGGAGTTGGCTGCCCAAACTGGCAGTGTAACGGGATCTTCAACTGTCTGGGGAGAAGAGAGATCCGGATCTGCAGTGGTTTGTTGGATGTGATCGTAAGTGAGCTCCGCTACAGATAAGGGCATAGACATCCCGACGTGCGCAATGTCTCTAGACATAGAATCCGCGGATGGAAAAATCCATGGATCACCACAATAGGAAGTCCAGAATGGCATACTATTCGAAGGAGGAGCCGCATTGTTGGAAATGGTTCCAATAAAATTCACAGGTGCATAATGGTTAAAAGTTCCCATCAACGAGGGGTACATTCCAACACCTATGTTCCCAGTTGCCAACTGAGAATCAGAAACTTACGGGACTACTGATCCCGTGGATGCTATGGAAGGAGTGCCAACATAATCCAGTTGATCGATCGTCACAATCTTTCCTTCATGGGGAAAGAAAATAACTCGAAATACAGTAGATGCGACAACCTTCATAGCGTACATCCAGTTCCAACCCAGTAAAAGGTTGTAGTCAATGGGTGCATCAACCACTTCAACTTCAATAGGAACGAACTTACCTCCCAAGGAGACAACAAGGGAAGGGATAATTCCATGCGGCGTAAAAAATCTACCATCGAATGCAGTGAGTGTAGTTCTAGACACGAGTAGAGGAGGATAGCCAAGAGCTTTCCAACAAGCTAACGACATTATTGACACGGAAGCACCGTCATCAACCATAGTACGTTTGACGAAGCTCTTAAGTCAAACCACCTGGATTTGAAAAGCCACGTGGTAAGGCAAGCGAGGTTGGACATCAGTAGTATCAAACTTGATAACACTAGTACTTCCCCCATCCTGAACTCCTAATGCACTCAAAAGGGCATGCTTCTGAGAAGGACAAGCTTGCAAAACTTCAAGAGCCGACATGGCACATGGAGTTTGGCCCAAATATTCTACGATGGAGTAGTTCTGGGCGGCGCGAGCATTAGGATTATGCATGGAGCGCTTGAGAACACCTTTCGGTATCCGCGACATAATAGAAGGCTTCTCGATATGCAAGGAATTATCAGGAGGAGGGGGAGGCTCATAGCCCAAATTCTGTTGTGGTGAACCATAATCACGTTGACGAGTAGCCACACAAACCTCCCACTCAACCATATTCACACATACATAATCACTAGTATTGGAAGAAGACGTTGTCGTTTCATTAGTACCATAAACAGTGGTGGGAGCATGCGAAGCCATGTTCTAGTGATGAGGTAGGGGATCCTTCAGCACAGCTGGGATCTATGCCAAATGCTTCGATGCTTCTTCAATATGAGGACATAAGTGAGTAAGATGGTCCTCCCCACAAAGCTTGCAAGGGAATTTCACCTTACGTCTAGGTTTACGATCCTCGCCAGCATTACCGCCTTCCCGAGGAGGGTTGGCATTCTCTTTGCAAGGAGTAGTACAATTGCTATTATTGTTACTTCCATTGTTTCCACCCCTACGATTATTTCTCCCCTTTTTCTTACCACCATGCTGCTAGTTACCCGATGGTTTTGTTGATTGCACATTGTGTACATCAGACGACAGAGTGGAAGTGAACAAGGTGTGAACCTATCTCGGAGCAGACTGGTTTAGCGACAAATTTTGCATTTGATTAGCTACCAAGTATAAAGGGAAAGTGCATGCGAACCCCACGATGCCATCGACATGTGGTCCAGGAACTGACGTGGGCTCATGTCTTGTTCTCAGTGCATTAGGAATAATGTCATACAAAATGCCAGACTGAGAATAGAGAAGATCTAACTGCTGGACTTTCAAGATAGCTTTTTCCTCAGTCATAATGTCCGACATCGAAACATCCTTAGCAATATATGGAATTAAAGACTTGAGGAACCATTCCAACAAGAACTCTGGAGGAATGTTGGCTTTCACTAATCTCTTCTGCCGATGCCAGTCTTGAACATGGTCAGAAATATGTGTGGCCTTATTCTGACGGAAGGTGGACAACAACTCAGTACTAGTATCATAACGAACCGGCAACTGGAAATGGTCTAAGAAAACCAAAGCAATCTTGTTGAATCCCCTATAGGTGTTTCCGGTAAACTCCACATACCACTTCGCGGCTGCCCCGTGAGGGTGCATTGAAATAGTCGTAATCGAATGGAATCATGATTCAAAGAGTTGGAGGAGCACTAAAGGTGAAACGTTGTGACATGATCTCCCGGGTCCTCACCACCTTTCCCTTCAAACTTTGGAATGTCCGAAGGGATCTTGGTAGAGACCGGGGGCCAAGTAGGGTCGTGACACACCGGATCATTCGTGAGATTCGAAAGATCCGGGAGATTCAAGCGTGCAAGGAACGGGAGCTGCGGCTGGAAAGCTTGATTATAAGATCCCATAAAAGGTTGGTTGAATAGAACTGTGTTATATGATGGAACAAAAGCTTGACCATGAGGGTTAAACTGCTGATAATGAGGACCTGATGGCTTGTAATCTTGCCCATGGCCATAAGATGGATAACCTCCCCCTGCCTGACCCATTTGAGAGTAAGCAGGTATATGTGCATTTTGAGCACCATATTCGGGTGGTGGGTGATACTGGTGGCCAGCACCGACTGCGTTGTAGTAAGGGTTGCCACCATGGGTATGGGGCATGTATGTACTATTCATAGTGGGAAACGTGTTGTATTGACCGTAATGGTATGGTATGTTCCACCCCTAATATTAGGATTAACTTGAGTAGTCGTGTGATGACCATAAACATGAGAAGTATTCCCAGGTCCAATATGGGTGTGACCAGTAGCAGGGTTGGTGGTGTGATGTCCATGTGGATAGGAAATATTCCCACCCCCTACATTAGCATTACTAGTGGCGGCGATGGACGCAAAAGTATGTGGTATGTGTCCATCCCCATGGTTGGGAGGAATGATATCATGTGCAAAAGTAGTCCTAGGTTGATGAGTAGCGACACGTGTATTAGGTGGTGGATGGTGAGTCGTGTTTCGAACATCATTCCGACTAAGTTGGGTATTCCTAGGAGGTGGTCGCGTTCCAACATTAGCATGGTTATGAATCTGACTAGTCCCCATACTATGTGAGTGGGTGGACAACGTAGTGCCCCCAGCTAGGGTAGTGCCCCCAGTGGGTATAGTATGGCTAACACTTTGACTAGTGCTAGCATGAGTACCAACCATAGTGGAAGGTTCGACAACATTGTGACTGTGACTAGGCATACCAAAAGAGAGTGTGGTGGGGTTGACCATAGGGCCAGAATCATCATGAGTCTTAGGCCTCCTATATCTAAAATTGCATGGAAATGAAGGAATAAAAGGCTAAACCTATTCTTCCTCCTCGGGTAAGTCGGGCATTCCGTAAAGATAGTTATCAGGATTCGAAGGATCAAACGGATCCCAGTCAAGTGGATTAGGCCAAATAGAACCAGGTTGAGTCTCAGGTGGATCACCTCCCCAATCCTCATGAGGAGTCTGGGGATTAGAAGTATGTACAACTCTACCCGAAGGAGTAGAAGGGTCTTTCCCGATATCGGGATGTGCAGCCATGCAGTCCTCAACGTAAGTCACGCAAGAATACAAAGACTTAGAGGGAGCCCTCTGGTGTCCTCTAGCAATACGACGTGTAACCTCGAGTGGCTTTAAACCAACCAAATGACGGGACCGACGGAGAGTAGGGCTCCGCACGACGCTCTCTCCGGAGAGAGACACAACGTCTCCTAAAGGCCAACTATCGATAAAAAACAGTAAATCAAAAGCACACACCTAGAGAAACTACAACCAAGAGCAGACAAATAGAGTGGCTAAATGAGCTCCCGACCCTAGAGCTGGTATGTCTCACCTAGGAGAGGCTTGAGACTCCCAAACTATAGCTGGAGGTAATAGAATCAGTTATAGAGACACCTAGGCTTCACTGTGTCAACAGGGTCAAGTCCATTGCACGAACACAACTGTTCTGTCCAATCCCTGTCTGACTTAGGACACAAACAACATAACCACTGCAAGTACCCTGTGTGGTACCTAGGTAAGGCAACTATGTCTACCGCAATATAACCAATGCTCAGGGGGATAGTCGCAGGTGGGACCCATCGTATGGGTAGGGTAGCTAAGCCCAAAGCACAAGAGGATGAACCTCCGATACCCCTAGATACGAACAAATCCTGGATATATCTCCCACGTTCAGCCGGTATTAGAGGGATATCTCCTCAACCAACCTCCCATGACCTCATGCTTAACTCTGGTTTGAGTAGAGCTTTCCTGAGAACACCGATCTATACCATGGATTCCTCCACTCCCTGGTCAGACACCTACTGTTTCGTTCAGTAGTCTTGGATTGTTAACTCACAATGATATATTCCAAGACTCTAAACCTATGCTATTTGGTGTACCCTATAAATAAAATAAGTCTAATAAATTTTATGATTAAGCGTTAATTTTAGTGGCTATGATTACTCAAGGGATATGGTCGTGAAACTAATGATGTGTAGAATCAATAGTATGCAACATCATCCAATCCTAGACTCATCTATCCAATAAAACAATGTCACTAATATGCAAAATCAACCAACAATTCCAAAATAAATATGCAAACTTTTATCTTTTCAATGCACAAGCAGAACCTAAAATGAAGGCAACAAGCACTCAATGCAAAATGCAGTACATGGAAATAAAATATTTTTGTATTTTCTCTTATAAACAAAAAGGAAAATGCAAAAAACTAAATGAATATTTTTGTATTTTTTCAATATATATGGAATGAAAAAATGCAAGCAAAATCCTACTATTTAGTTACTGAAGTGCCGAGAAGATCACTAAGATAATCCAACAGATCCTAAACAGCAAGAATCAGCCAAAAGAAAGAGCTCAATAGGAATAAACCAAGAGGCTAAAACCAAAGATTGGTAAAAAACCAAGAAGGCTCAACCAAGAGAAACGAAGAGATCTGGTCACAACCAAGGCATGAAACAGTCAAGAAAGAGGCCAACAAAGACTCAGGAACCAACCAAACTCACCCAGCAACTACCAATAGCCATAAACCAACAAAAGCCAGAGTTACACGCTACTGTCGAAGGAATACCTGCGGGTACCCGTGAGCAGTAGTGTAAACAGAGGTAGGTATACGCGGGTAGAACTAAGCCAGCCTGTGGGTGAGGAAAAACAAATGGTCAAATAAAGAGTCCAGAGGCTTAGAAAAAGCAAGTTTTTTACAGTGTATCTTAACGGCCAATCAGTGACATAGAGCTTCGATAAACAACAACTCTAATTATGGACTAATGCTCAAATTTTTTCCCAAACATGGATGTTATCCCCAGTGGAGTCGCCATTTCTGTATTGGAGAAAACTCACCATGGCTTGGGAATACCACAACAGACAGATGACTACCAGAAATCTACTCAATTCTCAAAACAATGCTATTATAAATGACAATGTTAAAATAATGGAGAAATGTAACCAACCTCAATCCAACATTTGATGTAGATCCCCGTTGGAGCTTTCAATCCGCGCACATCCAAGCACTTGTAATCTGCAAATTAGTCTTGACAACCAATATCTAACAAGTACACGTGATATATAAATGGCATTAACATTATCAATAACAATGGTCCATAATATCGTAAGCAAATGTAACCCAATGCATAATAAATGACATTCACACCATGAATGGACGAGAATATGAGTATTTCTATTAATGAACAAGAAGAAGTACAAAGTGATATGACCTCTTGCTGGAAACCAATCTGAACCAAGATCTAGATGAATCCACTTGTGCCTCCACCACTTCAATCCTCCATGAAAGGAAAACTCAAACTAGCAAGGAGTTTGGAAGGTGAACATAAATGGTTCACAACTACAAGGATCAATGAGTGCAGACTCAAGATAGGGAAAAAATCCACTAGAGTGCCTTTACTATTCTCTTCTTCCTCCCGTCCATAAGCCATATGTGCTCAATATATAATCCTCTCAAAGGTAGGTGAAAGGACTCATCGAGACATTACTTGGGAAGATGGAGAGGCAAAGGTCACCCAATGACCGCGTTTTGGGAGTAAAAGTAATAAAATAGTGGTTTTTACCATTTTACTTGATACCTGTGGGCTATAGGGATGCAACTCGTGGGTATGCATGCTATAGTGATGCAACATGCAGGTAGGAACAAAAATAGGGTAGACTGGTATCACTAAAGGATAAAAATGGATCTGAGTCACTGAAATAGATCCTACAGGCCAAAGAATGCTGATGCTCACAGGGCGGAGGATTTCTGTGTAACAAAAGGTTCAAGGATCATGCTCATACTTTTGGATTTTTTCTCATCACATTCGATCTGAAGAGAAAGTACAAGCACATGCTTTTTGAGCATGATCCACTTCTTCCCAAGAAGAAGATACCTCCAGACATATGACCAAGCATCACACCTTCTTGAGTTTGGAGCATTTATTTTTTGTGTGTGCCTTACAGTCTATTTTGAGGGGGGGTATTTTTCCCATGAGGTTTTCCCCATTTCCTCAGTTTATTGACTGTTATTATTCATTGTATTGGGTGACCTTTGGTCTTAGTTACCAGGTCCCATGATGGATTAAGGGGGGGTGTTAGGATATTCCTATACTCCATCTTAGTCCCACCAGTATTTTGATCATTTACATTTTCAGTCATGCATGCACTTCTAGGGTTTGCATGCATTGCAGTCATCAGTCCCAGCACCTATCCCTCAGTTAGCTAGCCCCCGGAGCTTCTTTCCACTCAGTTTCAGCCCTCCTAGCCTGCCATGCACCCAGTTCACACCTTCCACTGAAGAAGGGTGCCTTTCTCACCTACCAGTCCAGTTTACTCCAGTTAGCCATCAGTCTTTCCTTGATTTGAGGCCAGACTGACTCCTCACTGCTGTTATCACTTCGATTGACCTCCGATGAGACATGACTACCTGTTCTAACTCCAGTTAGCTCCTCATGCACCCTCCACTGAGCCTCCTTCATTCAGTTATTGTCTCCATGTTCTAGTTACATTCAGTTACACCTACCACACTCAATTAGACTCAGTTGGACTGATGGTTGATAGTTACTTGTGCATTGATGACTCCACCGATGATGAGATAGACTACTAGTTGTGCTCTGATGACACTCCAGTGATCCTTTGATCACTCCATGAAGGCTAATTCGAATTTCCACCTTAGGCATTCGAATCCTCATGCATTGTACTATTTATTTGTCCATACTGTGATTAATTAATTAGTGTGTGTGAAGTATTTTTGCTTCTATCCAAGTTCTACTGTATTATTATTCTATTGCTCATTATACTGCATTGACCACTCTTCTTCTATTTTCTTGCTTAATCAATTACTTTCTTGTGAGGTATACATCATCTCTTAGATATGCTCTGAGGATTTTCACAGTGGTTCCCCTGTAGCATCCTCGGGTTGCATTCCATGCCACTGAATGAATACCTATATGATAGATTGCGAGAGAAGTTGACGCCTCAGTGAGTTTTAGGGAGGATTGCTTGGAAAGCTGTAGACGAAGAAGAACCATATCACCTGATTTAAAAGTGCGCTCAGAATGGTGCTGATCGACTTGTTATTTCATTCGAATTCTTTCCATGTGAAGATTGTCCTATAAAATGGGAAGAATCTGATCGTGATTTCAAAGAACCGAGTCAATTTCCTGAATTGGTGAACTACTGAGGGTGTATGAAAGAAGAACTGGCGGTTCCTGTCCATAGATTGCTTCATATGTTGTCATTTTAGATGTGGTATTATACCACCAGAGCACTTCAAGGAAATCCCTAGAAATAGATGTCCAAATCTATGTAGGGATGGAAAGAGTTTGAGCAGTCCTGGAAGGAGTGTCGTTTCACCCTTGTTGACCTGGAAAGTATCACAGTCAGCCATCATCTAGTGAATTGTCATTTTCAGTCCCTTCCAAAAGAAGTTACATTGTTCTCGGTCATATGCTTTGAGGAAATAATAGTTCCCTATCAAGGGAGAAGCATGGAGGTCATAGAAGACATAGCCCTATTGAACAGATTGCAACCAATTTGGAAAAAGCATAGAAATAACTGAAATAGAAACTGGGTCATCAAATGTGCGATAAGGAGCATCTGCCACCAGATTGTCCTTACCCTTCTTGTAAGTGATGGCATAGGCATAACCCATGAGTTGGATAATCCATTTCAGGTGTGCTGGGGAGGAGACCCGTTGTTCTAGGAAATTTTCCAGACTCTGGTGATCAGTCTTGATGCATCAATAATTCCCTAATAGGTATGGCTTCCACTTCTGTACTGCATGCAAAATAGCCATCATTTCCTTCTCATATGTAGATGCGGCTAAATTCTTACTGGAAATTTCTCTTGAAGGCAGCAAGCCCACTGGTTCAACAAAGACAATTGCATATCTATCCAAGGAAGTAGTGGTGACCGTTGATGGGTGCATTTGAATGGAATGGAGCTGAGCGACGACACCATGTGAATTCTTCTTAAGGATCTTTTCCAGGCGATGTGAAGTGATGATGTGGAGAGGCTGTGGTTGTAAGCCTCTAAATGTGTGTTTTTGCCCATTGACTGAAAACTACATCCAAATTTTAGCAAAATCCCATAAGATGGGGCCAAGTGTGTGTAACCATTGAATGCCCAAAACCACATCACATCCGCCTAAGGGAAAGGAAAACATGTCAGAGCGCATGTTATAATATTCCATAGAGATACGCAAATTGCAACACTTCCCCTTGCAAGTTAAGGTGCCCCCATTGGAAATCGTGACTTCAAAGTTGGAGCAAGGATGGATAAAACAATCGGCTTGTTTGGCGATCCGAGGGTCAATGAAGTTATGAGTGTTAACAGAATCAATGAGTATTGTAAGAGGATCTTCTTGAAGTAACCCTTGACCCACATTGTTTGTGGGGTGGTGACTCCTGCTAAAGCATGGATAGATATCTCTGGGTGGTCGTCTGGAGATGAAGGGTCAACAGGCGGCTACTGAATGTCGACCTGATCATCTAGTGTTTCTGGAGCTTCTGCACCAAGTTCAGAGGCAGGAAGAGAATCCACATCTAAGAGATAGAGCTGTTGCTCAACACATCTATGTCCATGAGTGAATTTCTCATCACAATTATAACAAATCCCTTTTTATCTATGTGCTCGCATCTCTACTTCATACAAATGCTTGATAGGATTTGTGCAAAGAGCTGGCGTGATGGGAGGTCGTTGGGAAACCATACTTATGAATGGAACAAAAGTGGATTTGGAGTGTTGTTGGGATGTGATCTTGTCCTCCACCAACTCAGCCAACCCTCGGATTTCCATCATTGTGTTGGGACAAAACATTTTAACCTCTGAGCGGATTTCATCCTTAAGACCACTGATAAAACAACCCCTGTAGAATTCATCCGACAATCCTTCTATGTGATTGACTAATTTCTCAAATTATGTCTGATACTCTCTCATAGGACCAAATTGGCGAAGTTTAGTGAGTGCTGCTGTGAAGTCATAAAACACACTAGGACCAAATTGTTGCAAAAGGAGTTGGCAAAAATTTGTCCATTTTGGCTCGTCATGAGCCTTGATGTACCAACGACGCCATTGAAGGGCTTCCTGTTCCAAATGAAAGGATGTAAGTAGAAATTTTTGGACATCAAAATTATTATGCAGACTGAAATATTGTTCTGTCCGGTATATCCATCCAGTCAGATCATTACCATTGAAGCGAGGAAAATCAAGCTTCGGCCCACGAAAATTGCTGGAAGAAGAGAACCCAGTGTTCATGGCTGAATGTTGAAGATGGAGGCTGAGCAATTTTTCATCCAAATCTTGGAGTTTGGTTTTGAGGGATGCATTTTCTTCCGCCATGATTTGTGATTTTCTGCGGGTGACAACCATAACCAAGAGGATTTGTTTTTGTGAATGAGTAGAAAAACACAAACAAAAGCTTATTTAGTAAAGAGAAATTTGGATTTGGGAAAAACTCTAAAGCGTAATTGGGTTTTGAATAGGTTTTGGACACTTTCGAATGGACAGGGAAGCATAAAATGAGGATTTCAGAAGCGGGGTGAAAGAATGGGAAAATTTGTTAGAGAGGGACAAAAAAACAGAAATAGCGAATGAACATGGTGGCAAAATTTGAAGGCGATTGGGTGAAAATTGAAGAAGTTATGACAAACCCTAAAAATAGACAAATGTGGGATTTCTGGTTTTGGGAAGTGGAATTTGGGATAGGGTCCTCAGGAATGAAATATGCAGGATGGGATTGTAGGGGTGTTAGTGAATTTTCTAGGACCTCATCAGTCAGTTCATGCATTGATCAATCAGTTCATGCATTGATTGCTCAGTTAACTATCTCTAGCTCATAGTCGACTGTATCAGAGTGCCACTTGAATATTGACAGTCTGTCATGCACCCTTTGGAGTCTCCTTCCCTATTTCAGTGCTCACATGGTTCAGTTAGACTCAGTCCTACCTCATTTGACTATTTATTCACCATCGATGGTCATTGAGTCTTGATTGGTAGATGGTTCCAATGATGACTAAGCTTTGACTTGAGGAGAATTTGAATCACCTTTGATGATATCGAATTCATTCTATTGTATTGCCATATGTTTTCCATCTTACAACTGATGAATGTAATTACAACATTTTTCCACATTATTTGAGTTTCATGTGTGAATTTTGATCATATTCTATCTCTTCTTCTCTGCAATTCTTTGAGTGAAATTGTGAGGTTTGTTCAAGTTAAAGTGATCTCCTCCTATAGAATTTCACATTGTATCAGATCTTTTTACAGCTATTCAAATTGCAGCAGTTGCAACAATTTATTGAACAACATTTTTTCAGTAGGGCATCAGAAGCCTCTAGATTTCCACAAAAAATCCTGGTGCTATTTCGTTGAATTCACTGGAGAAATCCAGTGAGGTCTATCCAGGTGTGAAGGATTCGTATAAAAGTGCCCACTGTCCTAAATCAGTGTTTTTCAGATTCTGTAACAAACCTCCAACCAAATATCATTGTTTTATTGCAGGTTATTTAAAGTGTTCTTGTAGTTGCAACAATTTCAAAGTTTTCTGCAGTTGTAGCAGTTTCAAAGTTTTCTGTAGTTGCAACAGTTTTCTACAGTAGCAGTAGTAGATTCAGAATTCAACAACTTCCATGGATCTGAAAGCAACTCCTTCTCTCTTTCCATTGGACTATGATGATTGGAAACCAAAGATGACAACATATTTGAAGAGATATGGTCTTTTCGATATATGTATTAGTGTTAAGAGAGATTTTGTTTCCTATGAAGAGGAGGATTCTTGGATAGATGACTGTGACAGATCCGCAGGAGCAATAATGACTGCTATGCTTTCCAATATGTAGTACCTCATTAATCTTGATGAACATCCAAGTGATATCTGGACCAGATTGGACATATTATTTGAAGAGAAGAAGGAAGAGGATGATGCTAGCCATTTGGAAAAAAATCCCATTGATACTTGCTCCAATTTTTTCTCTAATTATGTTTCGGGTTCAATCATCTCTCATGATGAAGTTGATCAAGATGAAGAAGAAGATGTATATTCAACACAGAAAATTCATGTTGAAGACATTCCTTTCTCTGTTTCTCTAGAAGTTGAAGACAGTTTCAAATTGTCCCCTTCCCATGTAGCTGATGTAGATGAAAGTAACACAACTAATGGAACTGATCCATCTTCTATTTTGAATTATGAGCAAGATTTGTCAGCTACTACTCTAGAAGTTGAAGAGAGCTTCGAAATCTCTACTTCCCATGAGCCTGCTGATGTGCAAGATAATGATCTGCGAAATGTTTTGGAGGATAAATACGATTTTGGAGGTGATGCATTCACCGTCTTTGATCAAATTCTTCCCATGAACTCCTATTTGATCGTTGGAAGATATTCTCAGAGTTTGACTGAAGATGGAGGACACTACCATTCGCTTGGGTTCAAGTCTCATGCACTTTTTCATGACTTTGGTTTTGATCTCACCCCTGCTAGTTCAAAGGATATCATAAGTAACCATCTATCAATTCTTGGAGCTGATTTGAAGTCCAAGCCACCACAATCATGTAATCGTTAATTTGGTTATTATCTCACCTATGTTGGTAAAAAGGAGATATCAAAGAACTATATACACATTCATGGAGTTGATCCTACCTCAGTTGGTTCGAATCACAAGTTCCAGAATGATCTTCATACTTTTGGATTTGTTCTCACCATGTTTGGTTTGAAGAGCAAGTTCAGGAAGCCTCCATATTCGCTTGCATCCACTGAAGGAGAACTCAAGCACATGTTTTTGGAGCATGATCCATTTCTTCCCAAGAGGAAGCTACCTCCAGAAATTGAATCAAGCATCAAATCTATTGGAGTCTTGAGCAACAATTTTTGGTGTGTTTTTATAGTCTATCTTGAGGGGGGAATTTATTCCCACTGGGTTTTCCCTATTTCCTCACATTTTTATTTAGATTGTTGTTAGGGGTGACCTTTGGTCTCAGTTACTAGGGCCCTATTTTTTCAGTTATATTTCCTCATAGTCCGGCTTAAGGGGGGGTTTTGGAATATTCTCACCCTCATTATTGTATTTGCATGCATTGCATGCATACTGCATGCATGCATCCAGTCATCAATATGGTAGTCTCCCAGTACCTAGTCCCTAGTTTCCCCCCCTGGAGCTTGCCTCTAGCCATCAATAGCCCTCCTACCTACCTAGTGCACATTGTTTTCATCATCTAGATACTAATGCGCCCTACTACACACTTCTAGGACCTCATCAATCAGTTTATGCATCGATTAGTCAGTTCATGCATTGATTGCTCAGTTAACTAACTGTAGCTCCCAGTTGATTGTATCAGAGTGCCACTTGAATATTGACAGTCTGTCATGTTCCCTTTGGAGTCTCCTTCCCTATTTCAATGCTCACATGGTTCAATTAGACTCAGTCCTACCTCAATTTATTGTTTATTCACCGTCGGTGGTCATTGAGTCTTGATTGGGAGATGGTTCCAATGTTGACTAAACCTTGAATTGAGGAGAATTCGAATCACCTTTGATGATATCGAATTTATTCTATTGTATTGTCATCTTTTTTCCAGCTTACAGTTGAAGAATGTAATTACAACATTTTTCCACATTCTTTGAGTTTCATGTGTGAATTTTGATCATATTCTATCTCTTCTTCTATGCAATTCTTTTAGTGAAATTGTGAGGTTTGTTCAAGCTAAAGTGATCTCCTCCGGTGGAATCTTACACACTCGTGTATCTAGCTTAGAGAAAAATATGGCTATATAGATCCAAATTTTAATATAATATATCCCTAAGTCTTCTCTTGATTGAGAATATGTTATTATGTCCTCGACATGGGATATTAAGCGATCGATGACATGGATTAGTTAGGTAGACCATGTACATTTTTGCAAGACCTAAAGTTAAACTTAGGGTTTGAAATTACATTAGTTAATTGAATTAATTTTTCATTAACGAATTTTAATCCTAAATTGGCGGCAAAGTGTAATCAACTAGATGACGTTACTTGGAATTCTATGATCATACAATACTTCCATTTTCTTTTGAATAAATCATTAGTTTAAATTCTCAGACACTACTTCCATTTTCTTTTGAATAAATCATTAGTTTAAATTCTCAGACAATACAGATTCAAAGATGTGCCTTTAATGTTTACTTGCGTCTACATTTTCCTTTGCTTGGTCATCCATTTAATTTAATTCTATAATCAAAATAAGAATAATTGACTGCATTTGGGCTAAGTCATTCATCTACAGTTCTAGTAATTGCTTTCCTCCCTTCGCCAGCAGCCTCTAGATGTCCTTCCTCCAACAACATCTCTTCTCTTGTAACGATAGGAAGCAACATCATGGACATTGCCAAATTTTCCCTAATTAGGGGTTAACATAAATCCATCGTGTTCATATAGTTTGAAAAAAACTTAATATACATGTTTTAAAGATCCATTGTGTAGATATAGTTTGTAAAAAAATTAATACGCATGTTTCAAGGAGTTGAATTTGTGTAGGCATCATTTCTTGAAGATTTGAATTTGTGTGATGGATTTTGTGTAGGTTGAACATTTCAAGGCCATAATCTATTTCATCTCAACAAATAGAGTCACCAAAATGTTTTCCTACAACCTAGAGATCGATTCAATCAGGACCAATATAGTTCACCTACAACTTGGAGATGGATAGAGTCCACCTGCAAATCAGATGACTGGATCCTTTCCCACTAGTCATTATGATGGAATCACATTGTGAAATATTGTGACAGATGAGCCATATCCCTACCGGTTTCCATTGTACCCTCCGGGGATGACATAGGATCTCACAGATCCAAGAACATAGAGAAGAGTGTGAATCTTGCTATTAATAGTTGGGAAGTCCATAATACCCTTCAAAAAAAGACTAGGTACAAAAACCAAGTATCATCTGCACATTTTGGAATCATCTTCCACAACCCTAGTAACCAAATCATCCAATTCAGTCTCCTCTAGGATATTCAAAACAGTATCCTTCCATGCAGTGAAGTTTGAGGCTCCTTCGAGCCTATCTTCTCACTTAACTAAAGAAGAAGCCATCTTCTCACCCTCACTGCCAATCTTGATAAGATTTTCCAAGAAACCCCCAAAATCAAGTTGGTTAATGCTCAAACCCTTTGATGAGTCCATGATATAGGTACTCCATAGACTCCTTTATGCCACACATAAGTGAAGCAATGATAAGAAAACACCTCTTTCTGTAGGGAAGAATGAACTTTGGTTGATAATTAAACGAAGTAATTTAGTAATTATCTTTTCTTATGTTTTATCATTTTTATTTACTAATTATGTGAATAAATCCATGTGTGGAAAGAGCGCAGTTGAACTGGAAGAATAACAATGCCGAGCTCCAGATTGAAGATTGAAAGAGACACAATGATTCTATTTTCTCCTAATTTGTAGGAAAGAATCCTGTTATTCAAGATCGTGATTTTCAATGTAAAACTAGGGTAGAAGTTTGTAATAAATAGAGACACCTGAGTAGCAGGGACTCTCTCTCATACATTTTTGAAGACAATCTTGGCATTTTTCTAGAGCATATACTTAGTTTACGATTTCTACATTTATGATGGAACTTATAAATTTATAATGTAGAACCATCGTTATTCTAAATATGTGAGTTTATAAGCTTTCTTTTCCTCTTGTGATGCACATTGGGAAGGGTCCCCTCAGTGCGTAGCTCAGGAGTTCAATCTCTTTATTTTCATATTTTCATGCATTTTGTCATTCATTCCAAGAAATACTTATTCGCCGATCAAATTCAATGTTATGCACAAAACGTATTTTCTTCTGTAGTTCGTTAATATCATGTGTGTAGTTCCAATACATTGCATCTGTAGTCCTGTAACCCCCATCCATAAACTACAATTCCCGTATTTATATTGCCATTGTTTTATATTGACCAGATTAGATTCATGCTTTTAAATGAAGATGTTCTAAACTTGAAATATCTTTGGTTTGATTAGGTCAGATCCACATGATTTAAAGGAAGATACATTTTGGATTTTGAAGCTTAAAGTTTCTTGCTTTCTTAGTTTTAAATTCAGATTTAATTTCCCACATTCTTAGATTTAGTTCTCTGCTTTCATAAAGATTAAGAGTTTCATGTTTTCTTATAATAATTTCCTGCTTTCTTAGATTTAGTTCTCTGCTTTCATAAAGATTAAGAGTTTCATGTTTTCTTAGAATATTTCCTTCTTGATTAGATTTAGTTCTCTGCTTTCATAGATTAAGTGTTTCATGTTTTCTTAGAATAATTTCCTGCTTTCTTAGATTTAATTCCCTACTTCCATAGATTAAGAGTTTCATGCTTTCTTAGAATAATTTCCTGCTTTCCTAGAGTTAGTTTTTTGTTCTCTTAGACTTAGTTTCATATTTCTATTTCTCAATTGATTGTGATAAACCTCTAGATTACTTTATCCCCATTAGAACAACTCTCCAACATTTCTTTAAAACACAACAAACACCCAATGACATAGATCCTCTCAACGTAGTGCACATTATAATGATTAGCACCTCTAAAGTTTGTACGTTCCCTGGTTGATAGTTAAAGTGAATTTCTCCAAAGAATACCTATAAAAAGGTAGACATTTCCAGAGTCCACCACTTTTTGGTGCCATTGTTGTTGACACCCAAAAAATGCTCACTAGCTCATCTACCTAGTCACATGACCCATTTGTCCACTTTTCCTACCATTTTTGCCTCTCTCAAAAAACCCTCAAAGGCCACCAAAAAGGCCAAAATCCATTTTTTTCTCAAAATATTTAATTTTCCTCAAAAAATACAAAAAACCCTCCAAAGGGGTCCAAAATTCCCAAAAATCAATTAAAAGGGAATAAAAATAAAAAATATATTCAAAAAAGGAAAAAAGAAGGAAAAAGAGGAAAAGAAGACCTAAACCATTTTTCACCAATACCGTTGGTTTCCTTAAACCATAGTTGTATTCTCCATCACCCAAAATCTATAAAAAGGTGATAGAGGATCCTCACTATTCATCCACATTCATCCTATCCTCATGCTACCAAAATTTTTCTTGAGCTTTGCCCATCCTTTTTGAGCTTGAAGTTCTTCATTGAGAGTGTACCTTTGGCCCATCCTTGAAGCATCTGGGAGAAGAGAGAGACTATTGGAGCATTGGAGCACTACTCCTGTACTGCTGCAAGAATTCCAACAACCTCACCATTGAGGTAAACCATTGAAAACCATTGTTTGCTCATTGTTTCTCTCATGGATCTAGTTTTTTACTGTTCTTAATCTAGATTTACTTTCTTGCACATGTTTGATTAATATTTACTTTTTGCATTAGTTTTTAGTGCTTTAATTGAGACTGCTACTACAAAGTTAGTAGGTGCACATTTTCACATGCTTGGTTGAAAACCCAAGCAACAATTGTCGGGGAGGTGCTTAAGACATAACATACATCTTTTGTTAAAAAATAAAAAAAATTATATCAAAATAAAATCTTGAAAATCTAAAAATTACCATGAATGCCATCAAAGGAGGGATGAATTTGGACGTTTTCTGCCTAACCTCCCTATGAGAAACAACAGTTCTGAACACCTTCAATTTGAATTTCTTAACATCAACGAAGAAACTGATCACAACTATATCCCAGACTTTGATAACTTCTTCGTTAGCTCTAGTTCAAACACTACCATGGTGGATGAGGAAGATGAACACAGGGAACTGTCTACCTTCCCTATCAGTGTACCTCTTGGGTATGCTAGAATGAAAAATATCAATCCCAATAATCTATCAAACTTCCATGGTTTAACCTTAGAATATCCTGATACATTCCTGTTCAAATTCAAAGTAATCTCCAGATCCTTTGGTTATACCACTGATGCACAAAAATTAATACTCTTTCCTTCCACATTGAAAGAGTTATCACTTAGGTGGTTTATGAGTTTGGAACGAACATTTTCACATGGGATCAAATGAAAAAATACTTCCTGGAAAAATATAGAGCTTACTGTAAAGCAAAAGACACTAGGGACGAGATTTTCTGGATGAAACATGGAGAGAAAGA
This sequence comes from Larix kaempferi, assembly GCA_027924585.1. NCBI lineage: Eukaryota > Viridiplantae > Streptophyta > Pinopsida > Pinales > Pinaceae > Larix > Larix kaempferi. The sequence goes on along the minus strand of BSBM01000196.1, from coordinate 1,862,130 downwards.
ATCCACAGAAGACTATGCACAACGGTTCCAACTTAGCTATAAAAGAGCCATTCTCTGTACCCTAGATCAGGAATCATTAAAACTAGTATTTCTTAGGGGAATCAAAGAAGAATACATTGAAGTCTTAAACCTTATAGGTGATGGAGACATATTTCAGAAAACTTATGATCAAATTCTGCAAATCTTTAAAAATTACTTTAGGTCCAGAAAAGGAAAAAATGGGATAAGAGAAATACATCCAAATACTGGAGGATCATCCTTTTCAAGCCCAAGCCTCACCAAATATGATTTAGGGCATCTCCTGGATGATATGAAAACAAATATCCTTCAATCATTGGCTATGCAATTAGATGCACTCCAACTAAAAAGGAAATAGGATGAGATCAACCAAGCACTAGCAGTATTCTGCCCAAGATGTAGAAAGAAACATGAAAAAGGGAAATGCCCATTAAATACAATAGAAGTTTGCGGGCTCTGTATTGCCGACCATACCACTGATAAATTCCCTTTACTACCATCACGCAGGGAATCCATACAAGATTCTACCTCAGAAAATTCAATAGAACAACTTTGTTTTGTCAATCAACGAAGAAACAATTTTGCTAGACCCTTCCAAAATAACAATCAAGCGTATTTTAATCAAGGGAATCCTCGGGAAAACTGGAATCCGTCAGCACACTTTTCATGGCCTCCACAAGCAGGTCCAAGCCAATGGCAGCAAATTCCAACTCCTTACCAACAACCATACTTTCCACTGCCATACCCATATCCCCCACCTTTCTCAAAACCATAGATCAACTATGCAAATCCATATCCATCTTCCACAAATTGGAGATCACCACTGCAACAACCACTTATAATGCCTCCTCCACAGAATCAACAACCCCCTAGAGCACCTACAATCCTTTCTCATCCTGTCCCAAATCCAAATAACAATAGGATAGGACAACAGCCCTTCAACAATGAAGTAATGCAGTACCTAGCATATGTTCTAGACACATTGGATTTGAATGAAATCAACTTGAGATCTGGTAAAACACTGCATGGTCCCCATTATCAACATAATCAAGAAGCCACATATTTCAAGCAAGCTGCAACTCTAGAACATAAACACCCTAAAGTAATACCCAAAATACCAGAAAATAATCCTCTCAGTCCTCCATTTCCCGAAAAGCTGAAACATAACCATAAAGAGGAATAAGAAAACATCATACTGAATGAATTGAAACACTTAAATATCCAAATCCCACTCTTACAGGCAATCAGAGACGTCCCAATCTGTAACAAATTGATAAAAGAAAATTGCCTGAAGAAACCTGGGCAGAGGAAAAGGGATCACCCAACCATAAATGTAATAGGCCAGCTAGCAGACCTTATGTTGGGGATTTCTGTCAACCCAAAGTACCTCGACCCAGGGAGTCCGATTGTCAATGTAGCCATAAAAAAACCAATTTCAAGCAGCCTAATCGACTTAGGAGTTGCAATAAACGTTATGACAAAGGATACAATGCTAGCACTAGGCCTACAATCCTTTCTAAGACTGACGAGCATGGTACTACAACTAGCTGACACATCCACTATTAAGCCGGAAGGTATCCTTGAGGATGTAATTATCAACATTGAGTCTTGGTAATATCTAACAGACTTCATAGTCATTGAAGTCAAAGTCAAACTTAGTGGATATCCACTCATTTTGGGAAGGCCATGGCTGGCAACAATAGATGCCTATATAGGCTGTCGATCTGGGGATATGACAATTACTAGTGGACAAGCAAGAAATAAGATTACAATATATCCACCAGCAAAACAATCTACAGACACAAAACATCAAAATTGGATGGATGATTATGATGACATGGATGACCAAAACATGCAACCAATCCTTAGCATAAGAACTGCTCGAACCCTAAAAGCTAAAGATGAAGATGCTTATTTAGATAATTTTATTCAAAATATGTATCCAGATCATGATATGCTTGAAGAAATATTCGTAACAGGTCAACAACATGAAAAGCTACACTCTCAAAGCAACGCTGACAAAATGTGGAAGCAGGTATTCTCCGTTGAAGAACAACTTCCACAGGTAAAAATCGTGGAAATCTTGCCAGGGAAGACAGTCAATATTAATGCACATCTGGAGGAAGAACAAGAACATAAATTAATAAAAGTACTCTAAAAAAATAACAGATATTTCACTTGGATATACACAAATATGAAAGGGATACACCCAGACATTTGCAAACATTACATTTACATCAAAGAGGGTGCTATTCCGGTAAGACAACCCCAAACAAGGATGAATCCAACGTTAAAATATATAGTTAAGAAAGAGATGCAAAATTTACTGGACACAGGTTTCATTTATCCAATATCAGATAGTGAGAGGGTGTCACCCTTAGTGGTAGTCCTGAAGAAGAGAGGAAAGTGGTGAATCTGTGTAGACTATAGGGAACTTAACAAGGCAACCAAAAGAGATCACTTTCCTCTTCCATTCATTGATGAGGTGTTGGATACTCTAGCTGGAAACAAGTTTTTCTCATTTCTGGATGGATTCAATGGTTATAAACAAATCCAAATCCACCCGGCTGACTAGGATAAAACAACGTTCACCTGCCCATGGGGCACATATGCATACATCATACTTCCCTTTGGACTCTGTAATGCTCCAACAACCTTTCAAAGGCCATTTTGAGTATATTCTTCGAGTTTATCAATGACCAAATGGAAGTCTACATGGACGAATTCACATCGTATAGACATAATTTTAATCAAGCGTTACAACATTTTAAATTGGTCCTAAATAAATGCATCGAAATGAGTTTATGCCTCAACAATAATAAATGTCAAATGCTAATGGAAGAAGGATTAGTCTTGGGACACCACATATTCCAAAGAGGAATTGAGGTAGATAAAGCAAAAGTCTCTGTTATTAAAATAATACCTCCACCAGGAAAACATAGAGATGTCCGCATCTTCCTAGGACAAACGGGCTACTACAGAAGATTTATAATTTTATACAGGGTTTCAACAAAATCGTTGTGCCTATGTTTGCCCTCTTAACAAAAGATATAGGATTTATCTGGACAAATAACTGCATGACAACATTTGACCACCATAAAGAAAAAACAACAAATTCCCCAGTTCTCCAAGGAACAAACTGGAAACTACCATTTCACATCCATTCGGATGCATCAAACAAGGATATTGGAGCAGTCCTCGAGCAGGAAGAAGAGAAAAACCATATGCAATCTACTACATCAGCAAAAACTTGGCAGGAGCAGAACTGAACTATATAGTAACAAAGACGGAATTTTTGGTTGTTATACACGCCATAAACAAGTTTAGACACTACATCACATGGTACCCAGTATTTTTTCACACAGATCATTCTACAATCAGGTACCTAATGTATAAACCTAATACAATTGCTAGAGTTATTAGATGGTTGCTTCTCTTACAAGAATTCGACCTAACAATCCTTGACAAGCTAGGGAAACATAACGTGGTAGCATATTTTCTTTCTAGGCTAACTCATGTACAAGACAATGAATCGGTAAATGATCACTTCCCTGATGAACACCTCTTTGCAATCTCAACACAAACACCATGGTTTTCCAATATACCAAACTACTTGGTTTCGAGTAAGTTTCCACCTCATTATAACTACAAATAAAAGTGCATGATCATCAGGAAAAGTTCAACATATACTTGGATACAAGGAATGCATCCAGACCATACATTAAGAATATGCATCTGAGAAGATGAAGTCCATGACATACTCCGCGCCACTCACAACGAGCCTTGTGGAGGCCATTATGCAGCAAAGAGAACAACTTATAAAATTCTGCACACTGGATACTACTGGCCAACACTACACAAAGACTCCCATGAGTATGTGTTATGATGTGATGACTGCCAACGAATGGGAAAGCCTACACAAAGAGAAGAGATACCTCTACACCCTCAAGTTTTTCTAGAACCATTTGAAAAATGGGGGTTTGACTTCATCAGCCCATTCAATCCACCTTCCAATAAAAAAAACTACATACTAGTTTGTACGAAATACCTAACTAAATGGGCTAAAGTTGCAGCACTCGCAGTAGCCAATGAAACAAATGTAGAAAAGTTCTTCACAGAAGAGATATTCCACAGATTTGGATTTCCCAGAGAATTAGTTTCCAATCAAGGAAAACAGTTTACATCAAACCTCATTGAGGGCTTACTCAAAAGAAATAAAGTAAAGCACCGAAGGTCCTCCTCTTACCATCCACAGGCCAATGGAAAAGCTGAAGTAACCAACAGAGAACTTGAAAAGATTCTTACAAAGACAGTTCAATTGCATAAAATGGATTGGGCAGACAGGCTAAATGAAGCAGTTTGGGCATATTAAACAACTTGGAAAAGAACAACAGGTTTTACACCCTATGAGCTAGTATATGGAAAAAGAGTGATTCTCCCTATCGAATTTGAAATCAAGACATTGAGAATCGCAGCCCAATTAAACATGCAACTTTCAACAATCCAAGAAGAACAGATGTTCCAATTAAACCAACTGGATGAGCACTGCCAACAAGCTCTGGCTCACACTGAAATCATTCAACAACAAAGGAAGCAATGGCACAACAAGAATATAAAGTAAAAGAAGTTCACAGAAGGAGATTGGGCATTGTTATATGATTCAAGATTTTAGATATTCCAAGGGAAACTTACAACCCAATGGCTACGACCATACATCATTGATACAATCTACGAAAATGGAGCAGTCAGGATCAAAACCATAGACCAAACAAAATTTCCAATGATGGTAAACGGGAACAGGCTCAAATTATATAGGAAACCACAGTCCAAGGAGGAATTCACTACAAATCTTTGTCAGAAAAATATGATGCTAATAGACAAAGTAAACGTCCTCCAATCAAACTGAAAATTATTCTAAAAAAAAGAGAGAAAAAAATATAATATATATATAAAGAAAAAAAGAGAAAAAAAAGAGAAGAAACACAGAAAATATCAATACAAAATGAACCAACGCTACAAAAATAAAAGGAACCCAAAGGAATATCAGGCGGCAGCAAAAATCAAGCGAGGGAGCACAAAAAAAAGGGGGAAAACAATCCAACCAAGCAAAAGAAACCATCTAGCGATCCAGCCGGCATGCACAAGCAAATATCAAGCGAAGCAACACAATACTCAAGAAGCAAATTGAACCAAGAAAAAGCAAACATCAAGAAAGCCAACACAAAAATCAAGAAAAAAATTAAATCAAGCAAGGCAGCAAAAGAACATCATAAAAGCGTAACTACGGATATGAAAAATAAAACTACAGGCGAAGAAACAACCAACTACGAAACCGTGGGTTCATGCCAAAACATCCACGTCAACAACAAAGGTACGCTAAGCATAAGAGATAATCACTAAATTCTTTGTTTGTATTTTCAATCAAATCATTCTCCCTACAAAAGGAATAAAAGCATCCGAGGACAACGTTTTAGTAGAATCGGCGGCACGGTTCAGAGTATCCCTACTGGATAATGATGGATGATCACAAGTAACCATACTGGGTAATGAGGGTTGACCACATCCAAGTCATGAAATGACGACCTCCGTATCCTGTCATATCCTTTGTTGTCAAACCACCAACATGGTGTAAAATGATGGGAGTGAATACAAAAATAGAAAATGAGACGGAGGGGGATAAGTAAGCAGATCTAACTAGAAGCTACGAGCTTTCTTAGAAAAGGAAAGACATAGAAGGAAGGACTCGGTACTCAACCAACAAACCGACGATAAAATCTTAGCAAGCAAGTAAGTCATTTGGTCTACCAACCCCAAGCTTTGTGGTTTTATGTTGTTAAAAAATTTCAGAAAATGAAAAAGGGGTTTAAGAAAAGTGAACCAGATGAGCATTCCTCAATCTATGAAAAACCAGAGGTACTATTGATACTCCGCATAGCGGGATGGATTCCATTTATCACTGGGCTAAGAGGGCATGAAATTGAAGAAGCCCTTGAATCCGCCCAAAACCTAAATCATATAAAGGAAGATATGTATGTTATGAGGGTAAAGGGGTTGCATCCGTCTAAATGAAGAAACAATTGCAGCGTACACAGGCATCCCCATGGGGCTGCATTGGGGGAGAGATGACAGGGAAGCCAATTTTACTGCAAAACTATCTTTCTTTGGGCATGGTGAGCAGTATGAAGAAGACAAGAATGGCGTAAAAAGAGATTCCATACTAAGACCATGGGATGAAGTGGTCGCGGTCATCCTCAAATACATTACTTGCACAGGAAGGCTCAGCTATATACCAACCTACCATTTCAGGATACTTGATCTCTTAAGGAATAGGGGGGAGATAAAACCTAATAACAATATCAACATACCTTTATACCTATTACAATCCCTTTGGGAGATGAGTAGGAAGGTAATGCAAGGAAAAAGGGATGCATTAGCTTATCATAGGTTAATAAAGCTAATTATTTGTGAAGAATTGAAGGCCCAAATCCATGAACTCTCCTTGGAAGAGTTCGTCCACATCTCTGCCGAATATTTCCAGAGGATGAGGGATATGCCAAGCATGGGCGCAAACCCCATCTCGGAACAAAAAGAGGAAAAATCAACCACCCAGTCAGGGTTCAAAAGGAAAATCGATGTAGACATCGATGACAATGAGGTTGTGGCAGAGACTTTGGTTAAAATAAAACATTCTAGAGATGCCTCCCGACAAAAACCTACAGGGACATTGTGCAGGTTCACACAAAAGAGTAGAAGACTGAAGCAGCAGACAAAAGCCAAGGAGGATAAGAAAATGTAATACCGCATTTTTCCCTTGATGTTTATTGGATTCAATGTAAATACTGTGTATATGTAGTGTGTGTATTTTCCCTAGTGTGGAGCTCAAGGCCAAGGCCCCACTAGTGGATGTTTAAGTTTATTGCTTAGGAAAGTATTTGTATAGTTTGATTATTCATGGGCTGCTAAGCCATGAAGAAATGTAAATGATGTAATTATTTATGAAATGAATAAAATAACCAAGAAGCTGGCTAAGGAGGCAACTAATGAGAAGGGGCCATGTGTATCCACAAGGGAGAGGTGAGGGGGTTATGGGATTGGTTTCCCATGTTGCCACATGTCCGATTGTGAACTCAATTGAACTCCTTGCTGACATTTAATGAGGCTACAGAGAGTGGTTGAGAACCCTGTTGCTAAAGCCGATGGAGTATGGAGCATCCCTGCAATTTCGTATGACCGGGCATGACTCTGGTTTCTTGTTTGGAAAGACACTCAACGCATGAACTGGAAGATCCTGTTTGACTACCTGGGGGTGGAAGGAAACAGGGACCACATTCATTCACACATCTGATCATCCATTCAGGTACTGGCCACCCACGATCCGTCATTCCAAAGAGAGAGAGAGCTTGCTCATGCGTTTCTAGATACACAGAGTCAACTAAGTGGTATAACCTGAATATAGTCGCGTTTCCTTGTGTGATAGAAAATACTAGAGAATTGATAGCCACGAGAACTGTGTTTGTGAACCAATCTACTGATGGAAGAGTGTCCATGGCAGAGTGATAGAACCGTGAGAGAGCTTGAGCTTGGATTGCAGAAGATAGATTGCGGAATAGAGCTCGTTTGTAAGCCCGGAAGGACTCCACCGTTGAACTGTGGAAGAAGGTCGGGTTGCTTGATAAACCCAGTGAAGGCTAAAATCTCATAGAACTAGTGACTAGACCTTTCTATGCCCATCCTCTAATAGCACTGGAAGGGAAGAGGCCTTGAGGGATGGTGCAACAGAGAAGAGGGTCTTCCTTCTGTTGGATGTGGTAGGTAATGTGGGTGCCAGGTTGGCTGAGTGTTGAGATGCCTACAGCTCTGTGGTTGAGCTCACTAACTTAGCAATGCCTCCCTTGTTGTCCCTATTTGCTCGATAAACCCACTGCAGGTTGGATTAACGTGATCAACTAGTCTGATATGTTTGATAAACCCAACTGTATGCTGGCTTGGCATGAATGTATTGTTTGGTATGCCTGATAAGCCTAGTGCAGGTTGGCTTAGCATGACCTTGTTGTGGTATGATTGATAAACCTAACTGTATGCTGGCTTGCCATGACCCTGTTATTGGTATTATTGATAAACCCAACTGGAAGTTGGCTTAGCATGACCAGTGTGTCCCTAAATGCTTGATAAACCCACTATAGGTTGGCTTGGCATGGGTAGGTCTCCTGGAATGCTTGATAAACCAAACTACAGATTGGATTAGCATTAGGATAGAACCTTGACTATGAGAGAACCTGTCAGCGCCCCCCCCCCTTAGTGGATACACAGCCCAGCTCGGGGGTGATCTCTCAGCTAAAAGAGTACATGCTGGACAAAGATCTAAGGTTGGGTGGAACGTTGCTCTCACTTAGCCAGTTGCTTCAGATATTGAAAGATAAGTAATTTTTGTTATGTTAATTGATGGTGTTTCATTATTTTGGAATGATCGCTTATGTTTAATTATGCAATTGAAGAATGTATGTTTATATGAATTTGGTTGACAAGAAGTCATGTGCAGGTCTGAGTAAAGGGATGAATTCATTGTTATATGTGTATCATTGTATTGCATGATTTTGATGCATTATATGCCTTGTATGTAATAGATGATTTATTAGATCTAACTCTATGCATTTTATATGTTATGATATGTTGGATTGACTTGTGAATGAGTTATATGGTTACATCTGATCCTTGGGAAGGAGGGGATGCCTTGGAATGTTTATAACCCCTCTGTGGGTCAGATGGAAGGGAAGTCATGATGGGAAGGAGTCTTAAGTCTTTTTGGTGAAGTTATGGACATATATTCAGTGAGGAATTTGACATGGTATAAGTGCTCAGATGGGGCAGAGATTACACCATTGGATAGAGCTCTCCAAGAGCTTTCCAACGGTACCGAACTTGTCTCATTTGGACCAAGGATGGAGAAGTTATGCCCCCCAGAATATTGTATGGAAAGCTACCATGATAGAGGGTATGGTTCCGCATGCCCGCATCCGCCCGCAATTGCGGACTACGGAAGTGACCATTGACGGAAGTTGAAGTTCGATGCTTCCGCATCCGCAATTGTGGGTCTGCCGTTGTGGATTGCATATTGTGGAAGGGTAAGATTTATGGTTATGAGGTTTGGCGCCTCCAAATATGCAATTGTGGGTTGCGGATTGCGGGTCCGCCATTGTGGGTTGCAGATTGCAGGTCCGCCGTTGCGGATTGCGGATTGCGGGTCCGCCGTTGTGAATTACAGATTGCGGGTCCTCCGTTGCAGATTGCGGATTGCAGAAAGGTAAGCCTTTCGGTTAAGAGGTTTGGTGCTTCCACATTCGCAATTGAGCGTTACGGATTGCGGACCCAAGTGATTTCGACTGTGTATGTGTGTTCAGTTGGATTTGGAGAAAAAAAAATGTATCAAGGTCTCCTGAGGCCTAAAGAGGTTAGTGGGGATGTGACAGAGTGGCATCAGAGCTTTATTTGCGACACTGAGAGCTGTTTGGGATGGATCATGCATAATTTGTGGCCGAGAGATACGCCCACGACATGGTTTTGATGAACTATTTGATTAATTAACTGGCCAATTGAATAGTTTCAGGTTTGAATGGGTATGATAGAGTTTATTTGTATGCTTGTGATATCTAATAGAATGTCTCTGATATGCACATCGATAGAAGCAACTGTAAGTCAAATCGTATCACAAGGTAGTGCACAAAACGGTGTAAGAACGGTCACTTTAAACAATGCACAGGACCCATTTGGGCCAGAAGATGATGTGCTGGGTGAGAATTTGCAAGAAGCACATACATAGGCCGAGTTTGATGGAAGAAGGGAGAAACGGTAATGCCCCCAAACTTGGCCGAGACTATGGTAAGATTTAATGAGCGGATGATGAAAGCAAAATAAGAGTAGCATCAACTCAATGCAGCCATTTTGCAGAGTATTATGGACTTGCAACAAAGAATAAACAGTGGTTCTAACCCAAGCCTCAAAGGCCAAGAGGAAATAAATGTAGAAATTCAGTCTGGGGGCCATTCCATGAAAAGAACCCCAATCCCTAGAAGGGGTTCTATGAACAGAAGGCACAAAATACCCTCTCCTAAGTTTTCTTCTAGAAGGTCAGATGATTCGTAGGGTTCTAAGGGGATCCCAGGACACACTTCCAACAAGAGTAAAGGCAGGAAGAGGCACAAAGGTATTCCGCAGGGTGAATTTAGGAAGGCAAGGCCTCCTACTTTTGATGGTGAAATCAAAGAAGGTCAAGAAGCAGAAGCATGGATTCTTGGGATGAAGAATTATTTCAGAATGCATGAGTATTCTGAGAATGAAAAGGCTAAGGCTTCTATTTATAACCGTAGTGGAAGAGATTCTATCTGGTGGGATCACCTCATGCAAGTGAAAAGAATCAGTGAGAGAAGAGTTAGTTGGGAAAAGTTTCAAAGATACTTTCAGGAGAAGTATCTATCAGCTAGATATTATGATAGCATAAGGAAAGAGTTCAATAAGCTTAGACTAGGATATAGCACCATGGATGAGCATGTCTACAAGTTTATGGAGTTGCTGAGGTATGTAGACTACATCAGGGACAAAAGAGTGAAGATCCAATGCTTCCTTGGTAGTCTTCCACATAGCTACAAAGATAGAATGGAGTTTGTAAATCCACCAAGCTTGGATGAAGCCATTAGAATGGTAGAGCATTGCTATGAGCAGGGTAAAGGTAAAGTAGAGGTGCAGCCAGTGTGGAAAGGTAAGCCCAAGGGAAGGTTTGATCAAAAGAAAGGTGAATTCAAACCACCATTCAGAAATCAGCCTAGGAGATTTCCACAAGGCCAGCAAGCTAGAAGAGAATTTAAGCCAGCCGTAGCAGCTGATAGAATTTCAAAGGGGCCACTTCAGTGTTGGGGTTGTGGGGAGAACCACACGCTCAGATATTTCCCAACTGCAAAGAAGAACCCCAGAAGCTTACACAATGTTAGAGGAGCAACTACAGTCGGGGACATGGCAAGAGCAATGCCTAAGATTTATGCAACACTGGATGATCATCAAGCAGACCATCAATCAACAGTGGTGGAGGTTGCAGGTAATATTGCTGAGCAACCTATTTCTATTTGGATTGATCCAGGGTTTACTCATAGTTATGTATCTCCTAACATAGTTGAAAGTTGTTCTCTTAGTAAAGTAAAGAATGATGAATCTTGGATCGTTCAATTAGCCACCGGTACCAAGAGAAAGGTAAGTGAAGTAGTGAAGGAGTGTCCTATAGAATTGAATGGACTCCTCATGCATGCAGAATTAAATGTCTTACCATTGGGATTTTATGATGCCTCAGTTGGAATGGATTGGTTCGAAAAGCATAGATCCAAGGTGGGCTGTTATGAGAAAGCACTTGAATGCCTCAACGATGAAGGTAAGCCAAGGTTGGTTAAAGGAATCCCAAAGCATGTTTCAGTAAGGCAGATTTCAGCTTTGCAATTAAGGAAGTTTTATAAAAAGGGTTGTTAGTTATATGATGTGCATATACTAGATTCAACAGAAGATAAAGGACCCATGATAGAATACTTCCAGATATTGCAAGAGTTTCAGGATTTGTTTCCAGATGAAGTTCATGGATTTCCACCCAAGAGAGATATTGAATTTTCCATTAATCTTGTTCCAGGAGCAGCACCCATCTCCAAAGCTCCTTACATGATGAGCACACCAAAGTTGGTAGAATTGAAGATGCAGCTACAAGAATTAATGGACAAGGAATATGTCAGACCGAGTGTATCCCCATGGGGTGCACCAGTGTTGTTTTTTAAGAAGAAGGATGGAACATTGAGGCTATGTATTGATTACAGGAAGCTCAATAAGGTGACAATTAAGAACAAGTATCCCTTGCCAAGGATTGATGACTTGTTTGATCAAATGAAGGAAGCTAGAGTATTTTCAAAGATTGACTTGAGGTATGGGTACCATCAAGTAAGGATTAAGGAAGAATACATTCATAAGACAACTTTCAGGACTAGGTATGGTCATTATGAATTTACAGTGGTGCCATTTGGTCTCACCAATGAACCTGCCACATTCATGTGTCTCATGAACAGTGTCTTCAACAAATATTTGGATAATTTTGTGATTTTGTTCTTGGATAACATTCTTGTGTATTCCAAGAATGAAGAAGAGCATGATGAGCATTTGAGGATGGTATTGCAAGTACTCATGGAGCACCAACTGTATACTAAGCTGAGTAAATGTAACTTATATCAAGAGAAGTTGTAGTATTTGGGTCATATTATATCAGCAGAGGGCATTGCAATTGATCTAGAGAAGATTGAGGCCATCATGGATTGGTCCATTCCAAGGAATGCAACAAATGTTAGATATTTTATGGGCCTTGATGGTTACTACAAGAGGTTAGTTGAGGGATTCTCCAAGATAGCCCATCCCATTACTTCATTACAAAGGAAGGACATCAAATTCACATGGTATGAAAAATGTGAAAGAAGTTTCTAGCAGTTAAAGGAGTTGCTTACTAGTGCACCTGTTTTGAAGATTGCAGATCCAAGTAAATATTTTATGGTATGCACTGATGCTTGCATTGAGGGACTCGGTGGAGTGCTAATGCAGGAGGGTTCTATAATTTGTTATGAGTCAAGAAAGTTGAAGGAGCATGAAAGAAACTATGCCACCCATGACTTAGAGCTTGTAGCCATAGTTCACTCTCTCAAGAGATAGAGGCATTATCTTTTGTGAAGAAGATTTGAGCTCATGACTGATCATATGAGTTTGAAATACTTGTTTGACTAGGAAAACCTGAATGCAAGGAAAATTATATGGATGGAGTTTCTTTGTGAGTTTGATGTGGAAATTAAGCATGTCAAGGGTAAAGAGAATAAGGTTGCTGATGCACTCAGCAGGAGATTTCATATTGCAACAATAAGTAGGCGTGATTTAGACTTGAAGGAAAGAATTTTAGAAGCTCAAGATAGTGATGAAGTCTATCTTCAAATTAAAGAGAGATTGCAGCAAAATGTTATAGAGGAAAAGTATGCAAGATATCAGCTGGGTGAGGATAATGTTCTCATTTATCAGAACACCACACTGTACATTCCAAACATTGTAGATTTGAAGAAGTTGGTGATGGATGAGATACATCAAATGCCATACTCAGGGAACCCAGGATATCATAAGACTATAACAACAACAAGGAAGCAGTACTTTTGGCCTGGTATGAAGAAGGACATAGCTGAGTACATTTCTAGATGTCAGAAGTGTCAACAGGTCAAGGAAGAACATCAACATATAGCAGGATTGTTGCAGCCATTTCCCATTCTAGAATGGAAGTGGGAAGTGATTTCTATGGATTTTATAACAGGATTTCCTATGACAGTGAAGAAGCATGATTCAATCATGGTGGTGGTGGAAAATCTATCAAAGGTAGCTCATTTCATTTCAGTCAAGTCCACCCATAAGGCTAATGACATTGCAAATATCTTCATGAGGGAGATTTTCAGATTGCATGGATTTCCCAAGGCAATAGTTTCAGACCGTGACACAAAGTTCACATCCAACTTTTGGAAAGGATTGTTCCAGGAGTTGGGAACTCAGTTTAATTTTAGTACATCCTATCATCCTCAGATTGATGGCCAAACTGAGAGAGTGAATCGGATTCTTGAATATATGCTAAGGATGTATGTGATGGATAAGCCATCTAAGTGGGAAGACTACTTACACTTGGTGGAATTTGCTTACAACAATGGACATCAAGGATCATTGAAGATGAGTCCTTTTGCAGTGTTGTGTGGCAAAGGATACAGAACTCCAGTGAGCTGGGACAACCCAGTGAACCGAGTAGTGCTTGGACCTGAGATGATTGAGGATATGGAGCAAGAGATTGTGAAGATTAGGCAGAATTTGAAGGAAGCACAGGACATGCAGAAGAGTTATGCAGTTCTGAAAAGAATGCAAAAGGAAATTCAGATTGGGGATCATGTCTACTTGAGAGTGAAACCAATGAGGAGTTCCATGAAGTTGGGAAGTTGTTCCAAGTTGGAACCCAGATATTGTGGGCCATTTGAAGTCCTTGATAGGATAGGGCAATTTGCATATAGGATTGCATTTCCTGCTAACAAGAAAGCTCATAATGTTTTCCATGTATATTTGCTTAAGAAATATGTACATGATCCTAATCATATCATTGATTGGCATGTGATACAGGTGGAACCAGAGGGAGAGTTCCAGGTGGAGCCTATATGTATCCTCGACAGGAAGGTTACCTTGTTCCGGAACCAGGCCATAGGGTAGGTAAAGGTTAAATGGAGGCACCTTATCCGAGAGGAGGCCGCGTGGGAGCTGGAGGATGCCATGAAAGAGGAATTCCCATTTTTGATTAGTTTTGAGAATGCCGAGGACGATGTTATTTTAAGGGAGAGGGAGTTGTAATACCCCATTTTTCCCTTGATGTTTATTGGTTTCAAAGTAAATACTGTGTATATGTAGTGTGTGTATTTTCCTTAGTGTGGAGCTCAAGGTCAAGGCCCCACTATTGGATGTTTAAGTTTATTACTTAGGCAAGTATTTGGACAATTTGATTATTCATGGGATGCTAAGCCATGAAGAAATGTAAATGATGTAATTATTTATGAAATGAATAAACTAACCAAGAAGCTGGCTAAGGATGAAACTAATGAGAAGGGGCCATGTGTATCCACTAAGGAGAGGGGAGGGGGTTATGGGATTGGTTTCCTATGTTGCCACATGTCAGACTATGAACTTGTTTGAACTCCCTGCTGACATTTAATGCGGCTGCAGAGAGTGGTTGAGAACCCTATTGCTGAAGCCGATGGAGTATGGAGCATGCCTGCGATTTCGTATGGCAGGGCATGACTCTGGTTGCTTGTCCGAAAATACACTCAACACCTGAACTGGCAGAGCCTGTTTGACTACCCGGGGGTGGAAGGAAACAAGGACCACATTCAATCACACATCCGATCATCCATTCAGGAACAAGCCACCCACGATCCATCGATCTGGAGAGAGAGATTTCTCATGCGTTTATGGATATGTAGAGTCAACCGAGTGGTATAACCTAAATATAGTCATGTTTTCCTGTGTGATAGAAAATACCAAAGAATTGATAGCCATGAGAACTGTGTGTGTGAACTTGTCTGCCGATGATAGAGTGTCCATGATAGATTGATAGAGCCATGAAAGAGCCTGAGCTTGGATCACAGAAGATGGATTGAGGAACAGAGCTTGTCGGTAATCCCGGAAGGATTCCACCATTGAACTGTGGAAGAAGGTTGGGTTGCATGATAAACCTAGTGAAGGCTAAAATATCATAGAACTAGCAACTGGACCTTTCTATGCCCATCTTGGAATAGCACTGGAAGGGAAGAGGCCTTGAGGGACCGTGCAACAGAGAATAGGGTCTTTTTTATGTTGGATGTGGTAGGTAATGTGGGTGCCAGGTTGGATGAGTGTTGAGATTCCTGCAGCTCTGTGGTTGAGCTCACTGGATTAGCAACACCTTCCTTGCTGTCCTTGTTCTCTTGATAAACCCACTGCAGGTTGGATTAACATGTGTTAGTCCCAGAGGCGTTCTAAGGATGTCTTTAGAATTGTGCCTGGGCATCAATAATATCTTCTGAATTTTTATTGAATTTAAACACAACTGACAGAAAATAATGTAGAATTCCAAATCTTGAAATATAAATGGGCAGTATTTCAATGTGCCAGAAATAAAACTTTGAGCAGCAAATGGAAAATGAAATGGCATAAGATAAAGGTATTGCAGAAAG
Source organism: Larix kaempferi (assembly GCA_027924585.1). Classification (NCBI taxonomy): domain Eukaryota; kingdom Viridiplantae; phylum Streptophyta; class Pinopsida; order Pinales; family Pinaceae; genus Larix; species Larix kaempferi. The sequence goes on along the minus strand of BSBM01000196.1, from coordinate 1,846,327 downwards.
TAAATCCTTATCGTATGTTTAAAGAATGACGTGTTGATCCTGGGAGAGGAATTCAACAGTCTTAGCAAAATGAACACAAAATCGCCATTGGATAATACAAGGATATCACCTCCAGATCAATTAGCGTGAACATTTCAATTACTAACCATCTTAGATGAAATAAAATTAAGCAACTGCCCACATATTAAACTCAGAACTGCTCTATGAATCATACATACATGGAAGAGATGAATAATAGAAGGAACAGACTGAACACATTAAAACTTTGAATCCATAAAAGCTCCAAGATATGGCTATAATATTATTCTTTATGTATTGATCAAAATGTCAAATATTAGAAGTAATACTTCTTACAAAAGAGAGCTGACCCTTTGGCTACTGCCTATTCGGCTATATATAGCCTTCATATTCTCTACAATAGAAATTGTTACAATCAGTTACAGCTCAACAGCTTTAAGTTTTTCTCTTTGTACTTCCTAACAGAGTTTGTTACAATATTAGAAATATGGAACATTACTGGTTATCTTATGACTGTGACTCGGGACCACTTTGCTAACAGAGTAGTACATCCGGCTGGACAAAATTTCTCACCACCTTAAGACATGCAGATAATAGCGATGTAATCTCTTTTAGAGCTATTAAGAGTGTTTTTTAAGAACTCACTGGACCACCTACAGACTCATGGAAATGTAGATGCGACCACCCTGTTGAAGAATGCTATTTTGCATACCTCTCTCATCTATCTCTTCTACCCCATGCAAGCCCTTTGATCTCGGACCTTGTATTCGACGAGGAAAAAGTTCACCTCTACTACCGAGCTGTGGAACAGGACCTGATTCTGTCATTGCTTCACTCAAACTACTCAGGTGCTACTGCTTCACCATTTGATTGTCCTTTGTTGGGACCGGTGTATCCCCTCCTTCCGTGCTTCTGCATCCAGAAGGTCCGTCTCCTTTTGAGCCACTGTGATAGTTGAACTCTCCTTAGACATCTCTAGTGAGACCTCAGGCTTCTCCCGCCTGATTGTCTACAAATGCGCTTCTGTTGGCTGCTCATGGACGCTGGTTGTCTGAGTCCTCCGTGCTCCCTGCGAACCACCATTAGAGATAAAATGAACCATTGAGAGCACTTATCTTTTAGCTTTAAACTAATCATCCGTGCTCAATCTGCACATCTCAAGCTATATGCTCTGGACCGATGGCGGTCAGGATCTTCATGATTCAGTCTTATGCAATAATGGGAGTACTTATATCTTGGCTCACTTGATTCTCAAAGGACGCGTTGTACCCGAGCAATTATTACACATCTATTTCCTGGGATTCACGTGTTGGGAGCGGACTGTAATCTGCATGGTGGCGATGACCACAATAAGTATAGGGAGGCACCTATTCAATGTGGCAGCGGGAGCTGACAAGACAGAAACCATTAGTGGTTTTTAGGGTCCTTAGAAAGTGGTTTAGGAAACCTGCTTCAAGCCCTTGAATGATTTTGGGATCGCCATGTGGAAGTAATGGTTTTACATTAGAGGAGGGATGGGAACGATAAACATCGTGCAACGTTTCCACTCTGACGCTCAGATGACTGTTGATCCTCTGCCAAGATCCCTCGAGATCAGCTCCTAAAAGGATGCAACTTTTACGAATGGGCCCCGCTCCATGCCCAACCTCCTTGTTTGACGCTAGGCGCTTCATAAAACCGCCATGGTGGTTTTGGTGGTTTCAGGGCTCCCAAAATGTGGTCTGGGGAAACCACCTTGAGGCCCCTGAATAGCTGAGAAACTAACACGTGTCCACGGTGGTTTTTTGTATGGGGAGACTTGGGACAAGACAAATGCGAAGTACTCGTAGGTCCTGGCTGCGCCCTTTTAAGGTTGGATTCCACTGACTGATACTCCGAGCTTCTGTTGTGCCATATGGTCACTATGTCATGTCTCCCTTCCACATTGCCTGCGCCATTTTACTGCTCTTGATTCTTCCTTGGAAACATTCCTTTATCCTAGTGACGGCCTGCTTTCAACTCGTAATAACACTAATGACATGATCAGCTAGTCTGATATGTTTGATAAACCCAACTGTATGCTGGCTTGGCATGATTGTATTGTTTGGTATGCCTAATAAACCCACTGCATGTTGAATTAGAATGACCTTACTGTGGTATGCTTGATAAACCCAACTGTATGCTGGATTGGCATGACCCTGTTATTGGTATGCTTGATAAAACCAATTGAAAGTTGGTTGAGCATGACCAGTGTGTCCCTGAATGCTTGATAAAACCATTGTAGGTTGGATTAGCATGGCTAGGTGCCCTGGAATGATTGATAAACCCAACTACAAATTGGCTTAGCATTGGGATGGAACCTTGACTATGAGAGAACTTGTCAGCCCCCCCCATTAGTGGATACACAACCCAGCTCGGGGGTGATCTCTCAGCTAAAAGAGTATAGGTCGAACAGAGATCTAAGGTTGGGTGGAATGTTTCTCTCACTTAGCCAGTTGCTTCGAAAATTGAAAGATAAGTAGTTATTGTTATGTTGATTGATGGTGTTTCATTGTTTTGGAATGATCACTTATGTTCAATTATTCAATTGAAGAATGTATGTTTATATGAATTTAGTTGACAAGAAGTCATTTGTAGGTCTGAGTAAAGGGATGAATTCATTGTTATATGTGTATCATTGTATTGCATGAGTTTGATGCATTATATGCCTTGTATGTAATAGATGCTTTGTTAGATCTAACTCTATGCATTTTATATGTTATGATATGTTGGATTGACTTGTGAATTATTTATATGGTTACATCTGATCCTTGGGAAGGAGGGAATGCCTTGGAATGTTCAAAATCGCTCTGTGGGTCAGATGGAAAGGAAGTCATGATGGGAAGAAGTCTTATGTATTTTTGGTGAAGTTATGGACATATCTTCAGTGAGGAATTTGACATGGTATAAGTGCTCAGATGGGGTTCACCATTGGATAGAGCTCTCCAAGATATGTCCAACGGTATCGACCTTGTCGCATTTGGACCAAGGATGGATAAGTTATGCCCCTCAGAAGATGGTATGGAAAGTTACCATGAAAGAGGGTATGGTTCCGCATGCCCGCATCTGCAATTGCGGATTGCGGATTGTGGAAGTGACCATTGCTGGAAGTTGAAGTTCGGCGCTTTTGTATCCGCAATTGCGGATTGTGGATTGCGGGTCTGCCGTTGCGGATTGTGGGTTCACCGTTGCAGATTGCGGGTCCACCGTTGTGGATTGCGGAAGGGTAAGATTTCCGGTTATGAGGTTTGGCGCCTCCGCATCCTCAATTGTGGATTTCGTATTGCGGGTCCGCCATTGCGGATTGCATATTGCAGGTCCGTCGTTGCAGGTTACGGATTGCGGGTCTGCCATTGCGGATTGTGGATTGCGGGTCCATCTTTGCGGATTGCAGATTGCGGGTCTGCTGTTGCGGATTGCAGACTGTAGAAAGGTAAGCCTTTTGGTTATGAGGTTTGGTGCTTCTGCATCCACAATTGTGAGTTGCGGATTGCGGATTGCGGACCCGAGTGATTTTGACTGTGTATGTGTGTTCAGTCGTATTTGGAGAAAAGAAATGTATAAGGGTCTGTTGTGGCCTAAGGAGGTCAGTGGGGATGTGACATAAAATAAAGAAGGACAAGGAAACAGAGGAGGAAGACGAAGAATGGACCATACCCCTAGACCAATCAGACAATGAGGATGATGAAACAAAATAGGGAGACCCTTTTATACCAGAAGAAGAATTTACACCACTCCAGAACCTTGAAAATGGAGGAATACAAATTAAGAAGGATGACAAGCTGACCAAGGCACTGTCTGAGTTGGAAAAAGTTAGGGAAGAATTGGAAGCATAGAAGATTGAGGCATGACTCCACAAAACCGAGGCCGCGACATCAACTGCACCCTCATTCATGAATGAGAAAACCCATATTTTAAAGATGCATCACGTGGGCCAATTAAAGCAAGCAGAACAACAAAACTAGGTACTGCAAGAAAAATTGAACCAAACCTAGGAATTGTTGGCACAAAAGGACCATCACATTTCACATATGGAAACAACCCTAGTCACCACTGCAAAATTATATGAGGATATTGTCGAGACCATACCTCCATCCTGGATTTATGTGTTATACCTTAAGGAGAAGTGGTGTCGTTTCTAGTTAGATAAATTGAAGAATCACTTAACCTTGGAGATAACCACCCCAAATAAATTTGTAGATTCCTCCCTGGAGAGCACATGATTCGGTAAGGAATAGTTGTGTGAGTTCTTTCTTCACAACCTTGTCATGCCTAATTCATCCAATTGGTCACCCAATCCTTATATGGGTGACTTCCAGCTTAGGGAATTGTGTTTGTGGATGAACCACGAGATAGAAAGATCACATGATTCTCACCTCTACTAGCTGGAGAAATGGGAGAATGCACTTTGGATAAGAGACAAAGCCACACACCTAGAGAGGGTGGTCCGGGATCATCATACCATCACATCGGATGAGGATCTAATCCCCATCCTCCTCGAAAAACAACAAGAAGCCATTGATCATTTTGATAAGACCATACAAGGCACACTCGACGAAGTACGTGAGATCATAAGCGATACATGGAAGAGAATTTTAGGAGACCTAAAGAGGCGTGAACCTCACTCGCCCCTCAGAATGGAAGTAGCGATACGCAGGGCAAGGATGTATAAGGAAGTCATGGTAAATAAAAAAATCAGGTGGATCAGAATGAAGTTGAGGCCATCATTCTTCCTCCCCTTGATAATCAAAGAGGACATTGATGAGGATGAATAAATAAGGACTTCGGATAAGGAGGAACAAAGCCTAGGATATAACAGATAGGTAGGGGCTCCTAGAGTTGTTTCTTGAGACATCAGAGAAGCCATTGTACCTCAAGATGGGTCACCCAAGGATGGGAAACATCTTCAAGTTCAAGGGAGATGATGAGTCCATGATATAGATACTCCATAGACTCCTTTATGCCACACATAAGCGAAGAAATGATCAGAAAGCACCTCTTTATGTAGGGAAGAATGCACTTTGGTTGATAATTAAACGAAGTAATTTAGTATTTTATCTTTTCTTATGTTTTAGCATTTTTATTTACTAATTATGTGAATAAAGCCATGTGTGGACAGAGCGCAGGTGAACTGGAAGAATAACAATGTCGAGCTCCAAATTGAAGATTGCAAGAGACATAATGATCCCATTTTCTCCTAATTTGTAGGAAAGAATCCTGTTATTCAGGATCATAATTTTCAATGTAAAACTAGGGTAGAAGTTTGTAATAAATAGAGACACATGAGTAGCAGGGGCTCTCTCTCGTACATTTTTGAAGACAATCTTTAGCATTTTTCTAGAGCAAATAATTAGTTTACGATTTCTACAGTTATGATGGAACTTATAAATTTATAATGAAGAACCAACGTTATTCTAAATCTGTGAGTTTATAAGCTTTCTTTTCTTCATGTGATGCGCATTCGGGAGGTCCCCCTTAGTGCGTAGCTCAGGAGTTATGTCTCTTTATTTTCATATTTTCACGCATTTTGTCATTCATTCCAAGAAATATTTATTCATTGATCAAATTCAATGTTATGCGCAAAACGTATTTTGTTCTGTAGTTCATTAATATTGTGTCTGTAGTTCCAATACACTACATCTCTAGTCCTGTAACCCCTATCCATCAACTGCAATTCCCAGATTTATATTGCCATTGTTTTATATTGACCAAATTAGATTCGTGCTTTTAAATGAAGATGTTATAAACTTGAAAGATATCTGGTTCGATTAGGTCATATTTGCATGCTTTAAAGGAAGTACATTTTGGATTTTGAAGCTTAAAGTTTCTTGCTTTCTTAGTTTTAAATTCAAATTTAATTTCCTACATTCTTAGATTTAGTTCTTTGCTTTCATAAAAGATTAATAGTTTCATGTTTTCTTAGAATAATTTCCTGCTTTCTTAGATTTAGTTCTCTTCTTTCATAAATATTAAGAGATTTATGTTTTCTTATAATAATTTCTTGCTTTCTAAGATTTAGTTCTCTGCTTTCATAGATTAAGTGTTTCATTTTTTCTTAGAATAATTCCTTCTTTCTTAGATTTAATTCCCTGCTTTCATAGATTCAGAGTTTCATGCTTTCTTAGAATAATTTCCTGCTTTCCTAGAGTTAGTTTTCTGCTCTCTTAGACTTAGTTTTGTATTTCTATTTCTCAATTGATTGTGATAAACCTCTAGATTACTTTATCCTCATTAGAACAACTCTCCAACATTTCTTTAAAACAAAAAAAACACCCAACGACATATATCCTCTCAACGTAGTGCACATATAGTGCTTAGCACCTCTTAAGTTTGTACGTTCCCTGGTTGATATTTAAAGTGAACTTCTCCAAAGAATACCTGTAAAAAGGTAGACATTTCCGGAGTCCACCACCCTTACCCTAGGATCTATGTAAACTCGGTTAGGTTGCAAAACAAAGTTAGCTACAAACCCTAGGCTCTGATACCATGTTAAATTGTTTATATAATTTTCATCTCTTTTAACTTTAACACAACAATCCTTAATTATTGTTAAAGTTGAAAGAGATGAAAATTATATCAAAAAATTAACACTAGGCATATTGTGACCCCTTCTCTTGGTTCCCATGGTCTACATGTGGCTTGAGTCCTTATGACTCAACCATTAAATAATGGTCCTCTTTTCAATGGTCAACTTGTCTTCTAGAATCTTCACCATAAGAAAGGTTTTCTATTGATGTTATATCCTTTACATGAGGAGATATCATGCCAGCAACATTTTGGTCCTAGACCAGGTTCTTAGCCCTAGGATGATGCCAATTGTCCCATAGAATGGCTCTCGATGCTGCCCCAAAAAATCAACACGGCTCATTGATTTACAAGGATTCTTGATGCAAGGCGCCTTATGTTGAAATATTGTAACTTCAAAGAATATTATATTTGTATATTATTTATTCCGGAGATGTTCCATACCTCCGATGTGATTATACTATAAATTTGGAGATGTTTATTCCTCCGATTTGGTTGTGGTAACTAGGGTTATTAGACCCACCATGTGGGGGTCGGCCCAGTCAGTTATAATGGGGTATTTAACCTAATGGTTAAATACGAGCCTACATGTACTTGTGTAAAATACATATCAGAGTAGTGTATAAATAGAGGAGGTGTGTTCCTCATTATACACACACACACACACACTTGAGGATAGCGCACTTGTGGAGGAGAGGTCTGCTATTGTGGAGGAGGAGATCATGTCTCAGGGTTTCATCTTTGTATATTGCTGGTCATCTATATTGAGGAAGCTTTGCTGGGTTTTCTACCCCATGAGGGTTTCCCAGGATAAATCTCTGTCTCTTGTGTTTATGCTGTGCTTGTTGTTTCTTCAGTGATCCTGTATATGCCATTATTGTGAAATGGAATGTAATGCTGCTATTTTCTGTCTTAGCATATTGAATTTTAACATGGTATCAGAGCTAACCTGAAGGAAGACAAGGTATGGCACTAACGACACTTCCTTTACTTACGACAATTTGAAGGTTAGGGTTTTACATAGCAAAAACCAGTCATCGTAGAACTTTAGCTATAAATCCGTTTTGGCGAATTTTTCGGATCTGCAATTGTTACAGGACGAATATTAAATCTCCAGGTACCTTGTGTCCAAAGGACAACCTCTAATTCGTTGTACTTTGTGATTTATGATCAGTACAAGTTAGGGTTTTTGCCTCTTCCAGATCTCAGTCAAATTCAGGTGACCTAGGAAAAAAGGTCATAACTTGGGCTAGGAAGCTCCAAATGAAATTTCGTAAAAAGTGACAGGTAGTACACAGACTGTAATATCGCAGGAAACGTTTTCAGAAGCCGAAATTAAACCAGTGACACGTGGCACGCCGTACAAGTTTGCTCTCCTGTTTTATCCCATAAACAAGTCACGTTGCGACACTTGGCATAACTCTCTCTCAGAGAGTCCAATTGAGGTCAGACCTGTCAGGATGGAAAGATAACAGGTAGATATATCTCAAGAAAATTTTTCAGAGGCAGAAGGTGAACCAGTGACACGTGGCAGGCCGTACAAGTTCTCTCCCCTGTTTTATCCCATAAACAGGTCACGTTGCGACACTTGGCATAACTCTCTCTCAGAAAACCCAATTGAGGTCAGACCTATCAAGATGGAAAGATAACAGGTCAGGATACTGCAGAAAAAGGGTTTCAGACCCTGTCGAGCAAAAATTTAGGAGTTATAGCAGAAACAATCAGGTGCATATTTCTGTCAAAACAGAATTATTTTTTAGCACATTTATTCATGGCTTCCGGAATTTAGGGTTTCAGAGAAAGTTAGAATTTTTGGAATCGGAGTCCACGGCTGAATGCTACTCAGAAAAATCGAAATTTAGAGACCAAGTTCGAATTTTTTGGTTGGGTGGAAGACCGGGCTTGATCAAACCCTAGTTCGGGATTTTGATCGGAAAGATGGAAAATTAGGGCTTCAACAAAAGTTGGAATTTTTGAAGTCTGTAACCACGGCTGGAAACTCCTAAGAAAAATAAGAGTTTAGAGCCTTGGATTGAACCTTTTGTTTGGGAAGAAGGGTGGGATTCATCAAACCCTAGTTCGGGATCCTGTCCAGAAGATCCAGAAGTTTCAAAGGCAATTTTGAGGGGTCAAATTTTGGAAATTCCAAAGTTGAAGTATGCTAGTTTGATCAGCTCAGCAAGACATATTCTTTCATCCATTGAGAAGTGTGAAAGTCAAAGGTTGAATCTTTAGGGGTTTCTCTAGAAAACCCTAATTAAGCTCCAGATCAAGTTTCAGGGGGAGTTGAGGCTAAGGCCTTACATAAGAAGACTACAAGAAGTCTCGACAGGTATGACTTAAGGAGGCTCAGGTATGTCTTGAAATCTAATTCTTGATTAAGTTCATGATGTGTTTGTCTTCATATTATTTGTTAGTACAATCTTGATTAATGTTAGACTTATCTTATCACCCTAGTAACAGTATCAATGCATGTGAATGATTGAAGACATTCATTGATTAGGATTATATGATTGTACTAATGCATTATGGTGTTGTGTGAGGTTGATGTTGTCTGCTAACAAGATACAGGTACATCACAAAAGACAAATCAGGCTCCATGACCATGAAAACATGAAGACAAAGACTCATCCATAATCTTTGTTCTACTTACGAGGTATGTATGACTTTGTTATATTATGCTTAACCTATGAGACATGCAGGTTCTAGCTCAGGATCTCTAAATCATTGAAGAGATTGTTTAGGTATGTTGTACATAACCAAGTAGGTATACTAATCCAGGTATGTTTCCCATGAATCTTACCTTGTGTTAGGATCCCTTATATAAGTATACTTGGAATGATTGGTTATGCTTATTCATAAAGTTAGTAATCAAGGGATTATGCATATTATATCTTTTATCTTGATTGATGATATGCATGAGTAAAAGAAGACTTCCCTGAAATCTTGAATACTAATGTTTATTAACTATAATCATGACTATACATTTTCAAGATTATTTAGTACTATAATGTTTTGATAGAATTTAGAATATACTAATGAGTGTATGTTTGTGTATGAGATCATGAGGATGACTCTTGAGCATGCACAGTGGTACAGAATGAATAGAAGTTCAAAAGACATACAGAAGATCAAGCGGGAGGCATCCACACAAACATAAAAGATAAGTATTTGAGTTGTTATTTGAAATAGTAATGATATTGCCTGTAATAGGTTGTATGCATATTTGTATTCCTATAATATATCATGCTGAGTGTAAATATTCATAGAACATTGAACAATATACTACTAATATGCATATGATTGGTAAGTTGGACAAACATTCCATTGTTGCTTGTCTAGAATGAAACCTCTTTGCTGACATGCTGAGAGTTGTGCACACTCTCGATAGTATGTTCTGGTAGAGATGGAAGGCATCTAGATAGCCACTGTATGCATACAGGATATGGGAAAGTGTTGTGCCAAAGTATTGGTCAAAATAGTTGCATCACTATGTAAATGATATCTGTATGCATAATAGGTTATCATGTCAATATGATTTGATGATTATGAAGTATTACTAATCATGTACTTAATTTTGATTTGTAGGAAAGGTCATGAAGAATGATGGACACCATACAAGTGGTGGATGTTCAAACAAGAAGATTTACAAATCAAACAAAATATAGAAGGCTCATGGCTAAAAGATTCTCTTAGAAAGGGGAAGAGAATCACGACAAGATGTTTGCTCCAAGTATGGTGTAATTAAAGAAGAAGTGTGAATCAGGTTCTGTATAGGTACCTAGGATCGATAATAAATTGATAAGCTTAATGATCACCATGGGTGATGTGGATCTCAACCTTTGCTACAAGGTTGAATATGATTTCTATACACAAATGACATGGATGCAAGAAGGAACTCACCACAGAGTTCGAATGATATTAAGGCTCATATTAGTAGACCCATCTAACGAGAGATGGCACAGATAGATATGCAGAAGATCATTCAATGCAGAAATGAAAATGAAAGATCTCAATTTGACGCTTTACTTCCTAGGTCTGGAAGTATGGCAAGGCTCAGAAGGAATATTTCTCAACCAGGGAAAGTATGATGAGAAATATGACTTGAGGTGTTGGAATGGCCACTCTTATGGATTCCAACTTGAAGCTGTTAGGGGATAACTCATCAGAGTTAGTGGATATAACTCTGTACAGTCAAATTATTGGGTCATTGATGTATCTAACATATACTAGATTAGATATATGCTTTGTTGTGAATACCTTGAGTCAATATCTAGTGGAAACTAGATGTTTTCACCTGATAGTTGCAAATCATGTGATGAGGCACCTAAAGGATACGATAGACTTTGATCTGTGCTATCTTGGAGATCATGACTTCAGATGGCTACTCAGATGCTGATTGGGCAGAAAGTGTATCAGACAAGAAGAACACATCAAGAGGATGTTATTGTCTAGGATTAGCCATGATCTCGTGGTTTAGCTGGAAGCAGTCTAGTGTGGCTCTTAGCACAAGCAGAATATATGGCTGTTTGCTCTGCTAGTTGTGAAGAAGTTTGGCTTCAGGATTGTTTGACTTAGAGATAGAACCAACTGTGATCCTATGTGACAAATAGAGTTGTATCAAGATGACATAGAATCCAGTGTTCCATGATAAGTCAAAGATCATAGGGATCTAACAAGATATGACACAGAAAGGAACTATAAAGTTTGAATTCGTAACAGGTTACCGATGTACTAACCAAACCTCTACCTCGAGTGAAGAAGTTACCAACATACTAACCAAGCCTCTGTCTCGAGTGAAATTTGAATACTTTCGAGACAAGCTTGGTGTAGCTCAAAAGGACCCTCCTCGAAAGGGGGAGTAGTATAGTCATTGATGATGAGATTGTCTCATCGAACAACAAGGTCGATGATGAGGTAACCTGTTCTCTACACCTAGATACTTAGAAATATTTAGATTTAGGACTCGTATACTTAGAATACTTAGTTTTACTTATACATGCTTTTGATGTTATATGTATTAGTAAGAATACATGCTTTTGATGATAGATGTATTGATGAGAATACATGTGGGGATTGTATCATCCTTGAACACATGTTCTAAAGTGAGCCGTAGACGTATGGTCTCCGAAAATGAAGTCCTTAGTGGACAGGTAGGGATTGTATCATCCCTGGACTTCGGTCCCTGAATAGATCCGTAGACGTATGGTCTCCGAAAATGAAGTCCTTAGTGGACAGGTAGGGATTGTATCATCCCTGGACTTCAGTCCCTGAATAGATCCGTAGACGTATGGTCTCCGAAAATGAAGTCCTTAGTGGACAGGTAGGGATTGTATCATCCCTGGACTTCGGTCCCTGAATAGATCCGTAGACATATGGTCTCCAAAAATGAAGTCCTTAGTGGACAGGTAGGGATTGTATCATCCATGGACTTCGGTCCCTGAATAGATCCGTAGACGTATGGTCTCCGAGAATGAAGTCCTTAGTGGACAGTTGAGGGGATTGGATCATCCCTGGACTTTCAGTCCTAAAGAGAGCCGTAGACGTAAGGTCTCCGAGAATGAAGTCCTTAGTGGACAGTTGAGGGGATTGGATCATCCCTGGACTTTCAGTCCTAAAGAGAGCCGTAGACGTGAGGTCTCCGAGAATGAAGTCCTTAGTGGACAGTTGAGGGGATTGGATCATCCCTGGACTTTCAGTCCTAAAGAGAGCCGTAGACGTGAGGTCTCCGAGAATGAAGTCCTTAGTGGACAGTTGAGGGGATTGGATCATCCCTGGACTTTCAGTCCTAAAGAGAGCCGTAGACGTGAGGTCTCCGAGAATGAAGTCCTTAGTGGACAGTTGAGGGGATTGGATCATCCCTGGACTTTCAGTCCTAAAGAGAGCCGTAGACGTGAGGTCTCCGAGAATGAAGTCCTTAGTGGACAGTTGAGGGGATTGTATCATCCCCGGACTTAGGTCCCTGAATTGATCCGTAGACGTGAGGTCTCCGAGAAGTGGGGATTGTATCATCCCCGGACTTAGGTCCCTGAATTGATCCGTAGACGTGAGGTCTCCGAGAAGTGGGGATTGTATCATCCCCGGACTTAGGTCCTTAAATTGATCCGTAGACGTGAGGTCTCCGAGAAGTGGGGATTGTATCATCCCCGGACTTAGGTCCCTGAATTGATCCGTAGACGTGAGGTCTCCGAGAAGTGGGGATTGTATCATCCCTGGACTGCGGTCCCTGAATTGATCCGTAGACGTATGGTCTCCGAGAAGTGGGGATTGTATCATCCCCGGACTTCGGTCCCTGAATTGATCCGTAGACGTATGGTCTCCGAGAAAGTGATTTTTGATGTGGTTACTTGTATCGGTAGGATACTTGTATTGATGATGTGGTTACTTGTATCGGTAGGATACTTGTATTGATGATGTGGTTACTTGTATCGGTAGGATACTTGTATTGATGATGTGGTTACTTGTATCGGTATGGATACTTGTATTGATGATGTGGTTACTTGTATCGGTAGGATACATGTATTGATGACATGATTACTTGTATCAGTATGGATACTTGCATTGATGATATGTATACTTGTATTGGCATGAATACTTGTACTAATGATGTGGATACTTGTATTGTTATGGATACCTGTGTTGATGACGATGCTGACGATCGTGTGATGACGATGCTGATGATCGTGTGATGACGATGCTGATGATCGTGTGATGACGATGCTGATGATCGTGTGATGAGGATGCTGATGATCGTGTGATGACGATGCTGATGATCGTGTGATGACGATGTTGATGATCGTGAGATGACGATGATGATGATCATGTGATGGCGATGCTGATGATCATGTGATGACGATGCTGATGATCGTGTGATGATGATGCTGATGATCGTGTGATGACGATGTTGATGATCGTGAGATGACAATGTTGATGATCGTGTGATGACGATGCTGATGATTGTGTGATGACGATGCTGATGATCGTGAGATGATGATGCTGATGATCATGTATCGTGAGGATCCAGATGATGATATTGTTGTAGTTGTTCAAGTGCTACAGAAGATAAAGACTCAATACTGAAGATGTCGATGTTCCAGTATTGAAGATGTTCCAGTAACTGCTTGAGTTACTAATGATGTTGAAAAAGCTTCCAATGATTTATAGATGTATCATGTATGATGTTGATGACTCCTTGCTCGTGCAGATACTGTTATAATATCCTTCTCGTTAAGGGGGAGTGTTGAAATATTGTAACTTCAAAGAATATTATATTTGTATATTATTTATTCCGGAGTTGTTCCATACCTCCGATGTGATTATACTATAAATTTGGAGATGTTTATTCCTCCGATTTGGTTGTGGTAACTAGGGTTATTAGACCCACCATGTGGGGGTCGGCCCAGTCAGTTATAATGGGGTATTTAACCTAATGGTTAAATACGAGCCTACATGTACTTGTGTAAAATACATATCAGAGTAGTGTATAAATAGAGGAGGTGTGTTCCTCATTATACACACACACACACTTGAGGATAGCACACTTGTGGAGGAGAGGTCTGCTATTGTGGAGGAGGAGATCATGTCTCAGGGTTTCATCTTTGTATATTGCTGGTCATCTATATTGAGGAAGCTTTGCTGGGTTTTCTACCCCATGAGGGTTTCCCAGGATAAATCTCTGTCTCTTGTGTTTATGCTGTGCTTGTTGTTTCTTCAGTGATCCTGTATATGCCATTATTGTGAAATGGAATGTAATGCTGCTATTTTCTGTCTTAGCATATTGAATTTTAACACCTTAGACACTAAGGTTCTTGCTTAATAATTACACGCCACACACACGTTCACATAAATGAGATGCAAACAATATGCCAAAAGCTGGATTATATTACTTCTACCGAAACAGTTACAATGCATACTACAAGAATGTAAACAACTAACTAACTGTCGGCCTCAGCCTTTTACAATACATAAGTAACTATGTGCTATCTCAGTGTGTTGACTGCCACCCTCTCCTGGTTCACTACGGAACATTGAGCTATGGCTCGATCTTCTCTGCGCTTTGTAGATCTGTTACTTTCTGTTAGGATATTCCTATACTCCATCCTAGTCCCACCAGTATTTTGATCATTTACATTTTCAGTCATGCATGCACCTTTTAGGGTTTGCATGCATTATAGGGTTTGCATGCATTTTGCATGCATCCCAGTCATCAGTCCAGCACCTAGCCCTCAGTTAGCCAGCCCCCAGGAGCTTCTCACTATTTAGTTTTAGCCCCCCAATTGCTTAATGCACCCTTCTTCCTTGATTTTAGGGAGCAACTCGCCCTTCTTCACCTACCAGTCCAGTTGTCACTCAGTCACACTCTGTTACACTAAGTTACACTCAGTTACAGTCAGTTACAGTCAGTTACAGTCAGTTACACTCAATTACAGTCAGTTACACTCAGTTACACTCAGTTACTCTTAGTTACATTGAGTTATACTCATTTACACTTAGTTACACTGAGTTACACCTACCAGAGTTAGTTTGACTGATGGTTGATAGTTACTTGAGCATTGATGACTCCACTGATGATGATGAAGACTTCCAGTTGTGCTCCGATGATCATGAGGACACCTAGTTGTGCTCCGATGACACTCTATTGATCTTATGATCACTCTGAGAGGCTAATTCGAATTGCCACCTTGGGCATTTGAATCCTCTCTACCATTGTACTATTTATTTGTCCATATTGTTATTAATTAACTAGTATGACCGAAGTTTTATTGCTTCTATCTGAGTTCTACTGTACCATATTATTCTGTTGCTCATTATACTGCATGTATCACTCTTCTTCTATTCTCTTGCTTAATCCATTATTCTCTTGTGAGTTATACATCATCTCTTAGATCTGCTGTGAGGATTTTCACATGGTATCAGAGCATGTTGAGAGTATTGTTTATCTCCATTCTTGGGAGTTTTTTTGCAGGTTATTACCAAGATTTCGAGTGCAGCAATTGCAGCAGTTTCTGCATTTTTGCAGCAATAGCAATTGCAGTTATTCTATATTGTTTTTGCAGGTCCTCTACAACTTCAATGTATTCATCAGGAATTACTCCTCTTGATCCACTCAACTATGATGAATGGAAACCAAGAATGATAGAGACTTGAAGATCCATGATCTTTTTTATTGTTATTTTGAAAGAGAGTTCAAATACCCTGAAGAGAAGATTGACTGGTTAAATAAAAGAGACATGTACTTTGCAGAAATAATGTTTTCTTTGTGTGCATACCAAAGATTCCAATTCAAATACCATGATGGTGTTGAAATTCCAAGAGAGTTATGGACTCCAAAAGAGATATGGGCTCACCTGGATGGAAAATTTGGCAGAGAGAATGAAGGACTTGGTCCCAACCCATTCGACAGAAAACAAAGTGATGCATTCGCTCCTCTTGATGGTCTCTCAGATCATGAACCAGTATCATCTCATATTGAATTCGTTGACAAAGAACTTGCAGATTCTCCGCTCATGCTCAAACTTTCTTCTCTTTCTGTGCCAGCTCACACTCTAGATATTGCAGAAGGTCCTAAATCCTCTCTTGCACTAGAGTCTGTTGGTTTGCATCATGATCACATGATTATTTCAGAGGTCAAATCAGCTAATGGAGGTGATGCATTCTCTCCTCTTCAGCAAACATCTCTTTTATACTACTATATGATCATAAATTCATGCTTTCAGAAGGTCATTGAAGAATATGGCCATTTCCATTCGCTTGGGATAATTTCTCATGCATCTACTAGTTTTGATATCACCTCTCATGGTTCAAAGGAGATCTCAAGAAGCCATGATTCAAGTCTTGTATCTAATTTGGGTTCTAAGCAAATTCTGCTTGGGAAAATTTCTCATGTATATGATAGTTTTGATCTCACCCCTGCTAGTTCAAAGGAGATCTCAAGAAACTGTTTTGAAAGTCTTAAATCTGATTTTGATTTCAAGCAAACATGTAATAGTTCTTTTTGGCATAATCTCACCCATGGTGGTTCGAAGGAGAAGACAAAGGACTATATGCACATTCAAAAATTTGATCCTACCTCAGCTGATTCGAATCACAGGTTCAAGGATCATTCTAATACTGTTGGATTTGTTCTCATCACATTTGATCTGAAGAGCAAGTACAAGCACATGCTTTTTGAGCATGATCCACTTCTTCCCAAGAAGAAGATACCTCCAGACATATGACCAAGCATCACACCTGCTTGAGTTTGGAGCATTTATTTTTATGTGTGCCTTACAGTCTATTTTTTAAGGAGGGGGTATGTTTCCCATGAAATTTTCCCACTTCCTTGGTTTATTGATTGTTATTATTCATTGTATTGGGTGACCTTTGGTCTTAGTTACCAGGGCCCAGAATGGATTAAGGGGGTGTGTTAGGATATTCCTATACTCCATCCTATTCCCACCAGTATTTTGATCATTTACATTTTCAGTCATGCATGCACCTTTTAGGGTTTGCATGCATTTTGCATGCATCTCAATCATCAGTCCAGCACCTAGCCCTCAGTTATCTAGCCCCCAGGAGCTTCTCACTATTCAGTTTTAGCCCTCCAATTGCTTAATGCGCCCTTCTTCCTTGATTTTAGGGAGCAAATCGCCCTTCTTCACCTACCAGTCCAGTTGTCACTCAGTCACACTCAGTTACACTAAGTTACACTCAGTTACATTTAGTTACAGTCAGTTACAGTCAGTTACACTCAGTTACAGTCAGTTACACTCAGTTACTCTTAGTTACATTGAGTTACACTCAGTTACACTCAGTTACACTCAGTTACACTTAGTTACACTGAGTTACACCTACCAGATTTAGTTTGACTGATGGTTGACAGTTACTTGAGCATTGATGACTCCACTGATGATGATGAAGACTTCCAGTTGTGCTCCGATGATCATGAGGACACCTAGTTGTGCTCCGATGACACTCTATTGATCTTATGATCACTCTGAGAGGCTAATTCGAATTGCCACCTTGGGAATTCGAATCCTCTCTACCATTGTAATATTTATTTGTCCATATTGTGATTAATTAACTAGTATGACCGAAGTATTATTGCTTCTATCTGAGTTCTACTGTACCATATTATTCTGTTGCTCATTATACTGCATGTATCACTCTTCTTCTATTCTCTTGCTTAATCCATTATTCTCTTGTGAGTTATACATCATCTCTTAGATTTGCTGTGAGGATTTTCACACTTTCCTCTCCAATCTACAAAAATTCTCTTAAGCTACTTTCTCTGTCAATCCCCTGCTGATCGAACTGAACTGAACTGAGTGCTTTGTTCTTGCGCACAAGCCTTCTACTATGATGTTGTTGTTCTCGATATCACTCCGACTGCCGAAACACGCTCTGACTGTTAAGCGATCCTTCCATGATCCTACAGACCTGCAACTGTCAGAGCCTCTGCCATGCTGCACAATCCCTTCCTATGTTGACATCTGTCATGATCCCAACTACCTTCAATAACTGCCATAACTTCCTTAGCAACCCTGAACTGTTTCCAAGTACTCTCGTTGACTTCTATGCATCCTTCTGATACTACTACGGTAGTCGGTCTTATCACTGTCTCGACTATACTGTCTTCCATCATCCTTCGACATACCTGTTGGCTTCCTTCTGCTCACATGAATTCCAGTCCACCCCTTCCTCACCTCTTAACCTTCTCCTCAAAACCTGTCGGTGTTGCGGTTCAACAACATGTAGACCATTAGTGACTCCGCTGCCATTCTTTTCTCTATCAACCTTTAACTTGTTGACACTCAACCTTCTGCACTCCTGCCTGACTTATTGAATTCAATAGTCAATCAACTCTTCTGCACTACTGGTCATCGACAATCCCTCTGGTCGGCCTCCTTCCTGTCGATCAACTTCGACTACTCTTCCTAGGCCCTGATGCTCCTGCATCAGACTTCCTAGGTGAAAAATAACTTGACTGCTCCGTCAGTCTCCTGAACTCTTCTTCGAAAATCCATGTCGCCTCTTCCAACTCATCATCTTTCCATCGCACTAAGTATTCCTTCTTTTGCGAACTACGCATACGCTCGACTTCGCGTTCCTCGATTACTTCTGCGATTTCCTCCTTCTGTCGATCTGGAATCCGCATTTTCCAATTGATGTTTGACACTTTCGCGTTTTTACTACTTGAACCTTCTTCGAACTTGTACATATCTGAGACATTGAACATTGGTGAAATGCTCAAGTCATTTGGCAGCTCCAACACATAAGCTTTTTCCGAAATCTTCTTCAGAATCTAACATGGTCCAATCTTCTTCAGCTTCAGCTTATTATATGTCCCTGTCGGAAATATCTCCTTCCGCAAATGTGCATAGACTAAGTCCCCTTCGCTGAACGACTGTAGCCTCTTCTTCCTATCGGCTCTCAACTTGTATACCGCGTTACTCTTTTCTATGTGCTTTCGCACATCTTCATGCACTTCTTTCATATGCTCTGTGAATGATTCTGCATCCATGCTTTTCTTGGTTTCTGTCGGCAACTCGACCAAATCCACCACGCCATGTGGGATTCTTCCTTGAAAAATATGGAATGGGTTCAAACCTGTCGACCGATTCACATAATTGTTATATGCAAACTCTGCTTGCGCCAATGCATTTTCCCACTGCTTGGGTCTTTCAGCCATCAAACACCTTAGAAGGTTTCCCAAACTTCTATTAACCACCTCGGTCTGTTCGTCTATCTGCGGATGATATGCCAAGCTAAACTGCAACCTCATGTCTAGTTTCTTCCATAGGATTCTCCAGAAATGTCCCATAAACTTGGTATCTCTATCCGATGTGATACTCTTCGGTAACCCATGCAATTTGACTACTTCCTTGAAGAATAATACAACAATTCCTATGGCGTCACTTGTCTTCCGTAACGGAATAAAGTGTGCCATTTTCGAAAATCTGTCTATTACAACAAAGATTGAGTCGCTTCCTTGCCATGTGTTCGACAATCTTAGCACAAAATCCATGCTCAGGTGCTCCCATGGGGTATCCGGTATAGGTAATGGTGTATATAACCCTGTGTTCTGACTTCTCCCTTTTGTTAACTGGCAAACTCGACACTGCCGTACCCACTTCCCAACATCTATCGTCATTCCTGGCCAATAATAATTTTCTTAGACCAATGCCTTAGTCTTGTCGATGCCAAAATGACTTGCTAATCCGCCGCTGTGAAACTCTCGGATTAGGTTCTCTCTTATGGATCCTCTGGGAATACACAACTGTTGTCCCTTGAATAAGTAACCTTCTTGGATAAATTAATCCAAGTATGGAGTCCTGTCGACACTCCATGGTTCACAACAAGCCTCCCATGCTTTCACAAAATCCTTGTCGATCGCATATTCTGCTTTCATCAAGTCTATTCCTATTTCTTGAACTGTCGTCGTGTTTAACAATGCAACTCTTTGACTTAGCAAGTCGGCAACCTTGTTCGACTTACCCGATCTATGCTGCAACATAAACGTATATCCTTGCATGAATTCAACCCATTTCATGTGCCGCTGATTCAACTTCGACTGAGTATTCAGATACCTCAGTGCTTGGTGATCTGTGTACAATAAAAATTCCTTGGGCAACAAATAATGCCTCCAGTTCTTCAATGCTTGGACTATAGCATAAAATTCCTGGTCATGGACTGAATATTTCCGTTTCATATCATCCAAATTCTCACTGAAGAATGTAATTGGTCGGACCTCCTGACTCAACACTACTCCAATTTCCATTCCACTCGCGTCACAATCGACTTGGAAAACTTTTTCGAAATATGGGAGCGCTAACACTGGAATCTTAGTGACCTTTTCCTTCAACTTGTCGAAATCTCGCTCGGCTACTTCCATCCACTTGAACTCCCCTTTTCTCATGCACTCTATCAAAGGTGTACACATCTAACTGAATCCACAGATGAAATTCCTTTAGAAACTGGAAAGTCCATGGAAACACCTTACTCCAGTTGTACTTGTCGGTTCCGTCCAATCCAATATTGCCTTCACCGTTTCTGGGTCCATCACCAACCCTTTACCCGAGATTACAAATCCCAAGTACACCAGTTCTTCCTCATGAAGAAACACTTTTGCAAGTTCACCATCAGCTTCTCTTCTTGCAACTTCTGCAGTACTTGTCGAATGTGCTCCAAGTGTTCTGTCTTGGTTTGATTGAAAATCAGAATGTCGTCTAGGTAGACTACGACAAACTTACCTAAGAATGATTTCAGTACCTCATTCATCAACCGCATGAATGTACTGGGTGCATTAGTCAATCCAAATGGCATGACTAACCACTCATACAACCCTTCCTTCATCTTGAATGTTGTTTTCCATTCATATCCTTTCTTTGCCGATCCCCTGCTGATCGAACTAAACTGAACTGACTGCTCTGTGCTTGCGCACACGCCTTCTACTATGCTACTATTGTTCCCGAGATAAATTCAAATCCCAAAACATGCTTCAATTGTCAATCGATCCTTCCATGATCCTATAGACTTGTAACTGTCAGCGCCTCTGCCGTACTACACAATCCCTTCCTGTGTTGACATATGTCACGATCCCAACTACCTTCAATAACTACCATAAATTCCTTATCAAACCTGAACTATTTCCAAGTACTCTCCTTGACTTCTATGCGTCCTTCTGACACTGCTATAGTAGTTGGTCTTATCACTGTCTCGTCCATACTGCCTTCCATCATCCTTCGACATACCTGTCGGCTTCCTTCGCTCACGCGATTGCCAGTCCGCCCCTTCCTCACCTCTTGGCTTCGCCTCAAAACTTGTCGGTGTCGCGGTTCGACAACATGTCGACCATCAGCGTCTTCACTTCCATTCACCTGTTGACACTTGACCTTCTGCACTCCTGCTTGACTAATTGATTTCAACAGTCAATCTTCTCTTCCACACCAGTGGTCGTCGACAATCCCTTTGGTCGGCCTCCTTCCTGTTGATCAACTTCGTCTGTTCTACCTAGGCCCCAATGCTCCTGCATCAAGTCTTCTTATGGTTGTGTTCAACACTCATGGAATATAATTTGACTAGAAAATGTGCACATAAAAAATATAGCTATGTATTTAATACTAAGAAATACACTCACATCAACCTCGAAATATATTTTCAACTTTTAATTGCCTGTAATAGCAGTACAAATAGGTCTTTAAAAATAGATTTCACGTGTACCTTCATATTTGATTTTGATTGTTTCAAATGATGATGACCAAACAAGGGCATGTGCTTATATTTATTGAATTCTAAGTGCTATGATAGAAATCAATATTAGCCAGTACAACTCCAAGATCTAATGCTTATAGAAATATATAGAAGATCAGATACGAACTAACCTTTTTTAGGTATTTGTATGCATAATTCAGAGGATATTGGATCTTATTCCAAAATAGACAAAAGAAGTTGTATGAAATTAAAAAACAGGTACAATTTCTATGTTTGATTCTTCGTCGTAATATAGAAAAAATATTTTAATTGTTACTTGTTATCATTTAAATTTACATGTCTTAAGAACTGCTTGAGTAGAGCATTAAAATAATACAAAGATGGGGTTGAGTAATTCTTAAAGGTTGTTGAGAAGCATTCAGAGAATAATATGACCATAAAATTCCCATGTAATAAATGTGGCATAGTGAATGTAAAAACGTTTGATAAAGTACGCGAGCATTTGATCTGTGATGGTATAATATAACAATACAACATTTGGTATTTACATGGGGAGAGATTTCCTACTTAGGTACAATGAAGTCTTTTTGAGTTCATATTTTCTCAAACATACATATATTATAGTAAAGATATCATTTATATTTATATGTGCAAACTCTATTTTTTTGTCTCCTCCAGATTCCATCTATGTCTGATGAGGCCAAGCAACACTCTAAAGACGAGACACATGAAGTACATGAGTATATTTCACATCAAATGGTAGGCAATTTCACATTAGCCCAGGCACCTATCTTTGTGTGTTTGTATTTGTGTGTGAGAGAGTTATCAAGTTCTACATGGATGTATTGGATGCAATATTTTTTGTGATTCTAATTTCATTAAAACCATAAAATTACTGACATGAATAGTTATTGCCTTAATAGAAAGAATATGAACATGTTGTGGAGCATGATTATGATAATCATGTTGATGATCGTCCAATGTTGTTTCATAATTGTAATGAACTTCTTGACAATGATGATGATACAACCATTGTTGATGATGAAATGCTTTGAATGGTGAATGCTGCTTATCAATGTATTAATCAAAATTCCAACGAGAGTTGTGAAAATGAGGGGTCGACATAAACCGAGGTAATGAATGATATTAATGAATACAAGAAGTTAATTGAATATGCCAAAAGACCTTTGTACTCGGGTTGTATTGATTTCACAAAACTATCAGCAACCGTGAAATTATAACATCTTAAAGTGAAGAATGGATAGTATGATTCAAGTTTTGGCCAAATGTTAAAGTTGCGAAAGAGAGATGCTTCAAAAAGTTAATACACTTCCAGATTCTGCATATGCTACAAAAAAGTTGTTAAAATCATTGGGATTACACTATGAGATGATAAATGCATGTCCAAATGACTATATTTTATATCGGAGAAATTATGAAAGTAATGATGAATGCCCAAAGTATAGAAAATCTTGATGGAAGGTGGATGCTCAATATCAAAAGGTGCGTAAAGGTGTTCCTGCCAAGGTGTTAAGTTGTTTCTCCATAGCACCGAGGTTGAAGAGAATGCATAGGTATGATTTTATTGAAGTTTTCCCTTTCTTGAATTATGTTTTGTATTTTTCATAGTGTATTGTATGAGAATATAGATTGTATAAATGATAAGTTTTTTTTTTGTAGCTTTGCAGAGTTGTCACAAAAAATGAGGTGGCATCATTAGAATGCAAGTAATGATGGTCAAATGCACCACATTGTTGATAGCCCATCATGGAAAACTATTGATGACAAATGGCCCTGTTGAAGCCTCGGGTGTGATTCTAGGATATTTTCCAAGGCAATCAATAGAAGGTGACAACCCAGTTTGAAAGGATTCAAACAACCCTACTCAAGAGTGGTTCTATCCCCAAATTTTTTGGTGTGACTGACTTCTATGGATATGGCCTCTGCTGGAACTTAACTGGATGGATCATAATGGATATGTCTTCCTGTTAGGGAAGATAGGAATTTTTTTTATATCTGAGGTGTAAGTAGTGTTAATTGGAAATATCTAATTTAAGTTAGATTAAAATTAAGAAATGTGATTTGAATTTGCAGAGCAATCGGATCTGATTATTTAATAAGCGCATCACCAATTGATATACATATGAATTGGATCTGAGCTTATCAGTTTTAAACAAAATCAAACAATGCAAATTGATTTATCTTGTCCAAAGAATTTGAATACATAAGACTGTTATGTTATGATATGCTAATTGACAAATTAGCATCAATATAAATATGACTGTTTATCAGTTGCAGAAATGAATAGCATGAGTAAAACCAAGAAATTTATTTAACACATAATAACACATGGATCATATGCAAAGATAAATCTAACATGTAGATCAATGCATTTAATAAACTTACAACAAAAAAACAGAGTTTGTCCAATAATTGAAGTGAGAAATCAAAACTTATCAAATAAATTTGACAAATATTGCAAAAGAGATGGCCAAGAGAAACTGATTGGATTTCATTAAGTCTGCAAGAAATTACAAGTCCTCAAGGAAACAAAGCATATCAAGTTATCCTTTGGTTATTTTTCTACCCCCCCCATTCCTATGAGATCTAAGTTCCCTTAAATAATAATTACATCAAATAAAAAAAGGATAGAGTTCCCATAAAATGGGGATTACAAAATATTATTGAATCTAATATCTTCCAAGAGCAATTCGCCACTTGGTAGATACATCTAATAGATATTCAATATCCTGATACTTGGAAAGCTCAAGTGATAGTTGCATCTTACAAGAAAAAGGCTCAACTTATCTTTTCTTCAGCTTCTACCATTCACGCATGAAAAAATTGATCTTCATTCCTAAAATGAGAGGTGACTCAATTAACTCTTTGATCTCAGAAATGTGAATGTGGTCCAGCTGTTCTATTTGCTCTTTGGACTTTAAACATTTCTCTTCAACCTGCTGGATCATAATACTGGGTGGAGAATATTTTTCAATTAGCTCCAAGGTTGGGAATTCCAAGATGGTCAATAAATTGTCAGCTGCAAACCACCTTCTACTACAGACAACCTGTGCTTCTTGAATTATGGCCTCAACTGTCTCGCATGCATGTTCCCATGAATCCAAAGAGATTTTGATTCTTTTAAAAATTAATGCTTTCCAGAACCGGTATATCTTCAGGTTTATCTTTGATATACATTTTCCAGTCTATTACATCTTTAACAGCTCTGGTTGTTTCTTCCCTTCTCTCATTATGTTCAAAGAGGACATCAGACTGGTGTTCAAAGGCATTGTATGTGTCCCGAATCTCAATCAGGCATTCAAATAGATCAACTAATAGGTTCTTATGATCTTCATTTAACTTTAAGGCAAGCTCCTTAAATTCTTCCTTGGAAAATCTTGAGAAAGAAGGGGTAGCTGTTATGGCCATGGAATCTTTCAATTGTTGCTCCAACACTGTGATCTTTTCAGCATAACCCACATTTAGCAGTTGTGCTTCCTAGAGATGTTTTTGAAGAGCTGCATTTTGTGTCTGCAGGTCTTTCAGCTGATTGTCATGCTCATCCTTCAACTCTTGTAGTTGGGATTGATGTTGTTCATTGATTTGAGTTTTCTCCTGCCTGAGCTTCTGCAACTCCTATTGCTTCACCTCAATTTCCTTGTTTAGTGAAGTAAAAGAATCATAATTGGCCCCTTCAAAGGATCCCATTGCTACAACGGTCTCAAGTGCTTCCTGCTGAACATCATTAGATGTTTTTCTCCATATAACGTGGTTAGAGACAGGGCCCTGCACAACATTCCCTTCCTTATGTCTCTTAGTACCTTTTTTTACCACTGGTTTCTCTGACTCGCTGTAGAAATATTCCTCTAAGGAAACCACTTCATATTCTCCAAAATATGACACTATTTCCACGGTGGATGTAGACACATAAGATGTTGTGACTAGAGGTGCAGTTTGAGATACAACAGAAGTTGGAATAGGCATGGTGATTTGGGTGGTGGAAATGGAAGGAGTAATGACATTGGAGGTTGATGGTAAAGAGGTGGAAGCAAAAGATAAGGTAATGATATCTGGAAGTGAGGCATAAATTGGGATCACAGGTGTTTCTAACGATACAGTAGACACTTGGATTTCTGCAACCTGTGTAGATAGGGAAGAAGTTGGAGTTACAACTGACTCTTGAGAAGTTACAATAGTGATGACAAGAGGATTGACTGATGTGGATGGAGGGGTTATGACATTAGATGGTGCGATGGAGGATGAAACCATTGAAATGTCTGATGGAATGGTAGGTGTTGCAGTTGTAGCGATGATGAACTCTGAAAAGTGAATGTCGAGGAGAGGGTAATCAATAATTATACTCTCAAAAGGATCAGAAGAGGTATCAGTAACTAAAATAACATCTAGCATGGTGATAGGAATAGTAATTGGGCATGAAAATTTGGAAGGAAGGACTTCATATTCCACATAACTATCTTCAATATGAATAATAGTCACCTTTGGTACATAACCTTCAACCTTTTTCCTTTTAGCTGGAGTGGTTGCAACAACAGCCTGAGTTTCCACTATTGAGCTCATCACTGCCAGTTCCCTTTTCATCTTAGCAACTGATTGAATCAGGGCATTGAGAGCGGCAAAAGGTTTGGGTTGTGGTGTGTCCTCAACAAGATCCTTACCCTTATCATCAGTCTCGTAGGTGAGCATCAAAGGGGTGCTTGATTTCTGTGCTTCCTTCTCTTCTAAATATTTATGAGCTTTTTACTCAAGCGACAACTCTAATTTCCTGTACTGTAAGACCTTGGTCTTGAGTTCTTGTTTATACTAGAAGATGAAATTATTCTCTTCCAGGGAAGAAGTTCTGTTTAGCACTTTAGAAAATGAGTTATCCCCTTGGTACATTGAGTCATCCGGGGTAGTATGATGAGCATAGGTACTTTTCATGTGTTCTTGTGCAAACTGGTTTGCCAAAAATGATTTAGGATCATGCATCCTCTTGGGAGATTTCCCAAGCTTCAGGGTGGTAATATTCTTTCCAAGAAATACAACATGATTTGAATTCTAGATTACTAGAGGTCCAATATTGAGTGGGAAATTAGGCTACCCTCTTCTTTTGGCTCCAGTCAGTTTAGGAAACACACCATCAATGACTGTCTAGACGGATATCTCCTCTAGCAGCAATCTGTCTGGTACAACTCTGGGTAACAAATGGGATGTATCGCTGCCCCAAATCCTGATATATGAAAAATATTCCCCTATATACCAGTCACCCATGGTAGATACAAGTTCCTTGGCATGATTGGAGAAGGTAGGAGCATCCTCCTTGAAGACCATCAGGTAAATTGAACCAATTAAATGGTCACAAATATCATATATAAGAGGTATAAAATTGTCCTCCCATTGTGTAGATCAATAAATATGAACTAGGGGTGCAACCAGAGTCTAGTTCCATCCCATAGAAGGAAATTGAAAAGTCGAGGTCTTCAGATATTTCTCTATCGCTGTCTTGAGTTCGACTAATAAAATTTGATCCCAATTGAATGACTCTCTTGTAGTGAGGATTTGGTGGGAAAGGGGTTCCCACTTGGCTTTGAAAAACGAGAAATTTTGTAACCCATATAACTTGCATAGCATGGATGCCAATAGAGAGAATGTATCCTTGAACCAAGAAATAGGATAGGACTTGTCGGGCTTGGGTGTAAAACTTGCATGGTTTTCCATCCATGACTTAAGCATCTCCTCAAAGTTAAACTGGGTTGCAGCATAGTCTAGGAATTTCTTGTTGAGAAGCTGGTCAGATTGCCTAAGGGCATAAATTATAGCAAATACCTTAGGCCGGAAAGAGGTTAATTGAGCCCCAACCTTATCATTGAAAGAGAGGTCTTGTGGGTGGGCATAGTCAATTATCCATTTAATTGCATCAGTGTAGGGCATGAGTGTCGGTCTAGCTGCAATGGCGTGTAACTGGGATTTTCTAATGTTCATGTAAAAGGACCGATTATGTTGAGTTTCAGATAATTCATCGTTGTCGAAAATGGAATAAATCCGTGACCAATCTAGGTAATAGGTCTCAGACACCCTGCCATTTGTATCTGAGAGGTTACCATTGTTCGGGTCTTTGTTATTAAGCTCTTTTAGGGAAGTTTTCGAGCGGGTGCTTTTAGACATGGTTGGAAAACTTGAAAAATATGATAAAGGAGGAAAAACAATTAATAAAACTGATTTTAACTCCGAATTATCGTAAATAAATGACAGAAGTACTAGAAATCCAACCCGTATCGAAGAAGGAAGTGAATTTGGTAAAATTGGTAAAAATCCGCAGTAAAATATTTCACCCAAGTGAAGTTTGCAATTCGAAAACGATAGAAAAACAATGAAAATTTGAAATATTTAACCGACCATGGGATGAATCCAGATCGTATATTTAAAAGAAATCGACGGTTAAGATTAAAATGTGAAAAGCAGAAAAGAAATTACGGGAGCAATTTTTTGTAATTTTGATTTTGGGTTTCCGCAATTCGCAATCCGCAATGCAGGTTGCGGGTTGCAGAAGTGCAAGTTTGAACTTGAGTAACTAAAGTTTCCACAATCCGCAATCAGAGAACAAAGCGGTAAAAAGTTATAGAAAAAAAATTCTTCCTGCAATCCGCATTGTGGGTTGCGGATTGAGGGTTTGCAATTTCAATTCGTTTATTGTGATTTTCGATTTCCACAATCCTCAATTTGTGGGTTGCGGGTTGCGGAAACATAAATTTTATTTTTATCAACTATGTGTTTTCCACGTTCCGCAATCCGAAATTTGCGGGTTGCAGAATGCGTAACCAAAAATTCGATTTTATTAAAAAAACATTTCCCGACATCCGCAATCCGCATTTGCGATTTGCGGGTTGCGGAAAGGAGAAATTTAGAACTCAAAAATTTTCAACATTTGCAATCCGCATTGCGGATCAAGGGTTGCGGAAAGAATATAATTTGAAGAAAAGGTATGGTTTTCGCAACTCACAAAACACATAAAAAAGAATATTTTTTACCAAACTTTATTAAATCGAAAGCATGAAAAAGAGATAGGGATAAGGGAAACAATCATGACATCCCAAAAACATACAAAGGAATTTCAAATTACCTTCAAAAATAAAAGTGGGGCTCCCATTGTTTTATCAATAAAAATGGGATTTGTTGTGCCCACAACAAATGGCGACTGGCTGGGCGAAGCAATTATCTCTACAAACACAATCTTCAAATTTGAGAGAGAGACATGTTAGAATAAAAGATGTTTCAGCCTGCAACTAGAAGATGTTTTCACAAACTCACAAACAAAACAACATAGTTAATTTCATATGATTAATATTTCCCCAACCGAAATCAGTTATGATGATGTTCATTTGAAAAAAAGAACCTAGTAGCGAAGAGGTAATCCTTGATCCATTATATAAACATGAGAGGGATGTTTGTGGTAAACCTTGGAAACAACCTTACAACTATCCCAGATCACCGTATCATCTCTCATCTTGAATTATTAACCATTTATTCATTGTATTTACTAACTTCATTATTCAATAACCTTTTCCTTTTTTTTTTTACCTTTATATATGTTACTAGGAATTTGTTGCAACAAGACCACTTCCCTGACTTGGTGATAAGATTCTGGCAATTCCATTCACAAACCTTACGTGGAAGCTGAACAAGCTAGCTCTATAAGGAGACTCCTTGTCTTTTAGTTTTTACACCAAAAGAAATTACCATGGCTTGGTGACCACATAGCAATAATTTCAGTCCAAAATATAATTCATGATCATGGTTAGGATGGCTTGCAATAAGACCCCCTGTACTTGAATGCAACAAGTTGTCTTAATAAAAGAAAAAAAAGATTCATTAAAGATGTAAATTGCAAGACACTACCATGGATTGGTGACCACATCTCAATAGTGTTACTCACTGATACTTGCATATCATGAATGGACCGACCTGTGATAGGATCTTCCACCTTCCAACAATGTTGATGTATATGTAACTTTGGAATGTATTTCATATATGTATATTGTACTCCTATAGAGATGGTATTATTCCTCTATACGGAAGTGTTTGTATTCCTATAGAGATGTTATTATTCCTCTATACGGAAGTGTCGTCATTTATATTGAAGTGTCGTAACTTATACTTGATGGGTTATTAGACCACCTTGTTGGGGTCGGCCCTGTATAAGCCATGTGGGTCGAAGGGTTATTAGACCACCCTATTGGGGGTCGGCCATGTGGGTCAAAGGGTTATTAGACTACCCTATTGGGTGTCGGCCCAGTTAGCATTATGTTATGTGGTTAAGTTAAGGCCGACCTAGTAAAGGTTATTAGGCAAGTCAAGTCAAGTATAAATAGAGTGCAGGAGGCACTCTATTTTATCATTCTATTCTCTCTCACACTCTTGGGAGAGTGGCGCACTTGTGGAGGAGGACACGCTGCTGCTAGGATATGTCTATATCTTATGCTTGGGTTGTCTCATTGCTCTATCTATCTCTGAGGAAGTTATTGGGGTTTTTCACCTTTATGGTTTTCCCCAAGTAAACTCTGTGTCTTTTGTGTGCTTACATTATTGTGTCCATGATTGATATGCTGTAGATATGTTGTACATATTGTTCTCTCAGTTAAGATCCTAGATCAGATTGAAGTAAATTCTGAAAAAATAACTTGGTATCAGAGCTAGCCTGAAAGAAGGCATGGTATGGCATGTATGACACTTGTTGCACTTGCGATGCTAGGGCTTGATATAGCAAAAACCAGTCATCGTAGAACTTTGGCTATAAATCCATTTTGGCGAAGTGTTCGGATCTGAAACTTTTATAGGTAAAATATAATATCCCCATGTACCTTGTGTCCAAAGGAAAACTTCTAATTCATTGTAATTTGTATTTTATTATCTGTACAATATAGGGTTTCTGCCTCTTCCAGATCTCAGTCATAAATAGGTGACCTTGGAAAAGAGGTCATAACTTGGGATAGGAATATCCAAATGAAATTTCATAAAAAGTGACAGGTAGTACATGGAATGTACTTTATCAGGTAACCTTTTCAGAGGCCGAAACTGAACTAGTGACACGTGGCACACCGTACAAGTTCGCTCTCCTGTTTTATCCCATAAACAGGTCACGTTACGACACTTGGCATAACTATCTCTCAAAGAATCCATTTGAGGTCAGACCTATGCAGTTGGAAATATGATAGGTTGGGATATCACAAGAAAATGTTTTAGACCCTGTGGATTGAAAAGTTCGGAGTTACACAAGAAACAATCAGGTACATATTTATGTCAAAACATAATTATTTTTCACCATCTTCATTCATGTCTTCCGGAATTTAGAGTTTCGAAGAAAGTTGGAATTTTTGTAATCGGAGACTACGGATGAATGATACTCATCAAAATAAAAATTTAGAGACCAAGAGTAGAATTTTTGGTTGGGCAGAAGGCAGGGCTTGATCAGACCCTAGTTCGGGACTTTGATCAGAAAAGTGGAAAATTAGGGCTTCTGCAAAAATGGGAATTTTTGAAATCTGTGACAACGGCTGGAAGCTCCTCAGAAAACTAGAAGCTTTGAGCTTTGGATCAAACCTTTTGATTGGGAATAAGGGTGGGCTTTATCAAACCCTAGTTCGGAGTTATGTCTAGTGAATCCAGAATTTTCAAAGGCAAATTTGAGGGGTAAAACTTTGCAGTTTTCAAATTCTGAGTATACCAACTTGATCAGCTCATCAAGGCGCATATTTCTATCATTTCGGAAGTTTGAAATTCAAAGTTTGAATTTTTAGGGTTTCTCTGGAAAACCCTAATCCAGCTCCAAATCCTGTTCCTGCAAATCAAGTGGATTGGGTTAATCCTAGAAGAGAATGGATTGGTCATCTGCATAAGTGAAGAAGTTCCTGTTTCAGAGGGAGATGAGGCTAAGGCCTTACATAAGAAGATTACAAGCAATCTCGACAAGTATGACTTATCCCGGTATGTTTCAAGATTTGTTCATGATTAAGTTTATGGTATGTTTGCCTTCATGTTATTACGGTTAGTACAATCTTGATTAAATTTAGACTTGTCGTATCACGTTAATAAAATTATGAATGCATGATAGAAGATATTCATTAGGGTGTTGACACTTATGATTGTACTAATGCATTATGGTGTTGTATGAGGTTTATGTTGTCCGCTAACATGAAAGGTACACCAAGAAATACAAATCATGTTCTAGTTCAAGAACATATGATCATGATGACATGAAGACAAAGATTCATCCATTGTCACGGATCACTTAGAAGATCTACTTATGAGGTATGTATAACTGGGTTCTATAATGATTAACCTATGAGATATGCAGGTTACTAGCACAAGTCATTGAAGAGAACAAGAAGACATCATGTGGGTATGTTAGACATAACTAGCTAACATACCAATCTAGGTATGTTTTTCCTATATCAAGTCAGAATCCTACCTTGTGTTAGGATCCCTTATATAAGTATGATTGGTTATGTTTATTCATAAAGTTAGAAATGTAAGTAATCAAGGGTTTATGCATTTTATGTCTCTTATCTTGATTGATGATTTAACTAACCAGAAGATTCCTATGATCAAATAAGAATATGCATGAGTAAAAGAAGACTTCCCTGAAACCTTGAATACTAATGTTTATTATCTGTGTTTGAAATGATCATGACTATACATGTTTAAGATTATTGTGTTTTGATAGCATTAATATTATACTAATGAATGTGTGATTATGTATGAGACCTCGAGGATAACACAATGATGATACTAATAAGCATGCATAGTGATGGATATAAGTTCAAGGACAGGTAATCCAGGAAGCAAAGATCAAGAGGGAGCACACTCCAGTTAATCCTGCAACGAAGCAAAGATAAAGAAGAAGCACACTTCAGTATTTTCTACAAGGGTGCATATATTCAGAGGGAGTTGACCACTTCTCACAATCCACATCAGAATGGAGTTGCAGAAAAGAAGCAAAAACTGAGAGGGAGTTAACCCAACAAACAAACAAAGATAAGAATTTGAATTATCATTTTTTGCATATTTTATTGTTTAAATAATACTGTTCAATAATGTATATACTCATGTTCCTAGAATGAGGTTGTGTATTATGCATATTAGAATAGTTGCATTGTCTGATGAGATGTTTAATGCTCTGTGGGTTTAGTAATCGATGTTTATGCTAATGAGTAATTAGATCATGTTAATGCGAATATTTGTAATATGTTGATGTCGCGGTTGATGAATCTGCGAATAATGAAACGTTAGTATAGTGCGAATGACATAATCTCTGGTTTCTGCGAGTGTAATGTGTGTTTGATGCATGTCCTCAACTCCACTACGGAAACTTGGTTCCTGCACCCCCCTTGTGCATCTCGTGCGAGACTTCATTCTCTTTGAGAGTGTTGCTGGAAAGGTTAACACCTTTTTGGGCAGGTGCGTAAGGGAGCTCGGTTGATGGTTTGTTGATGGCAGTGTACAGTGAACCCATGTTGGCAGTGGTTGTGTCAGCAATGTCAACTGAGGTACTAGTGGAATTTCATCCCTCCTTGATGGCTTCTCCATGCATCGTTGGCCACCATAGTTTTGCTCGCAAAATCTTCCTCGTAGTGGCATGTCCTCCGTAGTGTGCCCTGATGATCCCTTCATGAGCTTCCGCAAGAATCCTCTCTTGTTCATGCGGAAGGACATATCGTTGAATTATCTCGTATGGCCCCATTTTATACAATTGTCCTGCGATCAATTGAAAGTCTGCAGCTTTTATAACTAGCTGCTTCTTTTGGTTGGTAGTGAAGCCTGTCGACACTTCCCCTGTTTCCAAAAACTGAATGATGTGTTCGTAATGGTCATCAACCATTCCAAACCTGAACAACTAAGCATCCGAAAATCCTTCGTCAATGCTCCTCAGCTCTTCCCATGACTCAATTCGTGACAAGTGGTCTAGTCCTGCATTCAGTTGTCCTGGCTTTACGATGATTTCAAAATCAAATTCCTGGAATAACAACAACCAGCGACAGATCTCCCCCCCAACACAGGCTTGCTCACTAGGTATTTTAATGCTGAGTGGTCGGTGAACATTTAAAATTTTCCACGTAATAGGTAGTGTCAAAATTTCTGTAAGGTGTATATTCCTCCATGATAATCCATATTTAGTTTTTATCTATGGTAGTTTCAAACTTCAATCACTTGAGAACATATTTAGTTGTT
Source organism: Larix kaempferi (assembly GCA_027924585.1). Taxonomy (NCBI): domain Eukaryota; kingdom Viridiplantae; phylum Streptophyta; class Pinopsida; order Pinales; family Pinaceae; genus Larix; species Larix kaempferi. The sequence continues at coordinate 1,812,349 of BSBM01000196.1, read as the reverse complement.
ATCTATGGTAGTTTCAAACTTCAATCACTTGAGAACATATTTAGTTGTTATCTATGGTAGTGGTTGATAATCTTGGTAGGGAATATTGTTTGTTGTTTGGTGGCCTCTACCATTACTCTTTGCCATGTCATAAAAGTCTTATTATTAAATGGTATGCAAACCAATTACTTCTTGGCCCTCCAAGGACCATAAGTTACTAATACTAAAACCTTTCAAGTTTTAAGAGTTGGAAACCCTGTGACGTCTCCCAATTCAACATGGGAAAGGAAATAATTATAATTAAGAAATAATTCTTGTCGCATGCCTCCAAGGTGGCCTCGAAGAACTCATTTATGTAAAAGAGGCATAAATAGAATCATTGGCCCTGAGCACAACCTCCAATACCAAGAGTATGTCCAAGATACATTCTCCTTTTCATTTCGTGCAAAATACATGACATGTAATAATTCTTAATACCATTCTTATTAGATGAATTAAATTTATTAAGTTAATTTTCAGTCCCTTGTTTCCTTGACAAATGTCACAATGCATGTACATGTATTATTCTCCTACCTTCCAAGTATGTTGTTGGAAATTCATGTTGACTTCTACGAAATCCATTGAAAGGATAGTGAGGTATTTGAATAACTCAATTGTAAACATGTATGTTTAGTCAAGTTATAGCTTGTCCTAGTGCACTATGCTTAGGAGGAATTTGATACACTTTTGTATTAGAGCCTAGTGTTGAATCTAGGACCTGAAGCATATTGATTAATGATGAAATTGAAAGGATTAGATCTTTTCAATGAATTCCTCTCTGATGTCCTATTGATGCCCCAAAGATCGCAGCATCAAGAAGAAAGGGATTCTCCCCGGTAGACTATCCCAATTAGATCGTCCACCATTTGGTATGGGGAATCCATCTGGTTAGTGGTTCCGACAACCGTTAGATTTGGAGATTTGATTCAATTAAACCAGTTATGGCCCGATCCACCATTCGTTTTTTTTAGATTTTAAGGTTTAAGATGATATGCAAGTGCCTAAGCTAACTTAATCTAAATGCAAAGCTTAAAACAAATATGTGTCTAAAAAAAAACTGAAATAAACCTAAACTATCCCTGCAAGGAACAAAATTATAAGTATGAGTAATGTGCTGAAAGAAGCATCTATAGATCAACAAATAGCCATTAAACCATGAAGATACAACTACAGCAAAAGGCAACAGATATTAAAAGATAACTTCCAATTTACATATAACGCATTCCATTACTCATGTAGGAGAAAAATTCCTTTGCACAGGAAACAGCAAGATCATTCAATACATAGAAATAATTCAAGGCAGCAAAGAAAGATCTCATTGTAGAATATGAAAGACACAAGAATAATCCAGCATGCATCCAACATCCATTTCCATGCAAAAGACGTCCTCTCCAGGCTCTTATTAGGCAAATTTCATTTTCTTGGAGCAAGTGCAAGATAGCTCGTACAAGTTAAGAAAAATATTTTCCCTGCCAAAAGTCCTGTTCACTATTCCCTAAGATTCTATTTATATCTTTACAAAATGGCTCTTGGGATGCCACCTGGCTCTTTACACTTGTCCTATAAAGACTTTTCCTCTAAATAAACAAATCGTGGCCCTTTTCTTAAAACTGAAAATTTCTCAAAAATAGAAAAGGACAACTGTCTAGTGATTCTACGCTCTAAACATAGGGAGAACAAATGAAAATAGTAACAACACCTTAGGATCAACGTGTTCACCCTTGGGGAGGCACTTCTACTGGGAGGGAGGTGCTTGGACTAGCTGCTACTGCTGTTGCTGCTTTCTTTTCCTCCTTTGCAATGTAACTGAACCAGATAACAATGTCTCTGATAACCACATTTGCTGGTGAAGGGAGCAAGATCTTCTGAGAAGTTACATGCTTACCAAGCTCTGCTTCAATACTATGAATTTCTGTAATTTCTACTTGGTGGATTTCTTTCAGCAAATGGCTGTATACTGATGACAACCCAATATAGTGATGGAGATCATCGGTGGATAGGACGCCAATATTCTTTATATATTCTATTTGAATACCTAGCTCTTCCTTCAAGTCTGATAGATGTTACTCTTTGCTTGGAAACTCATCGAGGGACTGAGGGAAACTCAGCTTACACTTATCATGCACTTCATGAATCTTTTGATATAGGCTGTTACTCTTATCAATTGTTCCCTGGATCTTAGCCATTAGCTTCAGGCCATAGTTCCTGCAGAATTCCATGAGGGCCACATCTTCTTTAAAATAATCTACCGACTTGAATGGGAGATGCTTGGGGAAATAAACCTTCCCTTCTCTCCATTCCATTTGGCTCAGGATGTTTTCTTTAAATCGAGTGTACTTTTCCTTCAGCCTATTGGCCTCTGCATTGACTTCCTTCAATCTAACCATCATGGCTTTGAGCCTGCACACTTCCTCAGAAATCAACTCCTGTGTGGCGTGCATTTGTCTCAGAATGTCATAGGACAGCTCATGAAAGGGAGACATATCTATTGCTATGCTTTCTACCTGCTCTAATTGTTCAACCATTGCCTGCTTATCTGCTTCCATATGAAAAACTCTAGCTTCAGAATCATTCTTTTCTGCTTCTGGAACCATCATCTGGATTGCCAGGTGCTCCTTTTATTCTTCTAAATGGTGATACTTATCTGACAACTCCTTGTGATCAACAGATAGGCAATTATATTTATTCACTACAAGATCCCTGTAAGCCTGCTCATTAGCCACAGTATGTTGCAACATGCGAGCTCTCCTCTTTGTTGACTCAAATTTTCTGACCATATCGACCACATTGTCCTTTGTTGCTTTTGCTGCTGACACAACGACAGATGCCATGGCTATGGGAGCCTTATTTTTATTTTGCATCACCGTGGTCTCCCGCTGGGTAACAATATCTTCTTGGAAGAGTCTCTTTATTCTCTCTTCCAACTTCAAAACCACCTCCTTCCTCTTCTTATAATACACAAATTCATCCCATCGGGACACAGTATTATCTTCTGATGGGGTGTAATGGATGATTGGGAGGTCTATTATATGTACTTCTATCTCTATGGGTGGGGTCTTTACTACTTGAGACGTGTCTATTTCCACATTTTGGGTGTCGGAGACACCTGCTTGAGATAAGTATGTTTCCACATTTTGGGTGCCGGAGACACCTGCTTGAGATGTGTTTGTCTCCATATCTTGGGTGCCGGAGTCACCTACCTGGGCATCTTCATTGGTCTTAAGTTCTTCCTCCATCTTTTGTTCCTCTTCAGTTTTATGCCTTCTTTCTTCTTCTTCAGCTTGCTGATGATTTTCACTTTCCTCCCTCTGCTCTTGATCTTCTGCTTCCTTCTACTGCCTTGCTTCCTCAGCTTCTTTCTGCAACCTTGCTTCTTTAGCTTCTCTTTGCAACCTTGCACCTTTAGCTTCTCTCTGCATCCTTGCTTCTTCAGCTTCTTTTTGCAATCTTGCTTCTTCTTTCAATATTTGTTCTTCATGGGCTAGGGCCTCAGCTGCTTCTCTCTCTTTCTGCAGACTAGCTTCTCGAGCTGGGGCAGAGCTAGAGCTAGCCCCACTGCCTTGACGAAAAATCTGCAACTCAGTCATGTTGCTGATGCCTCTGAACAGTTCTTCCTCTGCATCATAGTAATGAGCATATACCTCCTTGCAATGCTCGACAACCTTGCTCCGCCTATCATTTCTATGGAAGATCATTTCACCGAAGTGGAAAGCTTTCAACTCTTGAACGTATTCCTTAGTTGTTGCAACCCCTGAGAATTTATAGGCTCCTATGCAAAAGGGCAAAGGAGGGAAAGAAGCCTTATGTTGCTTGTTAAGCACCCCTCCTATTCCATCAAGGAAAACTTACATGACTGCTTCCTTGAGGACTACATAATCAGTAGCGTACTTTGGCAAAATGTATGGCAATTTGGTATCTCCAAACATCATGATGTAGGTGCCCTTCTCTAAGAAGTAAAAATTGCCATAGCTTTCTAGGACCTCCATGGCATTTTCTGATAGACAATTGGGCTCTTCCTTGAACATCTACTCATACAGAGGCATGATGAACTCTTTGCAGATGAGCTTATAGTTTTCTCTGTAATTTTGAGCCCATATTATTTTATAGGCAGTGTAGACTGGGGTGTTGGCCTTATCCCATGTGTAACCTAGCCTGGGGAAAGAGAGCTTGGCCAAAATGCAGTCAATAAGATAGGAAGACATGTAAAATTATGACTTTTTTAAGGCCATACCTTCTCTTGCAGCAGCCACTGTGGATGCCAAACTGTCCGAAAGGATAGTATCCCAATCAAACACAGTTCCTTTGAATGCTATGAAGTGGATGATGGGAACCCACTGTATCCTATATACAGTGCCATCGGGCATGCCGAAAATGCTGCATAACATCAGGGCAATTAATCTAAAAGGAGGTCTTAGGCTCTGAACATCATATTCATCATTATCTCTCTTCCTCAGCTACTTTCCTGTGACCAATAACCTTTTAGCCATCTCAACATTATTCATCTTCTCCAACCGTTCATCACTTAGAGCTTGCTGGGGATGTGAGAATTTGTAGGCTGCTGCAATATACGCTGGATGGAATGAAGTGAAAGGCTCTCCCTTGCTGTCATGGAACACTATTGTTTGCGGGTTGGCATGTTCCAGTATCCATCCCATCACTTTAGAGCATGAGAATAATTCAGGGCGAGTAGAAGCCCTGGCTATGCCGGAAGTTCTGATGTTAAGGTAGATTTGTTCTTCTTCCAATAATACATCTGGGATATCCTGGTCCCTGATCATCCGGTAAACATCTCCCCAATGGACCTCGGGAGGAATGCCGGTGGTACACTTAGTGTCTTGGAAAATAGTTTCAGTCCTTAGTTGCACTAGTTCTGGTTCCATCACTTTAGCTTTCTTTCTACCACCTTTTGGCATCGTGGCTTATCCCTGTCAGCAACCAAATGTGAATGATTACAAAATTTGTAACACGTTATGAGAGTGCAACATAGAGTAGGACAATTTTAGCATGCTAATGATAAATATAGACAAAATTATAAAGTTGCATGCTGGGGAAGCAAACTAAACATAGATCATTCCAGAAAACAAAATATGGTCCTCAGACTTGATTATTCTAGGGAGACAATGCCTATTTAGGAACTTTTGGAATGCTTCTGAAAAGGTAAGCATACGACGTGAAAAAACCTACTTCCTTCCTAGTCCTTGGAGACAGGATGCCCTCCATCATATCACTTCTAATGGTCAATGGTGGGTTGGCCTGGAGTGGAAAATCCTATGAGGAAACAATGAAAACAAGGAACATTTTTTCCACAGTCATTAACTGAGCTGAATAGGTGAGTGGTTGAGTATCTCAACCGACCACTACATTCGTTGATAATACTTGAGAAACGGTATGCAACCGGTATGAAGTTTGAGTTTGAGTAAATCTGGGTAGGAAAATGACCGGAACATGGCCAGTGAAAAAAAAACAAGCTTGGATGACTCAGAAACAAGGGGCCAACTGGGACCGACTTGGTCATGGTTATGACTCCTAGTTGGTAGAAATGAGAAACTTATGGGGTCACGACGGCCGTAAATTCTTTAAAACGATACATGCTACCAATGTCTACCAGCCACGTTATGAAACAGGAAAAGCCCAAGAAATAACTCAACCTGAAGATAAGACAAAGATGACAGTTAAAAATCCTACCTGGAGACTAAACGGTGGTGGAGTGAGGTGGAAACAGTTGTGGATTCCCTGAGCTGGAGCGAGACAACGCGATCTTCCCAACGTGTTCTTTGAATAAAAACTAACAATGGGAATAATGAAACCCCACCGCCCTTATATAAAGTTAGACACGTGCAGGTATTTAAACGGATAGGTGATGACATTAAAACAGAGTTAAATGCTCGTATGACGCGGTCATTTCAAAACAATTTGGCATTTAACGCGCAATCGTCAGCTGTGGTGAGGACTCACGAGTTTCATCCGCGGTTGCGGCCAAAACTTATGAGTTCCTCTCGAAAGGCAGGAAACTTTGGCAAGGCATTTGACTATTGAGGGAGAGACAAAAAGATGCTTCGCAGTGGCGGAAAAATTTGGTGAGTCGTTCCGACGTTTCGGGAGCACTTTGTGAGTTCTTCCGAAGTTCACTCTCCTGAAAGCTTATCGCGGCCGGCTTTGCCGAGTTGTCCCGAAGTTTCGGAAAGACTCAGTAAGTCCTTCCAAAATTCACGAATGACTTTGTTAAGTTTTTTATCGAAATATGAATGGTCGAGTAGTAACTTGGGGAAAAGACCAACTGTGGCAACACTTGGAGAAAGATTCCGCAGTTTCGGGAGATAATCCCAAGTTCCTCCACAGTTTCGCTCGAGCTCGCTGAGTTCTTCCGCAGTTTCAAGAGAGGATTTTAAGTTTCTTCCGCAGTTTCGAGAGGCAATTTTAAGTTCTTCCGAAACTTTTAAAAACGCTAAGTGTTTTTGCTATTTCAGGGAGTAACTTTAAGTCTTTTCCACAGTTTCGGGAGAGAATCTTAAGTTCTTCCGCAGTTTCAGGAGAGAATCCTGAGTTCTTCCCCAATTGTGAGCTTTGACTTAGAAGAAAAACTTCAATTTTCAAGCAGATTCCTCAGTTGAAACAAAAACTAAGTCAAAAAGTTTTCAAAGGAGACTTAACTTTTTTAGGCAGTCTTTCTAGTAAAATGAAAGGAGGGGCCCCAACATCTACAAAATTTGGGGGGATGTTGCTACAACAACAATTGGCGAGGCTTTGGAGAACACAGATCTCTGAAAAAATCCCTCTCGTTGATCCGAAACCTTCTTAAAAGATATCCATCTTATATGCAATATTCAGCTGAGCACTTGATTCTCAGCGAAGGAAGAAGTCATTTTATCTACTGGCCATTGGGGAAATGGGAGCTTTGATAGAGACATCTTTAAAACTTTCAAAGGGCCAACATATGGAGTTCATTTTAGAATATTCATCTTTCAGATGGCTACTGCTATCGGAGTCCACAGGATTTGCAACACCTTCTCATGGACATTATTGCTCTTGTTCCTCATTCCCATGCCGCTTGCATCCTTTTTGGATGTTTATACTTTTGACAGCTTTGCTATTTGGGCCTTCCAGAAATATTTTCTTTAGACATGATCTTTGATTTTGGCTCCTCAATCCATAATGTCCTTTTTTGTGAGTGAGAGATTTTATTGATTTGATCAAGCCTCACGGACGGAGAAGAGCCTAGCTTGAGCTGAGTCTTTTGGACAACCTTCTTGACTTACACGCTTTGCTTTTGTCTTAGCCATCCTTCAATTGAGGCGAGAATCTCTGGAAAACAGACCCTTGATTATAAGCCATTTTGGCTGTTAGATTTGCAGCATGGAGTCATTTCAATACCCTATACCCTCGGGATGTGCTACTCTCCATGGGTCCAACTTCAGTGACCTTCTTGAGATGCATTTAAGTGTGAGAGTGGATGGAGCCCGAAGATAGTAATAAAGATAGTCATAGATCTCTGCTATTTAAACAGGTTTAGTGTGACTAACAGAATAGGCTTCCTTCCTTCTGGAGAACGTTCAGCAAGATAAAAATACATAGATAAACTTTCATTCGAGGGTAGTTTCGGCTTCATGAGTTGTGAGATTTCTTCGAGAGATCTATCTTGATGAGAAACCTGACCGCAGGTGCTTTCAGAAAAAAAACTTTGTACAGAAGATTTCAAATGCTGAGAAAAGAAACAAGATAACTGAAAACAATGAAAACAAAGGGCTAAAGCAACATAAAAGAAAAGTTTTATTTATGTACAGAAAGTCTCAGTGAGACTACGCAAAGTATTGTTTCAAGGCAAAGCCATTGAGAGTAACAGTTACTTCCTCTCCCTGGAGGTCCGTCAACTTATAATTGGATGGGCCGAGCTTTGCTGAAATTTGGTAAGGGCCTATTCATAAATGTTGAAATTTCGAGTGCATCCCTTTTCCTTCATGATTATGATCCCATTTCAGGACTAAATCCCCAACTTCAAAACTCCTTTTACCGGACTTCCTCTTATCGAACCATCTCTTGACTATGTCTTGGTGCTGATGGAATCGGTCTTTATCTTTCTGTCGGGCTTCTTCAAGTTGAAGCAAGGTATTGATCCTAGATTGTAAGACTTGGGTACCAGACCCTCGAGAGGCTTGGGACAACTATAAGGATGGAAGCAAGATGTTGGGGGGGAGGATGGCTTCCTTGCCATAGGAAAGAGTGAAAGCGGAAACCCCTAATGCATTCTTTGGAGTCACCCTATCTGCCCATAAGGCATTTGGGAGAGCTATATGCCAACTTCGCTGATTTTCTATCACAGTCTTCTTGAGAATTCGAATGAGGTTTTTGTTTGAAGATTCAACTAATCTGTTTCCTTGAGGGTAATACTTGGCTCAATAATGCAGTTTAATCCCCCATTCATAAACAAATTCATTTATCTTAAAAGACGAGAAATAGGGAGCATTATAAAAAACAAGGGAAATTGGAACCCCAAACCTGGTTATGATGTTCTCCTTCAAGAAACTGATGATTGTATCTTCATTGATCTTGCACAATGGGATAGCCTCCGTCCATCTGGTGAAGTAGTCGGTAGCCATCAGGATGTATCAATGTTGTAAAGAAGAATTTGGATTTATCTCTCCAATAACATCTATGCTCCACTGTTCAAAAGGTTCAGAGATAATAACTAGCTGTAAGGGTCTTACTGCCTTAGGTAATTTCCCGACACTTCTTTGGCATATATCACAGTTTCGTGCATACGCATGGGCATCTCAGAATAGAGTAGGCCAATAATATCCATCTCTAAGTATCTTGTGAGCTGTTGTCTCCCCTGAATAATGTCTACCAGCGGGACCATCATGTAATTCTTTGACAACTTTACTTGCATCTTCCTTTTCTAGACATCTAAGAAAAATTCCATCGTAATTCTTTCTGAAAAGTATCCCATTAATGATTTGATAAGCTGCTAACTTCAAACGGAGTGCCCTTCTTTGCTTAGAGTTCGAGTGCTTAGGTAGGTATCCTTGCTGTAAATAATGCACCAGTTCCCTATACCATGATTGAGGAGCTGTGAAGACATGACATACCTCAACTAAGTTCAGCTCAGCTTCATTTTTCCAATGCTGCTCTTCATCAGTTGGATTTTCTGTAAGCAATTTGCATAGGCCTTGTCCTTTGATGATAGTCGCCGGTTTAAATTCTAAATCATATTCTTGAAGAGCTGTGACCCAGTTTCCCCTCCTTTCTCCTAGTTCCTTCTGAACGAAGAGGGATCTAATAGCTGGGTGGGGAACTATAACTTTAGTTCTGTTCTTAAGAATATATGGTATGGACTATTTGACTGCTTTGAAGACAGCATACGCATGCTTGTCAACCACGAGATAATTTAGTTCATCCCCTTGGAGACCAGTGCTCATAAACGAGATTGGGTATTCGTCCCCTAGCTCCACCTTTTGCGTGAGTACAGCTGCGAGGGAGTCATCTGAAGCAAAGGTATATAGGATAAAATCCTTGTCAAAATCTGGGCTTCTTAAGGAAGGAACTTTAGCTATGGCTGCCTTAATGTCTCTGAATGCATCCTTCTCTAAATCTGTCCACTTCAATTGTATGCTTTGTTTGACCATTTGTTGTAAAGGTTTAACAATTTGTGCGAAATATAGAACTGTTGGGTATGTTATATCTCTTCACATGGTCGCTGCGTGTACAACACGATCCCTACGGCACCTTTAGGGGGGGGTAGCCCGACAGGGCCCACCCCCTTCGTTTCGGACCGTTAGGTTCCGAAACGACACGGAGGGGGCCGTTAGGCCCCCGGAGTCCGCGCGGAGCGCAATTTTTTTTTGGGTTGCTTTTTGCTTTTTCGCGATTTTCGACCCATTGTACTCTATCTAATTCCGGTAAAAGGAATTAGGGTTGTAACCTAATTTGGGTAAACGAATTAGGGTTTTTAGATGCTGCAGAATACCATTTATTGTATTGTACATGTAAAATAAACATATAATGAAAAAGGGGCTATGCGGCTCTAAGTTTGGCTGGTTTTTCCCGGTTAAGGGTTTCCAGGTGAAAATCTCTGTGTAATGTGTGTGCCATTGTGTATTGTCTGTAAATGCTTAAGAATCGATATATGTTTGTACTTCACTGTTAAGGTTTAAAACTTACAAGAACAAACCTTCGGACGAAATTGATAGTTCCCATAAAGGACTGCATGGATTTCTTGTTATGAGGCATTGGAATTCTATTGATAGCTTGTACTCTTTCCTGATCTATTGACACTCCTCTTTTGGAAATGATATGGCCCAAAAGTTTACCTTCGGGAACAGTCAACACGCTCTTCTTGGGATTCAATGAGATACCATATTTTCGACAACGATAAAAAATATGCTTCAAATGGACTACATGATCTTACCTTTTCTTCGAAAAAACTGTCACATCATCTAGATAGACAACAACACATTGACAACCCAATCCTCGGAAGGAAATATCCATTGCTCGCTGGAATGTAGCTCCTGCGTTTATCAGGCCGAATGGCATCCTTCTATATGCGAAAGTTCCCCACGTAGTTCGGAAAGTAGTCTTAAGACGGTCTTCCTCGTCTACTAATACTTGATTGTAGCCAGAGAAACCATCAAGAAGGGAAAATAGCTCAGATCCCGACACCATTTGAAGAATTTGTTCCATTAAAGGGACGAGATAGTTGTCTTTATTTGAAGCTCTATTTAAATTTCTAAAGTCAACACATAGTCTTATCTCTCCTGACTTCTTTCTCACGGGAACTAAGTTAGCAACCCACTTAGAATGCCGGACCTTAAAGATTATTTTAGCGTCCAGGAGTTTCTTCAATTCCTTTTGAATCAGAGGTTCCAGAGTAGGATGCATCCTTCTTAATTGCTGCTGAAATGGCTTGACACCTACTTTCATTGGTATGACATGCTGAATAATGCGGACGTCATATGTTTTCAGATCCTTATAATTCCATGGAAAAACATCCTTATATTGTCTAAAAAGTTTTATGAACCTATCTCTTTCTCCCGGTGAACAACATTTGCCAAGGTTGACAAATTTTGGTTCAGCCTCGGTGCCCAAATTAACTAACTCATGCTGCATTGATGAACTGTTAGTTTTGGTATTCAATGGCCTTTTGAACTTACTTTGAAGATCAAACAACATTTCGAGTGACCTTACCCCTTTGGGGATGAAATTTCCATTATTTGCATCCTTCTTTTGTAAATCAGAATCGTGTTCTTCTTCATCTATCACAGCTCCTTGGAAAATGTCTTCGTTCGTTAGAAAACTGATAATCTGTTCGTCATCATCGAAGACCCTGAAGTTTGTGACATTGTCAGGGACGGAGGGCTTGAAAATTAATTCAATTGAGCATTTGTTATTAGTTGGCACCAATCTAGAAGCAGATGTAGCTAACAAATCAGCTGCATAATTTTGCAATCTAGGAATAGACTTTATATTGAAAGCATCAAAATGCATAATTAAATCCCATACCTCAGCCTGATAACCTTTCAAATGAGGTGAGAGGCAGTGAATGGTATCTCTTACCTGTCTCACAACTATTTCTGAGTCACCAAAAACCTTCAGGTATTTAATATTAAAACTGATGGCCTTCTTTAATCCGTGTACCAAAGCTTCATATTCAGCAGTGTTGTTAGTACAATCAAATTCTAACCTACAGGACAAAAAATACTTATTTCTTTCCGGATCCATAAGAACACAACCGGCTCTGGATCCTTCCAAAGTTTTAGAACCGTCAAAGTATAATGTCCAAAACAGATCTTTTGATTCAGCTAAGTTAGTATCTTTATGATCTAAGTCAGTAACTAAACTAACTATATTACAGTCAATATCATCAGTCCGAGAAAAATGAAGGAGATCGGACTGTTCATCTGATTCATGGCTGATAGTTTCAGACTGATAATTACCCGGATCAATTTCTAAGAAATAATTCCCCAGAACTGAGGATGAGAAGGTTACAACCTCATTCTTTCCCTCTAGTTGGGTTACATTTTGTTTCATGTGCGGTTCTCTCAGGACCTTGATCTGATTCTGTCTATTTTGATAAGGTGACCACAAATGCGACCAATCAGTTGCAAAGTAACCATTCAGCTTTGTGGACCAGTCCCTACTTAGGATCAAACCATAGGCCTCAAGAATATCAACTACCATTATGTCAATAAACTGACAGACTCTAGAGTCGACTGATAATCTAATGAGGACATCTTTCATTTCCCCAATAACTTTGACAACAGTTCTATCTAACTGAATAATTTGGGCAGGAGATGGAATAGGTTGCCCATTAAGTTTTTTACAAATTGACAGTGGCGTG